>JAXQJQ010000021.1:0-392046 GCA_037042055.1 Penicillium sp. S103-07 | reverse complement strand
AACCCTAAACCCTAAACCCTAAACCCTAAACCCTAAACCCTAAACCCTAAACCCTAAACCCTAACCCTAAACCCTAACCCTAAACCCTAAACCCTAAACCCTAAACCCTAACCCTAAACCCTAACCCTAATCCTACCGTAGGATGGGTAGACCCCTATAGGATAGGGTTTATTGTTATTTATATTTTACATAAGCGGCTTATAACATGGGATTTCTCTTGGATAGAGGGCTATGCTATAACCGAGAGTTGACTGTATATATTATAGTAAGGATCCGTGTCCTGTTGAGCTCACAGACAGAATAAGACGACTGGCACTGGGGTTGTGTCGAGATTCTGGTAGAATAAAATATGGTAAGCTCTGATTCGCCAGTACCATCAGTCCCGTAGTTTCTGCTTTAGGTAGAGGTAGAGCTCTCCCTTGTGTATACTTAGCTTGATCTTGAGATAGCTCCCTAAAGACATCAATAATATATATCTTTATGGCTGGTACAGCCAGCCTTTCTGGTCCATATAGCTTCAGCCTTATGATCACTGTTTAATACCTTGGAGACCCCGAACTTTGCCAAACTTTGCTTCTCCAAGGTCATTCGCCTCCTTATCTATTAATAACTTTTTCTCTTACTTGATAGTAGTCTGAGTTCTGAGTCAAGGGAATGACCCCTCAGTACAGGTAAATGCAACCAAGATAGCAAAGAGGGTAATAGGGGAAAGAATACTACATTAATGGTGCTCTAGACTCTGCTCAGAGGCTTGCGAGCGGCTAAGACCTCGCGCGAATCACAATAAAATAACCGAATTTATTCCGCAAGATTTGTACTTAACACCCATGTATATACCAAATACTGCATTTGGAATCTTAGCAGATCCAACCAATTTCATAAAATTTAATTTACTATTCAACGTAGCATTGCATAGTAGCCATCATTGCGGGGTTGATTCGGAAAACACTTGCTGTGGTAGTAGGCCAACCACCCGTGACTTTCCCTCCGTAAAAAGAAGCCTTTTTGTGGCATGGCGATCTTCTTTTAAAATCACGGAGGCTGCACGGGTCCAAAATATAGGCTATTGAACCTTTGATCTCTATATATCGTCTAATCTGTCTCTTGTCTCGCAAAATGATGACCAGCATCACTCTGCTTATTGGCGCTGTCTTCGCTAGTGTCAGCACGGCCTGCTCCACGCCGGGTAACTATATAATCACCTTTTACGGCTATCCAGATAATTCTCCTCCTGGACCTGGTACGGCCCACAATTGTGGAGGCCGAAATTACGTTGCTGGGGGTATGAATTTTCTTCCAACGACTGCTGGCTGTCTTGACTCATGAAACGTGTGACAGGCTCCGGCACCTACAACGACCCCGTCACCATAGCAACTGCTCCTGGAGAGCTTAACGTCTGCGAGATTGTCTATCTACCACTTCTCACTAAATATGGTCGTTATAAGGACGACTGTGCCTAGTACAGTGAGTATATGGTTCTCCAATACCCCAGCTATATCTTTTACTGACCGGCCTGTAGTCACCGACTACAACAATAGGGAAGCTCACATTGACATCTGGACCGGATCGACTAGCACCAATAGCGGCCAGAGCCAGATTAACTGCGAAGATAATCTCACCCTGGGCGGCCATTACACTATTGTGCGCAACCCGCCGACCGATTACGGCGTCAACAGTAAGTTCTTGAACGTCAGTTGACATTCTGATCCTGCGCTGATTTATCCCAGCTTCACCTCTCTTTGTGCCCCCTAACACCTGCAACACGCAGAACGTCTACCCTGACAACCTGGCCTATTGCTAGTTTGTTATTAGCCGCGTTCCTATTGGGTGTCTGACTTCTAGGATACAGCTGACCATGTCGGGGCGTTAAAATCCACAGGGAGGGGAGAATTCGAGCACAGAGCGGGAGAAATCAACGATCGTGATTGACCTGGGCTTTGGGCCCTGCTGCTAATTATGCCCGATGTCGAAAGTTAACCACAAGACCAGAAATACCAGTGATAGCGCTTTTTAATACTAGCTTAATCATGTTCTCGTGCTGACACTTTATTTTAACCATAATCCCAAGGCTCTTAACAAATTTCCTAAGCCCGCAGGCCCTGATTTAGTCGAGGCTCGTAAATTATATGTTAGTGGATTACTAGAGATTAAAGATGGCATAGCGAGGAGCTACGGAAGCCGGTGAACACCCCATCAGACGTCAATACTTATGTGGCAAGTGGAGTAAAGCAGATCACAAGGCCAAATTTCTGTACTAAAGTAATTTACGTTGACTATACAAACTTTCTGGTTGTTTAAAAGCTTCCAAGCCACGGTAGTATTTAGGTGGGTTGGTGTCCGGTCATAGACTCGCTGCTTATAGGATACCCTAGGGGTTTAGTTAAATATAATTGGTCAATCGACATTCTCTACCCTAACTCACATACATTTCCTAATATCGTGCCAAGCCCTATGTCCTCCCAACAAACTTCGCCGCGCCTGTCTAAAAGGCTGTATCCCTAGATAAGTCCGTGTTATCCGGCTTTCTGCTATTTTGTTCAGGCCTCAAGGCAAGACCACTTCTCTTCGGTTGTTCTTTATACGTTCCAACGGTTCTACTACGCTGCAGGAGCCGCATCGGCTAAAGTTGGTTCGGCAGAATCTGATCAAACAAGATTTGGCGGTTACCTTACCTACCTTTGATGCTACCGTCCTTGTACCAGCGTTAGCATAGATACCAATGTGGTAGTCAAATAGACAAGTATCGTTGATCATCGTCGGCACATTGTATACCTCAACGACTTTGCCGCCGTCAAACCATACTTGTAGAAACCGGTATTGCGGGACTGTCAACTGACCTGGATGACCTAATGGCTCGTTCAAGCCCGCCAACTTTCTTTCCACCTTATAGTGATATACCATGATCTAGAATTGAACGCCGCGTTGTTCATTATTGAAGGGAACGTATAAAGTATTACAACAAAAATTCCGTGGAAAAGACAAATTATTAGGCGCAATAAGTGTCTCACAAGATAGATAATCATCTATTAAGAAGTTTGAAGAAGCCTGAGAGATACTCTTCATTTCCAGGGACAATGGAGGGCTGTTAAGTGATATAATATTAGGACTTATAGCGTTTTGAACGATAATACTTTCGTGGTTTTCATGACTTTGGACCAAAAACTGTGTCTCTACGTATACGTCATCGACGACAGGGTTGTCGTATTCCTGTTGGGAAGCACACTCGATTCCCTTAAGAGCGTAATGCTCGTAAGGAATTTGGTGTAGTTCGCAGACCGTCTCGCCTTTGTGGCGGCGGTCATAAGTCCTTGTAAATTGTCGCTCTTTTGCAAAAGGGGGGGACTTTTGTTCCGGATACAATGATCGAAAGTGACTGCGTAGAGCGTCGTTACGGCTGAAACGATAGTGGCATATGTGGCAGGTAAATGGTTTCGCATTGATGTCTGCTAATTTAGATATAAAAAGAAACGCGCTGGAATTAGAACACTCACGTGACAATAAATGTCTTTTCTTGTGGGCACGCCGGGCGAATGTTTGACCACACAGAGCACAAGCGAAGTTGGAGCACCGAGATTTCACTTTCGTATCTATTGTGGGTGAACTTTAATATTAGAATAAATGCGACTTGTGAGAACTTTATGTGTACAAACCGTTACTCGTACGCTTTGGGCGATGAAAAGGTTTTATAGAAAAAAGGACAACGAGAAATCAAACATTGCGAGTGAACTTTAGAGTAATTGCCACTAATCTTACGAAATCTCTGTATAAGTCACGTTTAGTCAGGGCAGACAAACCAAGGGCGTCGTTATGTCCGGGATACCCGGCGCTCGACACGGATATAGGATTCTGCCGCTAATCCCGTGGGCGACCCACGCAGCAGGCGTCGCTCCCCCTTTCCCAAGTATCTTACCATACCCAAAAACGAATTGAAGCTCTTCACAGCTATATAACCCTTGACCCATCGTGGTAGGCTAGAAAGGTTGTAGTGATTCGCCGCATGAGCCAGATCAATAAGTCTTTTGGGCATAACTTCACCCCCAGCCCTCTCGTGGGCGTTGACTTCAAGCTTAGTGGTGCCGGCCTCCTGGCCTTCCATACACTTGCCTCATATTCTTTGCTCTTCATCTTCGCTATCTGGCAATTGGTATCCTCGGTAGTGCGAGAGTCACGAATTTACCGACCCGGCTCTGCGGCTTGCGAGCAGTTGACGGCATCACAGGCAGTTGTTGTTGAATTGTGGAGGATAGAAGACTACCCTGCTGTTCAAGCTGTATCTTGGTGCGAGCGAGTGGATCAAATACACGGCGAGTATTCGGTGCCATATTCTTGCGATTACCTATCATCGAGATCGTTTTCTGTATACTGCGTGCTTTAGCAGCTGATCCGGGTAGAAAACTATGTATAAACTAGGTAAACCAGATGATTGAAGTGACGGAGTATTCCCGGTTTGTCAGTGAAGATCTGACGTAGGTGATACTGCTATATTGAGGCGCTCGAAAACTGGTGCTGAATCAAAGGGATAGATTCCACAAACTGCGAATACCTTCCGAATTAAAAAAAAAAAAAAAAAAAAAAAAAAAGAAAATTTTAAGGATTGCTGTCGAATCCCCATTTTCTCGCGGAACAAAAAATCTGTATATCTCCTCCCCACCGAGCTAGCATATTTGAACCCTGGACTGCGCCAAACCCCGCGAATTTCGTTTGAACCTGAAAACGAAAACTCATTAATAACCCATTTCGCCTCATTCTTGCATGAAATATAGATGTTGTTATATATAATTCGGCTGATTCATCTTAAAAAAATACAGTTTTTACGCTCGTTTTTGTAATTATTGCAGTAAATATATAACTCTGCATTAATTTAAGCTTCTTCCTACCATATCACTTTTCTTTCCACAACTCTAACGTTATATCTTATCAAGGTTTAATAGATAACTGATTACTGCTATAAATATATATGTATATATATGCAAGTAAATTTCCTAAAAGTACTAAAATGTTCCAGACAAAGTCGATAAATTATTATAGCGGAAGTCGAAAACAGATTCTTTTTCGGGGACACAAATATTCTTTCCCAGGCCGTAATTGAAACAGCTTTAACTTTGGTATGGCCTAGCTGTATCTATCTACTTGATATGTTGTCTTAATCTTACCGGGCAAGTCAGTCTGGATTAGTCGGGTTTCGGATACGAGCCGGGAAACAACCCGTGAGTGTCCCTAGGTGAATCTGTTTTCGACATTCACTGTATATCCATAGGAAGCCTCTCAGTCTTCAAGTATGATCATTGAATTCCTGAAATTTGACAGAGCTTTCACAGCCTGGCCATACTAATCTCTCGGTTCAGTGAGAACAACAAGATTTCGACGACAGGGGGTAGATTTTCAAGTATGTGTACAAGCGTCGACACAAAGTTTCTTAATAATTTTGGCCAAAGTCGATATATATTTTGAATTACAGGTTTCCAAGGATTTAGTAAATGGACGTGACTTTTGATAAGACACTTATGCTGCAATGAAAATACAAAATGAAATTAGCGTCAGTACTTACCTTATCCTGGGCCGAGGTGTGGGCGATCCGGCATGGAAGAAACGAGATCATAGTACCGGATCTTTCTTTTGGGGCTACATTTACGCTCTTCTTGACGTTCGAACTATATATGATACGATCTGTTCTTAGAGTGAGATACGATCTATTGCAGAGTGAAGACGGGACTAAACGTTTCTCAGTCTGTCTCTAGTATGCTTGAGAAAAGGAAACTTAAGGATCTGGAACGTACAAATGGGTACAAAGAGAGGCACATACTGCATGTTTGGACCCCTGAGATGGACTTTGTATATACACTTGGCTTCAAGATATGAGAAAGATAAATTGAACGAAAGCGGCTGCTGGTAGAACTGCAAGTATGTGATTGGTGATATGTTTAAAGATCGGGGCGCACAAAGTCAGCACAATCGTTCTTTGATCCTCTCTTTTTCATCAGGGCAAAATCAGAAGACTTAATCAAGCATTTGTATGACTTGAATACATATGCGCCTGGCTGATGCCCCCTAAGAGGCTCGTAGCTGCTGTTCAACAAGAGCAAGGTCGCTATAAAGGTCAGGTGGAAGGCCTACCATGCAGGAGGATAACGATGTAAGATACTCGCATCCATTGCGACTTAACAGAACCCAATTTTTCTCGATAGATGGGGAAAGGAAGCCATATTGGTACGTTGTCGCTAACAATGGGAAAAATCATCGGCTTTCGACTTCTGCATTGACAACACTAACTAGTTACTTATCCTACGCGAGCGCATATTCAGCCTACATTGAGGCTGTTATCGGTTTCTTAGTCCTCTTGTTCGACCATCAAGGCTCTCTGAGTTATTGTTAATTGTAATACTTTTTCCACGCCCTGCTGATGACCATACAAGAAGTCTCTAACTTTCATGCAAATGTGTTAAAAACATAGCAACCTGGCCTCTGTTGGGAGGCGCTATCACACGGGATAATGGACTATCCCAAGTCTTGTTCACAGGTCTAACTAGAAACAGGCACAGACCACGTCGAGGCTCCCAGGTCTTGTAAGAAATGGTTTCATCGGAGACAATTTTGTATTTAGCATTGAGGTAACTTACATATCGCTTCCAATTTGTGAGAAGTCGGGGTAAATGAAATCATACGTACTTACACACCAACTGTATGCAATACTCTTGTTCTGATTGGCATTCTCTCATTCAGTTTTCCAGCGTAAGGTTCAGCTACTCATATACTTCTCAAAAATATATCTCCACAGCAGCAAGATACGAAACCTATTTATAATTATACAAGGAGCTTGTTTTCGACAGATGATCAATTGTCGAAAGACGTGAATAGATTGAGTAGGCCAACAACAATGCGTTTACAATTTTACAAATTAATAAACGAAATAAATATATCTGCAAGGTGACACATTTGAGAGATTGAGAATTTTTACGAACGAGGATTTCCCGGAAGACTACTGGCTGAAATTCAGCGGAGTATCCTCCAGACGCCACAATTAGTAGATACATACCAGCTATCGGAATTTGAAGCTTCGCGTAGTACCACAGAGCCTTCCTTATGTACAATCTGAGCGATAATAAACCTTTACAAAAGTGTTTAGAAACCCTTGCTTTGCCCAAAGTATGCAGCCATGACACCTCCTCCCCCCTGCCAACCTCCTGAGTTGTTTTTGTCCTGGACAACAGCATCAAAGTCGCCACGGTCGGCCTTAAGAATCATCGTTCGGACATTATGAGTAGCAAGACCATAGCTGTACAGGCTGGTGTTATTTTCATAAATGCCACCATTCTGTTGGCACTCGCTGGTGCAGGCATCTTGGTTGATGCCATTGAAGAAGGTCCAGAGTCCCCCACCATAAACGTTTACATCACTCGAGTGGGCAACGTATTGGTACACTGCCATTCGACACTGCGCATTATCTGCAGCGCACCACTGGAAGTCGGGATCGCTCGACAGCAGGGAGTCTGTCCACGGGTGAGGTGCCAACAAGCCAGAGTTGTTACCCTGCCAGTATGGCGTCTCACTCTGTTGGAAACCGAGGAAGACATTACTAGCGTGGTTTATGTTGGTCTGGTATAGTGAACTGTGCTCGCTTCCAATACCGAGCATCCAAGTACCGCGGATCGACTCGATAAGGAATCCGCCAGCGGTGGACGGGTTAGCCGCGCTGTCACCGTCGAGGTCATGGTCAGCGTTCCAGCACCAGCTGTTATCCCAGTACGATGAGGACGAGGGTGTGAGATGGGCACAAACCCTCGCTGCACGACATGTTGCTGGGTCTCCGCAGGCTGTTTCCACTTTTGACCCTCTAGCCCCGCCAATGCGGAAATGGCTGTTGAAAAAGCCCACATCACCAGGTGCCACGCCAGCCATGTTCACCTCAACCAGTTTGCACCCCGGCAAGGTGTCTGCAACTGTAAACAACATGTCCACAAACTGAGCAACGCCAAACTCGCCTGGCGAACCGACCTGGATCATGGGGATCGGCTTGTTGGGATTTTTGAACTTTTCTCCAGTGGCACTTATCTCCGACCACACCTCACCGTGCATCCTGTAATTGTTTGCTGGTTAGAAAATTTCACTTCACCCGGCACTTAAAAAGATTTACCGGGTTCCTGGAGGGATGACGAGCGTATCGCTAACGAGGTAGGTTCCATGAGGAAAGTAAAGTAGTTTTTTGCCGGCTGCCTCGTTGATAATGCGCTGCAGATTCTCGGTACTGCAATAGAACTCGATTAATAACAGAATTCAAGAGTATATTTAAGCGCGTCGTTACTTACTCGTCGTTCACTCCGTCTCCTGCAACATCCAAGCCTTCAACAGTCTTGACGTTAACAGCTTGGGACTCAGGATATTCTTCAAATGTAGGGGGCGTCATCACATGATATGCCCCACGCGCATCGAGCAGCTTTGCTGGGCGAGAAGATACGTATAGTTTCCCCTCAGCTCGTTCCTGCTTGTTCAAGGAGTTGTACACATTTCCCCAGATCCACGTTTCGCCCGGGTGCACTGATCCTCTGAGGACGACTCTACCCCCGGCCGAGACAGTCTTTGTTTAAGATATTAGAAACATGTGGTAAACATCACCGGACTAGCAACAAAACGCAACGACTAACCGATCGAACCGAGTGGTCTACTCGCAAATTTTCAATTATAATGGAGCCTTCCGCGCTTGGAGAGGCTGCAGCATTCCATAATGTATCCACATCGGTGGCACTGGAGTCAATCAAAGAGAAAGAGCCGGTGTTGTTATTGGTTGTCTGAATTCCAACGGTACACGATTCGAAGTGCAGCCCTTGCCCAGTGCCAACAAACAGTTTTTCAAGTTTGAGGCCGATGTCCATATCTATGTCATATCTGTTAGATAGCCTGAACATTGAATAATATTCACGAGAAGTTGTGGACCGTACTTTTGAATGTAATTCCCTTGAAATGGTACTGCTGTTCATTCATCCGAATACCGACTGAGCCGCCCTGGAAAACCAAATCATTCATAATGAGTGGCGAACCACCTTCGGGCATTGAGAGGCCGGTATGCCCAGTGGCACCCGGAGCCATGTTGAATATGACATTTGTCAGCTGGACGGCCTGGCTCACAGCCCAGTCCAGGAGGGTGATGTTCTGTGCTTGCGGCACAAGTGTCGAATCTAGGACAACGTTCTTGAGCCCAATGTAGAAATTTGTCGTTGAGCCCCAGTAGTCATCAAAAGCGTTCCATAGAAATTTTCCAGAGAAGTCATGAGAAGCTTGCAGCACGGGCATGTTCAACGGGTCACCCATAATGACGTTATATACATACGACTGGATGGGCTTGCGCAGCTTATAGGTCCCGCCTGGGATGTATATAACTGCTGGAGCTCCTGTTGTGCCAAATGTTCCATTTCCTCGAGGAGCTATGGCGTTTCCAAAGTCGAGAGCCGCTTGAATGGCATCAGTGTCGTCTGTTATTCCGTCGCCTTTGGCTCCAAATTCGGATTTAACATTTCGGAAGACCTTCCAATCTTTACCACCAGGGATGAATGGGCTGATGCCATTGTGCTCGATATTCTCATACCAGTATTTGTGGCTCCTGCGCGACTCAAGGGAACTTTTGGAAGATTCTAAAGTATGGCATTGCTGGGGAGCGGCAAGAACCAACAGCCATATAAGTTGTGATGCGAAAAGCATTTTCTTCCACGGTGCATGGGTGATTTGCTGTCTCCGGTGGGTAGCTTCTGTAAGTATAGAAAAAAAACATTAAAAAGAAAGAAAAAGAAAAAGAAAAAAAAAAAACCCACTAGTAAAGAATTCAGGCGAATGAAATATGAGCCACTATCAATTTGATATGAAGGTTGAAGACGAAAGACGAAGTCCAACACAGACGTTCGGGACCAAAACCCTGAACAGCATCCTTTATACCGTAATCTTCCAATAAAACAATGTATGAAAAAGAGTGTCGTTTCAGGGGCAGCGAACCTCTCTCTCGGTCGCAGATCATTTCTAGAATGTGGATGTAATCTGTTGTTCTCTGTGTAAGCACTACCACTAGTTAGAGCCAAATACGAAACTACCCTTTGTTGAACTCCGAAACTCCGCGGAATATCTGTCGCGATTTGTAGAACCACCGCCACTAGGCCGTAATCGGTAGTTTGATGATTGGCGGGTAGCTTCCCCGGCCTTCCGTAGGTGGAACCGCCAGAGGGGAGTAGGTGACATCGTGGCCAACGCTAAAAGATTGGACAGAAGTGTGAAAAGGATTAAAAAAACTCAATAAACGACTTATGAATAGAGAGTGCTGGTCAATTGAGAGTGGCCATTTTAGAAGGGTGGAATGAGTGATGAATGGAGTGGTGAAGTATTTTTTTTCCTTCGCCATTATTGCTACTTCCCTGTCAGGCCCGAAACCTATTATAAAAGCGAATAATTACGTGGTGGGCCAAGAAATTATCGATTGGCGCTGAAACGCTCAAATGGCAGGTGCGCGTTTCAGTCTGCTATGTCTGGGCGGCCAAATCAGGAGCCAAGTTTCTCTATCGAGGACCCAATTCCGGTGCCTGTCGTGTTTCATAGCCATACTAATTTAGCATGTGAAGGGTGACTCTGACAATGTTTGGTGCTGAGTGATGAGGCAGATGGATGTAATATTCACTAATATTCAAGGGACAGAAGCTGACACAGGAATCTGATAGAAAGTATTTAAAGGCAATCGCATTCTAGTTGGAATAATTTCTAGAACACATTCGCCCGGCTGCCCGCATGACAAGCTTGAGGATCCTCGGAAGTCCGTGGATACCCCATCAGACGTCAGACCATATAGGCAAGATGTGTACTGAATTAGAAGTAGTCTATGTTGAAAAGACGGTTTTTATGGTAGTTTAAAAGCTTCAAAACCATAGTTGTAATTAGGCGGGGTATCGGACCGGTTATAAAATATGTTAAAGGGCTAATTAAATATCAATAGCTAAACAACGCATTGCCCCAAACCACACGCGTTTCCTAATACCTGGGCAACCCCGAAGTCTGCTATTAAAGAAATTTCACCATACCACTTAGAAAGCTGTATTTCTGGACAATATCGTGTTATGTTACTCTGCTATTTTGCTTAGACCCAAGTCAAGACTCCGTCTCTTCCTGACATTTTACACGCTTCCACTGTTCTACCACGCAGCCGGATCTGCATCGGCAAACGTTGTGCCAGCAGAAATCTGATCAAACCAAATTTGGCGGGTGCCTTGGCTTCCTTTCATGCCACCGTCGTCGTGCCAGCCGTTGGCGTAGATACCAATGTGGTAGTCAAATGGACGAGCATCGTTGATCATTGTGGGCACGTTATATACCTCGACAACTTTGTTGCCGTCAAACCAAACCTTATAGAAACCGGTATTTTCGGACTGCCAGCTGGCTTGAATGGTGATTCGATGCCATGCTCCTGGCGTCACGGTAGCGATATTGCTGAAAGTTCGAATCTGCTGCTTGCAGACCGTGCCGTACTTCAGACGAGTATAGAGCTGGTCACCAACAATCCAGATCATGGTGGATGGCATCCAGTCATCGCACCCAGTATCTGTGAAGTCGGCGATGAACTGGCCCAAATTATATGATTGGGCTGGTGAGAATTGCCAGTCATCCTGCAGGCGGAAAGCGAACCCATAGAAGCCTTGGTCACCGAGCTTATAGACGGCATACTTCGCCTTTTCAGAGTGAAATCGGCCGGTCCAGTTGGGATCATAAATTTGGGTCATCTTAAGGGCGGTAGACCCCTTGTAAACGACATTGGTGACTTCCTGGATGCTGCCCTTGTCCTCAATTGTCTGCGCATTCCAGCCTGTAAGTGTGCCGGTGTTGCTGAAAGTTTGGGTGGCAGACACTACAAGGCCACATGCCACTATGGTAGGAAAAATCTTGGAAAGCATGACTTTCTGCTATGCATAGCAGGTAGATGGAAGGTGAAGGTGCGGAGCTGCGCAGCATCTTCAACCCTTCTTATGTAGAACAGAGATAACCACACAGTGCCATGAATCCTATCAAAATCGGAGAGTGTCTGTCTCAAGCTAGTGCTTTCGGCCTCGTCGTGCGCTTGGGCCGGTTTTCGCTTTGCTCGGCATCCAAATGTAGATGTAAAATTACCTTGGCACCATCTCAAGAGCTGAGGGGTAGCAACTTAAAAACTCATACTCCTTATTTTTATTGGAATATGGGTGCCTCCTGGGTTAATCCGAGGGGAAAGAATGGCTTCTGTCTTTCCTGCATGATCCCCCGTTCTCATTTCATGTGTTCCGACTAGTGGGAATCTGGGAATAGGGCCGACGCCACTTTTAAGTCTATGTAACCTTGACACCCCTAAAGTGGAGAACTAATAACAATTGATTTAGGGGAAGCGCTATCTGGTTGGCTCTCGCCTACTCGTTACTCCAACTGAGAGTAGCATCAATGCCGGCCCTTTGGCTTTGAAAGCTGCAGAATAATCCTCGGTATTTGCTATCGAATTAGGTATAGCCATACGAACAGACGCTCTGGTATTCTTCCGAATTGGGAGCACTGCCGGGCTGAAGACCTGGAAGGTTACTACTGCGGGCCTCAGCGTCAGGATTATTCAGCGTCCATCCACCTCAGTATGCAGATTTCTATGGTATATTCAATTAATACAGTCAGAAATGTAGATACACAAAGTAATGTAGAAGATTGTCAAAAATTCTCTTCCTGACTTATGAGCCGTCTTTAGGCATTTCGTTACCTACTGAATTGGCGATTGTGGCCCAGATGCGGGTACTCTCACCAATGCTGTATTCTCCGCCGTGCAGAAAATCTAATATACATATATAGGATATATATACTATTTTTACTATTCTACTTAAATTATTGGTTTAAGCTGCCGAAGCAGCAAGGTCTTGGCATAATTATGAAATTGCGGGGGACCGCACGGGTGACCGCAAAGCATCATAGGGGAATGTGGCGTCGTAACGAAGTTGAAAAACGACCAAACGCCGGATGGTTCGGTCATGATCCTTGCCGATATCTAATTACAGTCAAGTTGTTCTGGAAACCCCAGCTTCAAAAGTTCATACTAAGGGATGCTAACCAAATTGCAGTGAACTCGAGTTCAATTATCCCTATACAATAGGTTGTTCATTCTACCCTCAGAGAAACATTACCTAAATTGGGTGTGAAACCTGTTTCATAATTTCTGCGAGGGAATCGATCTCGTCCGTAGGGGTTCTTCCCCATCCACACTCTGTTGCCACTCCGAAATCCTCAACAATTCGCCCGGCAGCCTCGATTCGACATCGGGTTCCAGCCAGGTCATTAGGGTGCACCACTCCCAAATAGAGCTTCGTTGTGGAAGAATCAAGCTTAGTGTGAAGCTTGGATAATGGGGCATAATATTCATCAAGGCGACTCATCGCGCTGAGCGGAACTGGACAATGTATCCACCGTATTTTCCGTTGACACTTCTCCATGATACAGTTACACAACTCGACAACTGACGCTAACGAAGTCGGCTCTGCAAAATGCTTGTGATCAATGTCACCTAACCATCGAATTAATTTTCTGTGCGACAAGAATTTGGATGAACCTACCATAGCAGAAATGGATTCCAATCTCAACATCACTTTCAATCTGATCAATCATGCGAATAATATACTCCACTACATATGACCTGTCTGTAAACCAGGCCTTCAGAAACAAGTCTTCCCAGAACGACAAGTCCATGCCTAAATCGATCTGAATGGCGAGATCCTTGTGAGGAATAAAATTCTGAATGCGAGCCAACGATCGGAAAAGTGCTTTTTCGTAGTGAGGTTCAACCGCTGCTTGAAGAGCAGGGGCTACGAAAACCCCTACAACATTTGCAATGGTCGGCAGAGAGACCTGAAATTTTATATTATCACGGATAAGCCCTTCGGCTCTGAGGGATTTGAAAACTTCATAGCTTTCAAGTGCCCGGTTGTCGTATAGAGTTGAAAGTTCGGTCGTCTCCAGTTGCTTGATGGTCGCATTAATCTGAGCATCAGTTAACGCTTCTTTGTTGGACTTTGCCAATACAAAATCCGGTAAAACCGCTCGTTGAAAGGATGTGAATAGAATACGATCTCCTGTCTCTCCATCCGACACTCTTTCCAATCGCTCTGGCAGGGCTTCAAGACAGTATCGAATCACTGCTTCTGTATTGTGGAAAGGAACACTACCGACAAGGTGACACCCACGAACGGTTACCATTCTGGTTTGAGGAAACAAGGGTGCCAACGGAGGGTTTTCAGGTGATTGGAAAGCTGCGCGATAAGATCCCAATTTATACTTTTTTTCCTTGCTCTTAGTGCTTACTGAATAAGTCGCCTGGTTAAGAATGAAAGTAACTACGCTAGGAATAAATGGGAGACCAGTTGCCTTTTCGGGTTAGCGCTACACTCAATAATAGGGCTTTTTTGATAGCACCCTCAGCGACCCTCCCCCCACTTCCCCCCGCGGTGCTACATAGGACGTCATTCAGACCGCAGATCTCATAGGTCTTAGTAATACCTACTGTTGGCTAGTATAATACACTAATTGGAAACGCGCTAAATGGATTGGTGCGGGCGGACGAGGGGACAGGAAGCGATGATCTTAGATAGTGCTCGGCTAACGGAGCTAGGATTTGGGAGTTAAGCATTCTTACATACAACAGAGACTACATGAAAAGGTCTTCCATAAATCACTACCAAAGCTGCCTAAGCAAGATAGTGAATCATAAATCGAAGTAGCATGAACAGAAGAAGAGAATCTATCGGATACATCCGTGGTATCCGAGCTACATAGTGGCAAAAGCGTGACCATCATTTTCAGTGCGTAGGCCGATCGTACATTAGGATAAGACCGGTAAGTTCCCCAGTTGTTCCAACACCGGTCAAGATGGTCGCAGCATCGAGATGGGCGTAGTTGACGACAACGTTACTAATTACTTCGGGGAAGTCTGGCTGAGTGAATCACAGCCAACTGACCAAATCCACCAAATTACTTTTTTTCTAGCTGGGAAACTTAATCCTGCCAAAAAGATCTTTTCTATATTTTCGCGACGGCAGGGATTCTTTACAATTAAAGATACCTATCTTTTTTTCCTTACGTTGTTACCTTCGTATATTTTTCGATCGAAGCTGTAGGCTATGCATATAAAGTGTTTCTTAGCGAACAGTAGACTTGTTCGATACACAGGTCGCTAATTACCTCAAGAATTCCTTCCTGTCAAACAACGACGCTAATGATGCCAAAGCGATTAATTACGAATTCATGTGTTGGCAATTCGCATACTTCCTAAACTAAATTTGAGGGGTATCTCTAATTTTAACTCCTATAGGACTTATATTCATGCATATAGACCGACTTCGCGACGAGTCTTTATTTACCTCCCCTTTTTTGGCCAAAAAAAGGTCGAATCTAGAGACTAGTTGAATATACAGTACTTATAGATCGGAGCTAGCGCTTGAGTCATCTACCAGAATTTTACACAGCTAAAAGATATTAGTGTGAATATTCATGATATGTTATAATCTAGACCTAAGCCGCCTTAGGATACAAGCATAAATTACGTTGCCTATACCACTTTCTATGTATTTGATTAAAATTTCGTCATGCGAGTCCCAGTACTAGAACTTATCGCAAAGAAGCCACATAAAAGTCGATTTCATTTCGGAAACGATTTGAAAGAAGCTCTATTAAGAACTTGTAAGTTAAGAGTTAAGAAAGTAAGAGCTTACAATCTTATTGAAATTTGATTGAAAACTCGTCTTGAATCCAGTTTATTTTGATTTAATCCATCGACACTTCTTTCTCTAAAAAGGGACTAATAGCCTAGAATGGCTCTGCGTGGGACATTGAGGTGTAGTAAATGGAATTGCCTTCGGTTAAGGTCTCGAGCGCAAACGTGCGAGGAACATGAGGCGCTCGTCTTTCGGGTTCGGATAGTGAAAAATCGATCATGATGGCTAATATGAAATGCTGATATATTGGGTTTATTCCAATTAATTTGTGCTATCAGTCCTTAATTTTGTAGAGACGTAGGAGTTTACACTGACTTTTGGTCCATTTTGGTATGTTTTACATATTCTGTTTAGTGATTAAACCCACTTGATATTCTCAGAGGAGGTAAGACTCTGATAGCTGATCGAACAAGTACTGAGGGTGATTTCACATCTCAACCCATTACCATGACTTCACATTAGCAAATAAGTCATATACATAAGTTAGTACCACGACCACAGTGTCATATAAATTTGACCGGCTAGCCCGGCACGCTGTACGGAGTAAAGAAATTCCCCAACTGCGGTAAGTATTATGGGTCAGGCGCGTAACCCAAAGACGGCTGTGGGCGATTACATCACGAATCCAACGGGCCAAATTAAATAATTAGCGCGCTCGCTGTATCCATCCCCAACTCGGTTTTTTAATTTTGCTTTGGTATCTCTACATGTCAGATTTCAAAATTTTGACAGATTGAAACTTCATCTTTCACCTTCTTAAATACTATGTCTGCACAACACAAGTCTCCTCCGGCAATGGTTCCCTCACACTACGGCACCATTCATTGCTAATGCGCCTATGTACGGATTTGCGGAAGAAACTATGGCAGCTGCCGTTGGCTCTCGACACGGAAGTCAAGTGGCATAAGGGGGAACAGGGGGGTTTTCCATTCTCCGCGTCAAAGATGGTGACAATTAAACCAGTGGTCGCAGATATTCCTCAAACACGAGACGTTTTAAGCGAGAAGAGTCACTCTTCCGACTAACTCCTCTTGTGGGTAGGGAGGGCAGGACAACAATCAAGTATGTGCGCGCCGTAGACTGGAAAGAGTTCCAATTAGGAGAAATATCCTGGCCTAGCTACGTGGGATGCCTTTTTGGTGCCTATCGGATATCTGGTTGACCTTCATTCAGTGAATCAGGTCCTAAGCGAAATTCACAAAATTCCCTCCGCTACTGGTCCCATTTAGGTTCATGAAGACCAAAGAGGGAAATACTCTTTTGGGAAGGTGGGGTGGGTTTTTCCCGTCTAGGGCCTTATGGAAAAATGCCTCCAAATTGCTGAGAGAGCTTGTCATCTAAAATGAGAAGACATCGACGAGGGCGATACAAATATTCTTAGTCCCTAGCTTTTTTGAAGTCGACCTGATTTGCTTTGAACGAGAGTGGTCTTGCCAAGGAGAAAGAAATGCTCGATTGCTACGTAAATTTTATTCAAGTTCAACGGTGAATCTATCTTCGCCAACTCATATAACTTTCTGCATGCAACGCCTCCGGTAAAGAAATATGTCAAGAACATGTACACTGGAAAGATTCCGAGATAATAATCCATAACCGGAGAAGTACTGGTATGGTCCCCTGTATTATGTACTCAGGAGCAGTTAGGGTTCCTGAATGGTCCGGCATCAATATCTTTCTCCTTTCCAAGAGAACCCTTTTTCGTCCAACAGAGTTTCCGATATTCGAGCACGCCTGAACTGACATACAAGGAATCCCCATAAATACAAAAAACCCCAAGGGTAGAGAGTAAGAATCAAGAGAACTTTTGCATTCCATTTTCCCCATGGATCTAGACTGGAATAAACTGTGGCGGAATCGTAACGGCTGGCAGGATTGGGAAGTTAGGAGTAATTTGAGGCACGCCAGCATCCCTTCGAGACATGGGTAGCCAGGTGGCTAACAGGAAACTCGTTCTGTCATAAGTCAAGACAGAATGAAAATCAAAAGAAAAAAGAGTATCGAGGGAAGGTTGATGCTGAAGGTTCGCAATAGATCGATAGCCAGTCGTGTGAAAGTCATCTTTTGTCTTGGAAGTGACAGTCACAATCCCAATAAGTTGATCCAATGGCCGTAGTAGCAGCCAAATTGCTCCCAGCCCTTGTTGACTTGCCGTATCACGAATCTTTGGATATACTTTCTTCAGCAAATGGGCAGCATCAGCCCCATCAATACTGTAGGTCCAGCGTTGAAAGCGAACAACGGCATGTTGGTCAGGTAAGGTGAAGTTGCAAGCCCCTATCACATCCCAGCTCCGTCGTTGTACGTCTTTGAATATAGACCGGCTCCAAAATTTGGACTTGCTTTCTCCGTCACTCACTTCAAAGATATCAGTTGTCCATTCGTTATAGTCATTCGCATTGTCTTGTGTATCGAACAAATATCCACCACCGACAAGAAGGCGGCCAGTAACGGTGTCGTATCGGCAAGGTAAATATTTGAGGTACATTCCAGGACGAGCATCCATCGCCCTCCGCTCTCGTTCTTGCATATTGACAACGTTCTGCAGGGACCCGTCATAATCAAGCACAAATTCAGATGTAAAAGCCGCTTTGCATGGTATTTCGCCCAGGCTATATCCCTTCATGCCAGTCATGTTGGAGATTTCCTTTTAGAACGGTTGTGAAATTAGATAGGTATAAATTGTGGCGGATAATATATTGCGTTAGGTATCCACTCTATTTAATATAGGTTTCGAAATGTATGAATGGCCTAAGTTGTCACGTGGAACGTGATTATTTCAGGTGATTTCGCCGTTAGATGGTTTGGAAAATGATGGCCTTCGTCATCTGCATCAGTTTCTGCGTCACATTTGTGGCATATCCTTGAAAGTATCAGCCGGATTGAGTTATAGCAAATTACGGATAGCCTAAGGTCTGGCTGAACTTTCATAATTTGTCTGCCTACCAGTGTTGGTACTCCCAATGTCCATGAGGTGCCCCGGGATAGGTATAATCTAATCCATGTGGAGGTCAATAAGGTTGGGGCAAATGACAGGAGCCCAGCGGCGCGATGGATTGAGTCACGAAGGGGCAACACACCACCCCAGCAGCGGTGCCGTGTTATAAAACTCCCCCGCAGCTCAGGCCCCACATGCCTCTGGCCGATGACGCGCAGAGCTCGGATAATTTTGCAGCGGATCGATGACAAATTCTGCAATATTTAACTACAAGTTCATTGCGACTGTGATTAGACAGAGTGGCGATAGGGACTTGGTAAAGGCACCACATTTTCTTCATAACGGCCACCACAACTGATCAGTTAACTATCTATCCCATCAACAATGCTGGTTTAGATCAGAAGATTTCTGGTGTATCGTCGGGGGTGAAAATGCGGCCATATCTCCTATTCCGGGAATTACTGATTTCGGAAGTTGCCATCTGACAAACGTCAGCTGCACCTACACAATCGGTGCTATACAATCAATCTCCGGGGTATGTGTGTGCATGACGGTCGTTGCAAAGTTAACATGAGCTTACGATATTCGGATATCGGCACGAATGATGCAAGTGGACTAGCCACGAGCATTATTAGTAAAGTCCAATCCAACTGGAAATGTATTACGATGCGCCATAATTAATAAGTGGGGAATGAGGGTTTTCTTACTCTTTCTTGAGATAAATATGTGGTTAAACCCTACATAGGCTAGACTCAGGTTGTCAAATTGTCATCGGATCTGAACGGCTGTTTTTGAATATTCCCCATAAAGCTCTGCTTGGTACGTAAATCATTGAAACTCTGGTGTAATTTATTCCGTTCTTCGCATCAAGGGATGTCATATGATGCGTTTGTATAATTTCAGATAAAGTATATGGATCCCCGTCAAGATCCTTGTCGCGTAAAAATTTTGGATCAACTGCCGAGAAAGCTCTCGATCTAGTTCAGGGCTTCCAATTCATAAACCTTTGGAGTGCCAGGACTTCTATAACCTTCCCGGCCATCGATACATGCGTCCTACTATGATCCCTCAGGACAACCAAATTCCAGATGGTTCATTGATATTAGTCACCGGAGCTAATGGATATATAGCCTCTCATGTAATAAATATCTTCTTGCAACTTGGTTATCGTGTCCGGGGGACTGTTCGCAAGTCTAAAGTGTGGCTTGATGAATTTTTCCAACGGAAATATGGAAGCTGCTACGAGTCCGTTATTGCACCCAATCTGGACCAGCCACATACAGCATCGTTTCTGATGAAGGATGTCAGTGCAGTGGCTTTAATTGTATGATCTGAATTCCCCTTATTTGGTGAAGTATGAAGTTAACACGTCAGGCCACTGATACGTCTCTCACGAACGATCCTGCGCTCATATTCAGTTCAGTGAAAAGGATATTGGTCATGCTAGAAGCAGCTTCAAGACAAAATTCTGTCAAGCAAGTGGTCTTGATAAGCCCTGCTACAGCTTGTGCATTCACCGCTGCAAACACCTCACTGGAAATTACATCAGGTACTGTAACGCCTGCTTCATCGAGCGATTTACTAACTCTCCGCAGAAACTTATAATAATTCGTCTAGGGTTGCTGTAGAAAGCGGCTCTTTACAGTCAACATTACCCGGACTTTCTGTTTATGCAGCATCCAAATCTGAAGGAGAGCGACAGGCCTGGAATTGGATCAAAGAAAACAAACCTCGGTTTGCCTTCAACACAATTGTGCCGGACTACAATGTGAGTTCTGTTTTTGCAAATTGTCTACTGTACTGTATTTCTTACTTCCTTGTACAGATTGGCACCTTCCTTTGTCCAGAGATCAAAGGATCTAGCATGGCCATTCTACAAGAATTTTTACAAGGACATAGCGATTTCATGCGTGCATTCCCTCCTGGTAAGCCATCAACTCCTCTGACGTGGTACTTCTGCCTAACAGGTAAGAAGTTTGGTATGTCAACGTAGAGGACACTGCCCGGCTTCATGTAGCCACCATTATTGACCCGGAAATAAAATCACAACGGATCTTTGCTGCTGCCAAGCCGTTCACTTGGGATGAGGTTGTGAATATTCTTCGCCAGCTTCACCCGAATAACACCACGATTCCTGATGCCTTACGACAAACCCAAATGTCCCTGTTTGATTTCGTTGAGAGCAAGAAAGCTGAGCAGCTTCTTCGTGATTTCTTTGGAAGATCCGGATGGGTTTCTCTCTACGACTCAATCGCTGAAGGTCTTGAAAACTTTAGTTAAAAATTGAACTACTCAATGTCGGCCCTTTTGCGATCAGTTGCATGATACTCGCGCGAGCAGTAAAGCGTCGTATTGAAGTGAGAAACCTCCGATTAGCAATTCAATCCTTCTTTGAGATTATTAGCTGGTTGTTGCTTGTTTTTAGTCTGCAAAACCCCTACAAAGTGGCTGGGAAACCGAGGAATACGGTTTTTCAGATCGGTACGTGAATATACAGAGAAGATAGTGTGAGTTGCATGCGCAATCGTTTCATATGGGTAGTGTTTTCAGCACCACGGTCAATCTCTATAACTTCAAACCGTAAATTTAATTATAGACCGTCATACCCTATATCTTGGCATATTATTTAGGCCAAGTGATGTAAATTAATTATTGTTTCTTGGAAAAGATCAGCGTGATGGCTAATTGGCTTTACCAATAATTTCCCACGAATTAATTATTAGTAGAAGCTAGTCGTTTGGTTGGCTTTAGTAGGTTCCTACCACAACCAGAACTGTTGCGAAGATTATCTAACATAATTCAATCGTGGTGTATGTTTATAAGTACGCTCGGTAAAATTCTTTTCTGTTGACCAGTTCCAAGGCACATGATTACGTTGCCACGGAATTCCCGGCCATGAGTATTGCCCAAGTAATTTCATGTCAGTGTTCCATATGTCATTATGTCTTCTAGTTATGTTATGGAATCTCTCCACATTTGCAGCATGTCAAGGGGGGAGGTCGATTGTAGATAAAACAGCCTATACTGTAGTACATACATTTGTATCTTTTTCTGACGGAAAAGCTCTCTACATATGTATGAAACCTCGCCGCTCTTGGGCTTTGCGGGTATGGCTACGATCCCGGGTTGTTACTAATACGCAGGCGGGGTACCACCGCGTCTAGACCGGCCTCCTCGTCATACACCCTTGCCATCTGCAAAGCTTCTTGCATACAACCTTTCTACAGCCTTTCAACGTAATCTGTGAATTTCAGGCCAGTTGTCCACTACTTTCATCGAATTTAGTCAGTTCGATCGTGGCAATACAAGACTCTTCCAGCAACAAAATCTGCTTCAGATCGCAACATGGGCCTGGTGGACCAAAACGCCAAGCTTGTTTTCATTGAACACAAAGGCCACTATGGTGGTATGGCCCGCGAGGAGCAAGGGTCTGTTCGGAAACACGTGGCAAGCGAAATTCGGCGAAAAAGATCTGCGCGACACGACAAACCTGCCTCGCCAGTCTTCAGCGAAACAATGAGAATGCAAAACGTCTCGCTCGAGGACTGTAAAACCGACGAAGAAATGACACAGAAACGCATTGCGAACAAGATTCGAAGGCAAAATCTTCCATTGGATCGATTTGGTGTATTGTCATTGCCCATGGAGCAATCCCACGATACTGAACTCCTCAACCATATTTCTGCAAGACTGTGGCCTGGATTTCGCTCTAGTTTTCATGGGTCAGTCAATCCTTTCCCTACGTATTGGCTACCTCGGAGCCTTGAGAATCCGGCTTTGTATCATGCATTTGCGTTCTCTGCGATTTGCCATTTGTCGTCACGCTTGAGTTTAGCAGGCCAAAAGCCTCGTGATAAGGGAGAATTGGTTTCTCTCGAAACGAGAGCCCTCGTTGCGACAAGGCAGCAGATCAGCTATCCCCCCACACCAGCGTCTCCTAATGTGCTCGAAGATCTTATAATGATCACTATATGCCTTGCTACAAACGTGCAAGGTGAAAGCCTGCTTACGGCACGAGACCCGTCACCATTCTATCCTATCTTGACGAGCGGCCGCTGGTTAGATACTTATGGTGCCCTTGCCTGTCGGAATGTACATTGGGATGCTGTGCTACAGCTTGTTGAGAAGCGTGGTGGTATAGAAAAGATAAATGCGTTTGGGCTTCCTTGGGTTATTACCTGGTGAGTACTTTTTCGCCTAGCAGCTATTACTTTAAGCAATATAGAACCTTCTACTAACTTGAATAGCGCGGCCTTAAATATGGCTTCGACTACCCTCTCTCCCCCTGTATATCCGTTGCTGGATGTTGAAGGGAGACTATGCCAAATAAAGAAATATGAGGATCTAGTCCAACTCAATCCGTTGGAATCCGTATATCATGGTATGGGTGAGGGGTTCGAGGTCCTTGCATGTCTCGGACTACCCGATAGACTAGTGAATACTTTCACTTCTATGGGAGACTTTTCTATGGTTCTGGATGCTTATTCCACGGGCCAAGCCACTAATATTGACATGGACGCCATCCTTGATACCCGCGATGTTGTGATCCATACGCTTTTGTCTCTACCTCTGGAGCATGAATTCTGCACGATGCGACCGCATGATGTTTACCCTAGTCCGCCAGGGGAATCAGCAGGATCAAATACCAGTCTTCATATATACCAGGCGTGTCGTTGGGCAGCACTGTTATACGGCATTCTAGTTATTTTTCCTATCCCTCGTTCAAAGTGTGCACGAGAGCACGCAGTGTCGGAGCTTCAGGCGCAATTGTCATCTCTGTCAGTCTCATCTATCGGTCAAAATTTCTTGCCTCTCCACGCCTGGCTTCTCGTAATGGGGGGTTCATCTTCGTATGAAAGGGAGCAGCGGAAATGGTTCCAACTGAGACTTACCCAAGTGTTGGGAGCGTTGGAAATTGAAACTTGGCACGAAGCTCAGAAGCTACTGAAGAAATTTGCTTGGGTACCTAATATATGTGACCCTGCTGCCTTGTATTTATGGTCTGGAGTGATGTAACTACAAACAACTGATGACTGATTAGAAATCGCAATTATAGCAGTATAAATATTCACAACTCTACTCTCTTTCCGTATTTCGTTTCCAATTCGACGTAGACTTAATGGTAGCTCTGAGGATTCTTTAAAGCTACGGACATATGAGCTACTATTCTATCTTCAAAGACAGGCTCCTTGTTTTCGTGTTGAAAGCGTACTTGGTTCAGGGATAGATGCGGAACGACGTGAGCTTCACTGTTAGGAACGCTCAGGGCTTTAAATCAGCAACAAACTTTCCGAGGGTAATTTGTTGATTGGGGTCTTGGCGCCTGATTATCTGGAATAAGTTAGATGTTACTTCTCATTTCTCATTCAAACAGTTCAAATATGCGTTCGTCGCAACACGTGTTTTCAGCTATCAGAGGTTGGCCCAAGGATAATCAGCGCTATTTTGGTAGTCTTATTCCCTCAATTTAAGATAATTTTACCCTTCGTTTCGCTGCTAACCAGAGAGGTCTGATATACTCGCAATGATCCTTTTTCTCTTAAAAGGAAGTTAAATATGTTATGCCGATGGTAGAGGCTACTTAACGTGGTCGATCGGAATGTCTCCTATGGAGCTCCAGTTGGGAAAGTATTTTTCTTATTCAATTAAATTTTGGCCAAGCACATCATCGTCTTCATTACAGTTCTTCACGCAATGTTTTCCTAGACTAAATGGTTAATTACATATTAACATATGCCCTCGTTAGTTTCTTTCGCGGTACGTACTTTAATCCAAGTGGGTTGGATTTTCGTTAGGCGGGTCAAAGAAGTCACCCCGAACCTAACCCATTTGGGGACTCAGGTTGGGTTGAGTTTGGGCTGGCGCGGCTTTAGCGCGGCCTAATCGCAAAGGACTATAACCGTGGTGCGGTGTTGACTACTTCGAAAAAAGACCAACGCCGGGTGGTCCGATCCAAGTCCTAAGACATAGGACTGGACCTGGTCCTTACCAAGGTCTAATAAGGTTTATTAATATTAATGACGGTACATCTAACCATACTCTATCAAAAACCCGCAAACTTTGAACCTCTGCAACCACCTTTAGAATACTACATTGAACTTGAACCCCGAGAAACTTATAAAAGAATAGTTAGGTTGAAAGCCATAGTTTGAACCAGAAACCGGATAGGAACCTCAGTATTCAGTTCCAAACCATATAGCAGTTAATCATTAGAGCAAACCCTAATCTTATAGTTACTAATGGTTGCTGACTAAAATGTAGTCAATTTGACTACAGTTCCCTCTTTAGGATAGATTGAAAAGGAAAAAGAAAAGAAACAGATAGAAGCTATGAATGTTGATCAAAAACGCATCTCACTATCAGTGGAAAACCGAGATGATACTATGCGGATGAAGTCGTGTTCTAGGAGCAGATCGTAGCGGTATTTTGACCCTAGAACAACAGCCAACCATCAGAGACCGCATAATTCAAGGCCCTAGAAAACTGCCAGACCAGAAGCGCCATTATTCATCGGAATGCTCTGTGCCTCTCCAAAAATGCCAATAGGTGACAGGGTACCATCTGTCTCGACTTTCCACCCGGCAATTGCACCAGTTCCACGAAGAAGGTTGTATAGAAGGTTTCCATTGCGAGTAACAGCCAAGTCAACTGGGTTGCTTTGCAAGCCAGGGAAAGCCGCTGTTTCATTTAAAATGGACACGTTGCCATTATTAGCAACTTTGTAGCTGGATATGGTCCCGGACACAAAGTTCGAAGTAAATGCGAATTCGTTACCAGTGCCACCAAGAACCACCCAACAACCATCAGTTTGTTGGTTTTTCTCGGACTTCGTGAGCGGGTGGAGAGATGTGCTGGCCGTGTTATCCAGCCGGTAAGACGACACAGCTGCATTCGTGAGAACTGGTAGTCCCGATTCAACGACAAAAAGGACACCATCGTCGCGAAATACCGCACCAAATGGACGCAAGCCGCTTGAGGAAGAGGATGTAACTGGTCCATCGGCATCTCCGTTGGTCCCAACAGAGTATATGTCAAGCACACTTCCGACTTTGTTCGTAACGACCAATGACTTGCCATCTGGGCTGAACGATACAGTACCAGGGACACCAATTGGGGTGCTGGTCGGGATAGTGGTGTTTGTTATGGGGGTAAGAAGACCAGTCTTTTTCTCCCGGTAGAACCCGAAAATTCCAGTCGATGCAACAGAGCCGTCAAGGACATATGCCAATCCATTATCGTCATTCAAGGTAACAGCAAGAGGTTCGTCGCCAGCATAAATGACCTGTACCCGTTTCAAACAGGAGCCGTGGATAGCAAAGACACTGATCGTGTCACTAGCGGGGTTGACTGCATATAAGAATTTATTGTCACTGGACAGCTGAAGTCCGCCTTGGGTGTCGAAGTCAACTCCAATACCTTGGCCGCCAGTTGAATAGGAGCCAACTTCGTTCAGAGTTCCCATGTCGTCTCGCGAGAATGCAATGACCTGATTGTCACTGGGTGCATTGGTGAGCGCAAAGGCAGCTCCGACTTCACCGGCAGGGTTGTTGCACATCTTGCCACCAGTTGCTGGGACTATGCTCACGGCACCCACAGTATGAAGAACCGCAAACAGGACAGTGGTTAAATACATTGTAAACAAGTTCAAAGAAAAGAGAAATTCCAAGAAAAACGAAAGAAGTTCGCTGGTAAAAGTGGTGCCGAATTTAAGTCAAATGGGGCTATCCGATAAAGAAGGCCGAGGAGAATTATGCTTGGCCCTTGGCTGTGGTCAAAAAGGAGGATTATTTATATATACTCAAAACGGTTCTACTCTTGACTATTCCGTAGGTAAACTACGTTGTTCAGTATGCATACAATATTTTACGTAAAGGCCTAGCCTTTGCTTTGCCCAGATGTAGTTAATGTTCGAGTTTGGCCTTGGAATTGACGATCCATCCATTTTGGACTAGAAATGTTCCGTAATCATCCCAGCCTAAATCGATCCGTTATTGCCAACTTGTAGAATGTGGAATGTCGTTGCACCCTTCAGGCGTAATATCAGTCACCCTAATGCATGATTAGCTAAGACGTGTCAGAATGACAGAACAAATTCACCAATACAGGAGCTCCAGCATGCCACAACCCCGAAAACTCTAGAATAGCCCTAACCATATCAAGCAAGAAATCACGCGTCCCCACAGTAAGCCTTGCGCAGTATGCCAAGACCTAAAGACTTAGACTCAGGATTATATAATAGACCGCAATAGATAATTAGTTAGATTACCTTGCGTCTGGTTATTCATAAAATTCCTTTGTCGTTTGTCTCATCGAACTATATAAGAATGGCCAGAAATATTTCACCCCTGGTGTGACAGGTCATTGCATCTGTTGTCACTTTACCTGAGAAGCACAGTTCACTCTTTAGGTGCATGATTACCAACTTTGATTGAGTGGTGCTGTGCGAATTGATATATAGGCCTTCGAGAAAAAGCTAAAAATTATGTTGGAATTTCTGGGAGCAACGAGGAAAGAATCCGCGTATATACTTTCCGTCAAGGGTTGGTTATGTTTGATTCAGCATTTCAAATCTACATGTTTTCCCAAGTTGCAAAGTTGATCTGTTAAACCATATGAGGAACTATTTTCCTTAATCAAATTTGAGAAAATCTAGTATTGGGAAATGAACTAATCGGGCTAGGGTTACGGTTATTTCATAATCATTTTAGGGCCTTGCAGCCTGACTGTGGCTGAGCGAAAATCACTTGCCTTGTTAGGTATTTATGATTTGGTAATCTTCCAGCGCGTTCCCCACTCTAAGACAGTCCCGCGTATCCTGCTTTGAGTTTACATCCACTGGGGAAACACCTTAGCTTCATGCTGCTCCATCGCCATTTCAACTTCACGACGAAGATTGTATCACTTGTCACGAAGGTCATTGTCCAGCAGGCGGTTTATACGCCCGTCTTCAACACCTACCTTTTTACCATGCAAGCCTGTTTTCCGGCGCCTCGGTGGGGGAAACTCTCATGCGACTGCAACTTGCACTGCCTACGAGCATTGTCAATAGTGTCGAGGTGTGGTCCAGGGTTGCTTTTTTCAGCTTCCTGTGGGTTCCGCCTCAGTTTAGTAGTATGTTCTCTGGATGCGTGGCTGTGGGCTGGCAGACTTATCTGAGCTTGATGAACCAGGCTGTGGCGAGTATGGCACACGAAACAGCCGAGCTTCATGGCAAGATTAAGACATAAAGGTGCATTGAGGTGCCGCCTAGGGCTTTGGACTGTTTTGCTTCATAATAAAGTGTTCCTATACTAGATAACAAAATGGTCGATCCCTTTGTAGAAGAAATATATCTAAAAATAAGTGGAGGATGCAATTTGGCACCGCCAGATCATTCACAAGAATTGCCCATAAAAGCAGGTCAGTAATGTCCACTTATCATTATTCCGTGTTTTATTGCTGCCGGCGAGACTAGTATTTAATTTTCGGGGCAAGGAATCCGTTCTCGCATAATGCGGGACTGCCGTGGTCTTTTTGCCCTTCCGGGGGCTGAAATGGGTCTCGGCATCGATATTGTATTTGACATGGGATTTAGGTGGGATGGGCTTTGTAAACTAGAGCTAAATAATCCAAGTTACTTTCAAAAATCGTAAGAAACAAGAATAGAAACCATGATCAACCACACTATAACAGGACTAGGAGAAGTATGTTTGAAGCAACTCCCTTTAGACGTTAGATGAAGGAAAGATTACCCCAAGCGCAAATCTAGCAAGGATACTCGCGATCATTCCGCTTGTAACTTGCTATCATTTACTCGTTGTGGACATTAATTGCTGAAGAATGCACTAGGCGGAACAAACAAGGACGCATGCATTTTTTCAAGGAAATAAGTCTGTCGCCACAGCCCGCCCACCCAAGGGACACCTTCTCGATCACCCCAGGCGATGAAAAATAAAAAGACATGCAGCCCAATACTAACGGACAGCCCAATACTACCGACCCAAGACGGCCCGGGGATACAAGTGGGTGCGCCGGCGGTACCTGTCCTCGTGGCTTGCGGCCTGCGGATTTGTGGCGGTACACAAGTCCGGCCGTACAGCAAAACGGCAGTTTCCCAGAGTAAAGAACCAATCACTATGTAATCAAAATAACTGCGGTCTCATAAAACTATACGAATTATAGTATGTGCTTTACTTAAGCCTATTATTTTCTGTGTCCTTTTTTCCCCCTCTTCTCTCTTCTTGTTCATGTCAATTTTGCTTTATTTGTTTCTTCGATTATCTACACCTGCCTCCCTGTTACGTACTATGGTGAATTGAAGAAGTTATATAGAATGCGAAAGCGAAGGCAATAAATGTTAACTGCCAAGATTCGCTGATAGGTCAGTTTCAGTACTTACAGTATTAATAAGGAAATTCGCCCATAAAGGTTGGTAATTTATCAGACTAGTTTAAAGGCTCTAATATTACTTGTTGATATAAGGGGTAGTATTTTACCACTAACTCAGCTTAACTCAGCGGACATCTGAACGCGATCTATGTTTCGTATAGTAGACCACGTCAACTCGGGATACCCATTATATTATACCAAGACTAGTGTACTGGGTATAGATCATTGCACGAGATTGAATTGAGGACTGGGATAAAGAACCAGGCTTTAAAAATAGTCACTGCTCCCCAAAGTGATTTCCGCGGGATTATCCATACATCAACTAGTTCAAATTCAGTGTATATATGTTATTTTCTAGGCCGCCATACGCTCAACACGAAGCTGCAGCTCCTTGACCAAATCTATTCCAACCTTGGTAGACTCATCCAGGCTCTCATTCGGCAATCCAAGCAGCTCATTCTGCGCTTTGACCGAGAGACCATTGGAAACATCTGTGTAGAACGCCCTTGCATACAGCATCTTGCTAAAGCCAGCCATGTTGCCCGCTTTCACTTGCGCCAGGCCGTCCTCGTATCGCGTCTTGGTATCCTCGTGGGTAATCGTCCAGTCGGTGTCAGTGGTGCCTGTGGCACGTTTGACGCTTTCAAACATATCGTGTTGACTGACCACAAAGCTCTTAATGTACACGCCCTTATTAAGGAACGTCGACAGAGTAAGGCTCTTATCTTTTTCGTCCTGGGGAAGTTCATTGAGGCTCAGGACCTTGGCTACGGCACGTCCAACCTGCGATAACGTGGACGTCGAGATCTTGGTGTTGCCATCGTCATAGATTGTCAGAGAACGCTTGCGAAAGTCGAACCCAAAGCGCATATCGCCGCCCGCCAAGCTGTAATCGTACCAGAGCCCACAGCACACTGTGATCCACTGCATGCCGAGACTCTCAACCTCGTCCCTGTTGGCCTTGGCTACGGGCCCCAGCATTGTGTCTTCGCCGAGTTTAATGTCGTCAATGTCCGCGCCATACCCGTTAGGCATAACGTAGGGAATACCGGCCTTGGCGGCCGCCTGGACGAGCTTGCTGTGGGAGTCGCGAGGTGCGGTAGGGGCCATGGTTATGATCAAAAATTGCTGGCCCTTGAGCGCGGTAACAATGGTAGCCTCATCATTGTAGTCGACTGAGGCGACTAGGACGCCAGCGGGGAGCTTGTTATCGCTATCTTTGCGGGTAAGGGCCGTGACTGTGTGTTTTCCGGTCTCTAGAAGGGCGTTGGCAATATGCGATCCAATGGTACCTCCAGCCTAAGAGTGTGTGTTAGTTTTGCTGTATACGTGATGTTGTTGAGAGGATTACTTACGCCGACAATGGCCACTCTTTCAATGGCGTTTCTGAAGCCGACAGACTTGTTTTTGGCGTACTTGGGCATTATGGTTGGGTTGATTGTTGGGAATGTATTAATCGTTGCTATTATAGTCGAACGACGCGATCGAGGAGGTTAAGCTTATGAGAGAGTGGTTAGAGTCTGGCTATTCCTCTCTGGAGATGGGGATGCCCATCTATTTATAAATTTCACACCCAGTCTCGAGTGCAGTAATTCTCTGGCCTTCTCTCCAGTTCAGCCTTGTCATATGTGTTCGTACTTGAAAGTCTCGGACAAGAGATTTCCATATTCTAGACTATATTTGACTTAGTTAGATCTGGACTTCAAACCTGATTCGCTCGGAGATAATGGCCCCGGGAGCGAAGGAGTTACAGCGGGCGAAGCCAGTCAAATAAAGACGGTGATGGTGGTAAACTGATAAGTCCGCGCTTCTCCGCCGCAGTAGCCGCACGCAGGGATCCACTAACACTGCCTGATAGGCTAGTGTGGCGACAGGGGACTAATTCCGCAATAGCCGCACATAAAGCCGCACAAGGCGCATGACATTAATGGTGCACCTACGGACCGACGGACAGATGAAGCTCCGAGCATGTCTTAAACCTCCAGAATGATAAGGCGGACAATCCCAACAGGGAGCAAAAAGTCACATATACTCTATTGCGCTTCGCGGCGAGGCAAAATAGCTTCACCCCCCTCTCCCTCTCCCCTTTATCCAGGACTCCGGGTAAAATCTCTCCGGAGGATCCAATAACACGGCACAGGAAATAAGTCAATTGCAGTAAGAATGCTTTTCCATGGTTAGATATGTATTATTTTATCATAGGCACAGAGCTGCCCCATATTAGAACATCACAGGATGTCACACGATAGTTTGACAATTCGCATATTGAATCATTGTTGACTGGAGTGAATCATTATCCAACGACTCGCGTCACTATAACTGGAGGTCAGGACCGAGCATGGGTAAATATGGCTCGATGAAGAATTGATCCCAATCTATCTCCCAATCCATGTCTGGCACCGCGTTGTTGGCTCCGGATGCCGGCGGTGCCTGAAAGAATTCATAGCCCGCCTCGACAGCTTCCAGTTGAGCAATCTCCTTTCGCTTCTTTGCCATATTAAGGCTGAGTAGGTGCCGCGCAATCGACAACACCTCCCGCGTCAGTCCTGTATCGGCAGCCTTGACAAGGTTCTCCAGGGCCTTGAATGTGGGGCCGATGTGGGCGGAGGCTGCCGGCGTGTCAATGGCCAACAGGATGCAGGTATACTGGAAGACGCTACCGATGACGTTCCAGAACAGACGACCCTGGCGAGCTTGCTGCTCGGCGGCCGCCACTGCGGCGTTGCCGCTATTAATGACGAGTTTAATGATATCGTCCGATATGCGGATCTTGAGCTGGTAAAGGCGTCGATAGAAGCAAAATGAAATGTCCGCCTTGGTCATTACCAAAAACGGATGGGTAAATTGGAGCTCATCCAGCACTTTGAGACGCTTGAATAGCTCCTCACTCGAAGTCGGAGACTGCAATTCGAGCTGGAATGGAGAATTTGGCGATGGAATTATCTGGATCAGTTGTACGAACTGATCGGCAACGGACCCTGGTATCGAAATGATAGGCTGGCAAGTCACAGCCCGAAATCCTACAGGCGAACGATCGTACTCATAGGATAGCATGTTATGCCCGGCCCACGAGATCCAGAAAATTCTCCTCAGCCGGTCCGCATCATGTCCAAGGACAGCGGAGCCAGCCATGGACGCTATCTTCTTGATGTTCTCTTCCTCGTGTAGCCCTATCGCTTCACAGAGGTGCATCTGCGTGCATGAAGCGATCCAAGCATTGCTGGGCCGGGTCGTTGCCCGTAGATAAAGCACTCGCATTCCCCATGCGACGATGTGGTCAATGTTATGCAAACGCATGGAGGCCGGATCATCGAGAATGGCTTTGGCGTACTGCACCAGGTCAGACTCCTGCGGGTGTCTGTTGGAGGATAGGAATGATCCGAGAGCAGTGACGCCAGCGGCCACAGCGGCAAAGGCGACCGCATTGCTGCCCGAACTACGGTAATAATCCCGACATCGCTGGGCGTAGATTCTTGGGTCCATCACGTCGCCGATGGGGCCCAATACCGAGAAGTACACACCCGAGAAGAAGCCAAGGTCTTCCTCCGAGATGAGATTTCCCAGGAAGCAGTGAGCATCGGATGCTTCCTCGGGGCGAATGCCAAAATTGTAAGCGAACGACCGCATCTTCGGAGGGCTATCGGAACCGAGAGCCACACCCAGGATGTGCGGGAATGCCATGGCCGCCGATGCCCCTGAGTACCTGAACTTTTTCTCGTCGAAGATGCCCGGGGACGCGCCGGCCACTACGGCTGGACACTTCGTCGATGAGCCGTCGCCTTCGCGGCGGTTTCGCTCCACATCAGGCCGTCTGCTCGGACTGCGATCTGTGGCGGCCCGATCCGTCAGACGACTTTCACCGTCGAGGCTGACGCACTTGGCTGGAGGCGGAATAGGTACGCCGCCGCCAATAATACCAGTGGTGTTGTCGTCGGCGTACCTGCAGTTATATCCGTAAGTGGCGCACATGCCACAAGGATACACAGTGTCGCATTTTCGCTTGCGCTGATGGCAAGGGATGCATGCCTTCCTCGCACGCTTGCGCTTGGCGTTTGTCGTCGACATGACTGGAAAGAAGTTATGAGCTTCAAAGCCCACTGCCGCGGGAATAGAACTGTAGTAGAGTTGATCTTCTGGCCAGCACTTCGGGGCCCTTTTGATTGCAAAACGAAGGTCAACGGGACCACCGATACCCATCTACCCCTTTTGTGTAGCTCGAGGAGTCCTAATAAAATGACACGTCGGTATCACTTGGGATGCGCGGACCCCACTCTGTTCCCGCTTAGTCAAATAGTAAGAAGTCGGCAAAGCTACTGGCGAGACGAAAGCGCTGACGTTCAACCGTCCTAGTGTCCGGCGGGACAGGTCCCACGGATGCGATCAAGTAGCTGGCGCTGAGTTCCCGTGAAACGGGTGCGACGGAACTGATTTTTCGAAAATGCAGAACGTATGGATTCCGTCCTATTAGCATATCCCTTCCGCCTGAGGCCGAGGGGGGTTATGTTTTGGTCCGGGTGTGACCCGGGGAGCGCGAACAGCAGAACGTGGTGGCCAGATTCATCGTTCGGAATTACACGGCTGATACTTGCGTTACAGTCTGATCTTGGCAGGTGAGCTAGGAGCAGGGTGCAGCTTCCAACCCCACGATCGTCTTCATCTTTTCGCAAAAACTCCACATGGGTTCCGATCCATTAGAGGAGCAGCTCTCATCCTACGCGGAATACTCTGCCGCAGACAGATCGTACGATAGTCCCCGAGAAATCAAGTGACGAGAAAACTAACCTCTCCGCCAGATCTGAAGCACCTCACCTCACTCTCACTTTTCAACTGAAACCCGCCTTCGACCTCAGCGTTGAATCCTGGAACGAAATAATTTCCGTAATTACTAGAGCAGCGGATGATCCGCAGCGACAAACATGCATTATCTATTGGGAGCCTATAGATGATGAATTTAACCGTGGAGATTTACTGCTTCTTCGGCGTGAAGCCGGCCTGCTACAGCCCATCCATCCTAACCAGTTATCTGCCAAATCCATCCATCCACGACAAGTATCAGCCTCGGACCCTTGCTTCAAACAACTTGGTCTAGGTGACAGAGTTGTTTGGGAAAAACCAACCTTTTCCTCTGCCTGTTTTGGCTCCTTTACAAATGCGCAGTCCTGTGAGTTGTTTTGGAAAGGGGGACAGATCCATTTGTGGGACTGGGGGCCACTAGCAGGACATGGTGCCAGTAAACTCGTTCCAAGGTCTCCTATGATTATCCTTCCCAGCGGATCGCATCAGTCATTGACCTTCACCGACGAGGAGAGTGACATCGATGGGGGCCACCGCAGAAACGGAAAAGACAAGGACGCTGGAAAGATCTGCAATCGTTATTAGATTTTATTCTAGGTACGAAAGGCTCAATGATCTTGTTGGGTCCAGATCGCTAAATCTTCGGACATTTTTGAACGCCAAGACTAGGATTTCTGTTAGATACGAGCCATGGACAACATTTAATCAAAAGGCTAAGTGGAATACAATTATATTAATAATTGTATTAATCTAGCCATCGACTTTTTAATTTTTTATTTCTTTCTGTCTAGGGTGTCCTCTATATTCTACATTCGATATCCCTTGGATGATAGAGATATATACTCGATCTCTATTATCGAAACCAACAAGTTTGGTACATAATATTATTAGGTTGAATACCAGAAATAATCACCGGTAATGTCCTAGGACTCCTGCATAGCTCTTTAGATTGATGGACTAGGGCTTTATGAAGGCGATGCGTATTTTCTCTAGCTATAGGTTGTCTAAATGCTTAGATTGTAGATTGTACCTAATATATTAAAATTTTATTCAGAAAGCGGCGAACCTTAGAGCTGGCGACCTCGCAGGAATTGATCATTCAGCATCGTGCGAAGGTACTTTTGCAATGAGACTATAACGGAGACTAGATCGAATTCATCCATCGGCAAAGAATCGAATATTCTATTTCTCCGCATTTCTCAACCCGCCTGTAGACGTGCTTTCGGGCCGGATGACGAATTTAAAGAAGCCGACCCGACTCAAAATTTACTTGCTACTTTTTGTAGTGATAATCATAGAATCGATTAAGTCCACTTAATTCAGTCTAGCTAGCAATATTGTATATTAAGGTAACTATTGACTTGGAAGAAGACATTAGATCGTTACTAGTATTATATTGCAGAATGCAGACTGGGGTCCGGTAATTTCCAAACACACGAGAGTTAAATGGCCGAATTGTGGGTATAATTGTCGTCATGCATTAATGTCCCGCCAGCCAGCCTATAGCATGGCTTTTGAAGAGTATTAGTGGGCATGTCCTTTCTATAAAAGGAGAGTCGCTGCGTTGTTTCAATTGTATGGCGTGCTTGTCTTCGGTGGTGAAGTAACAGAGCTGAGCGCCCGGTCCTCAACCCCTCGAATGTGTATATAAAAGCCCCGATCGGGGAATTGACAATCCTATTCTCTTCCACGAGAATCGTCCACATCCCACTAACCCAGTCAATATGAGCTCCTGGGAAGACAAGGAGAAAGCCCCGAATGTGGCGAATCCATCGGTCGCAGAATCGGAATCTTCTGTAATCCAGGCTAGTGATCTGCAATACACTGCAACCGAGGGACTGAATTCCACAAGTGTGACATACCAAGATGCGTCTGGCGCTCCTGTTGAGATGAGCTCGCCACTGGGCTACTCAGTCAGCTTCCTAGCAGCATTGTGTCTGAACATCAATCAGATGGTGGGAACTGGTATTTTCTCAACGCGTTAGTCCATCTTCAATCTGTCCTGAAACAGCGTACTGAGAATACATGTTGACAAACAATGAAGCGGCGACTATTCTCTCCGGTGTCGGCTCTGTCGGACTATCCATGATCTACTGGTTCATAGGATATTTGCTTTCGCACTGTACCATGACTTTGTACTTGGAGTACACTTCTTATTTCTCCAGTCGATCCGGATCCGAGGTTGTTTACCTCGAACAAGCCTTCCCAAAACCGAAATATCTCTTCCCAACGCTATTCGCGGCGAAACATGTCATATTTTCATTCGCGAGTAGTAATGCAGTTGTACTGGCAGAGTATTTCTTCGGCATGTGTGGTGTTTCGTATACAAATTGGCAATTGAAAGGAGTAGCTGTGGCAGCATATACACTTGCTTTGTTTGGTAAATCAAAATTTCCAAAAATTTTAGGCTCATGCTAATGACGTCTTCAGTTGTCGGTTCTAGTACAAAATGGTCACTGCGGCTAGTTGTGTGGTTCGGAATCATCAAGATCTTGACACTTGTCTTGTATGTCTGCTCGAACCAATCCTTCCGTCTTCCGGGTACTATGAGACTAATCCTCGGCAAAACAGAATTTCAATCGCCGGTCTGGTCGTGCTGGGGGGTCATAGCAAGGTGCCCGATCCTCAGATCAACTGGAGAAATGCTTGGGAAGGCTCATCTGAAGCTACCGCTTACGGAGCCACGAATGCGATGGTCAAATTGATCTTCTCTTATGCTGGATATACCAATGCCTTTGGTGTTGTCAACGAGATCAAGGTACGTGAGCATTGGCATTCATTTCGAATGCTACCATATTTATGTTTTGCATCTAGAATCCTGTGAAGACACTTCGCTGGAGCGCGCCATTTTCTCTCTTACTCGTCACGATTCTGTATATGCTGGTTAATGTGGCGTATTTCTCCGCGGCCTCACGTGAAGAGGTTCTTGCATCCAAGCAAGTTGCTGCCGAAATATTCTTTGAAAAAGTCTTCGGCACCAAAGGCGCATCAAATGCACTTGATGTTCTGGTAGTTTTCAGTGCATTCGGAAATCTCCTAGCTGTTTTGGTGAACTATTCACGCCTATTGCGAGAGACTGGAAGGTATAGTCTTCAACCCCAAGCGTTGTATTTGTTTTAAATAGTTGCTAATAACTTCGCAATCTTCTAGACAAGGTGTTCTTCCATGGCCTAAGTTCTGGACATCTACGAAGCCATTTGGGACTCCTCTAGGTCCATATCTTGTCATATGGGGGCTGACTATCATCATGATCCTTGGACCTCCTGCAGGAGATGCATTTAACTTTGGTTCGTGCCTCTTCATCTGTCTTTTGTAATTAACTCTAACGATTTTCTCACAGTCGTCGATCTTTCCGTCTACCCCACCAACCTCTTCAATTTTCTCTTAGTCATTGGTCTGCTACTAATTCGGAGACGTCGGAAGGTTCTCAATTTACCAAGCCCGGAGTATCAGGCTTGGTACATAGCAATTGTATTTGCCTTCCTTGCCAATCTCTACATGCTTATCGCACCATGGTATCCGCCGTCAAAAGGGGCGGATGGCGGAGATGTGAGCTTCTGGTACGGGACCTACTTGGTAGTTGGCCTTGGACTGTGAGCCTCCTTTCTATTCTGCGTCTAGATTACGTTTGCTTGCCTGCTAACTTATAGAATAGACTTGGGCTCTGCGTCATATACTACATCTTCTGGGTTAACGTGATCCCAAAGATTAAAGGCTACGAGTACCGACAGACTGTCGTTAAATATGAAGATGGAACAATTACACACCAACTGGTCAAGGTTTCAACCTCCGATTTGTCACGTTGGGATTATGAGCATGACTCTGCGGGGCGGAAGAAAGAGACGGAAACAAGCTAGACTTGAAATTGGAAGTTGGCTTGTTGTAAACTTTAATCGGCACCAACACACGAATTTGTACTCGGCTACTCCAACCTATTCTTTATAACTCTCTTGGTAGATCTTAGTGCTTGGCGAATAGACATTTATATATCTCCAGGGCTGCGCTTCTTGCTCTAGAAGCACCTAGATGAGGGTTTCGGACTGGTTCTTTATAGACCGGAAGAGATCACTGGAAGAAATTACTCGCTGACGTCTTGATATTTTCCAAGCCATCAACGTATTTCTTCTTTGCCTTCCGGTCTTTGAGGTTGATTCGATTCGCCTAGAGAGGCTATCAAACATAAGAGCCAGTACCGGCGCTTCGGATGCGGCCACCACCCCATCAACGATGGTTATAAGGGCACGAAGGTCGTGGGGACAGCCTCTGTCGTGACTATGTGGGAGAAATTCTCCGAGTCTGATCTGCCTTTTCCCAGAAGACTTACTTCAAGAACAAGACCAAACCTCTCCTCGCGATCTTGCGGTTGTAGTCTCACCCCCATTAGACAATGGGTCTGTAGGAAAGGCATTAGGGCTAGTCGACCCATTGGGAGTGTTATCCGCCGGTGCGCTCTTTGCGGTAGATGGGGTTTGGTGAGGCACTGAACCTAGATTATGTATGCAAGTCATCAATTATCCCCTCATCGGACCCATATCTCTCACGTTATATAGCCTTCCCAGGGCCGAATTAAGTCGAGAAACATTCTTTGGTACCTTTGAAATCACGATGTATGAAAAGGCGGGAGTTACAAAACGTATTTTCTGATTGTAATAAATAAAATGGACATAAAGTGAACAACATTCCTCACAACACAGGCATGTGCAGTGACAATACGTGTTATTATAGTGTCAGCTCTACACCCGCGCGGACAACGCTTGCAGGCCCGTGAAAAAGATCCTTGCAGGTCTCTCCGTGCGCAACACGCTATTCGCCTACCACTTCCGCCTGGTCAGTTTGACATGGCATGCCCCGGGGTTCATATTGAATCTCTCAACAAAGGGCAACTCGTCCTGCAAAAGCTGCACCTCGTATCTGTTAACAACGGTGGCGACGACCTTGGTAAGCTCAATCATCGCCAGGTTTCTCCCAACACAGCCTCTGCCGCCGATCGAGAATGGCTGGACGTATTCCTTAAGATTGGGCAGTTGCTTCTCGTCGAACCATCTGTCAGGGTCGAATTCATCGGCATTGGGGAAGAGATCTGGATGCCTGTTGAGCTCCAAAATCGGCGCGGAGACGGTGACGCCGCCGGGAATGAAATGGCCACAGATGGTTGCTCCTTGTGCAGGCGTAACGCGCGGAAGACCGATAGCGACAGGAGGACGAAGGCGCAACGACTCATCAATACACGCCCGGAGATAGGGAGATGCCATGAGTTTGTCGAACCCGGGTGTGGTCTCATCCGCAGCCGTGATGCCCTTGAGCTCCTGGCGAAGTTTGCAGAGCGCTAGCGGGTATTTTGCCAGCAGGAAGATTGTGTTTGTCAGGCCGCTGGCTGTCGTGTCGCTTCCGGCGTTGAGCATGATGCCTGCTTCCGCGACTTGTTCGCCGTACGGCATCGGAGAGCTCTGGCCCTTGGGGGCTTCTTCAAGTTTGGAGAAAAAGTCGAACCGGGCTTTCTTACCAGATTTGATGCGCATATTCGCCTTATAAGTGCACATAGCTCCGAAGTCTCGTACTGAGTTAGCTCCGTGGGCTCGAATGAGGCCGAAGACGTTCTTGATGAGAGAGGCAAGACCCGGTCTGGCGTGGCCCATGAAGGCAGCATACGTAGTTGCATCGTGGAACGTCTGGACGATCTTGACGGAATAGGTCGAGCCGTCTTGTCTCTCGCAGAACGTGAGGTCGTCGCCTTTCTCAAGGAAACCGAATGGTTGCGAGAATGCCAGGCTAGAAATGGCATCGAATGTAAAAAGATTGAACCAGTACCTGATATCAATATCCTGGCCCAATCTCTTGTCCAGCGCCGTGACAAGTTCCGTGAGGACCTGGTTGATAACTTCTTCCATGGTCAGAATGTAATTGTGGCTGAACATGTGGCTCATGAGCCTTCTCTTCCTCGAGTGCTCAGCTCGGTCGATTGAATTGGCAACATCGTGGTAGTCGCCGGCGATGTTGTCATAATAAGGGGCCTTCATTATGGCAGATCCATGTCCATATATGTCTTTCAAGGCTCGCGGGTCCGTGAATGAAACATGATGGGGCTGGATTCGCACCACCGGCCCAAGGCGGCGGTGTGCATTGTGTATTGCTTCGAACCGGTTGTTTGTCCAGTGATATCGGAGAGCCCACAAGTCTGAAAAGCCAGCGATACCGGGAGAAGGGAAGCGCCGCAGCTTCTTCGAGTCCACGAAATATTCGATAATAGGATAGAAGAGCAGGAATACGGTGGTCGCTGCCGCAATGAAGAGTACAAGGGCCATGGTGATGCAGTTTGTATCGCCTTGGCGAAGCCAAAAGAAACGGCTTTGTGTCCAGAGTGTAGCAGTAGCCTTGACGCGGAAGAGTGAACGTCCACTTTATGAGCAAATATATTGCCGAAAGGTTCACCATCAAATAACGGCCAGAGAAGACGGCATCATTTCCATCGTCATTCGATCCGTCGCGATACTTGTACGGATGTCCCATGCACAAAACCCACCCAGTGAGTAGAACGGACAGATTCGTCCACCAGCTGAGCACTCCTGCGGTTGGCGGGACATCTCGCCGCGGGATACTCCATGTCGTTAGACGACTGCGACGAGGAGTGATTCCGGGCTCGGCAGCGTTGTTTCCCCACGGAGGAACTCGCGGCGGTGCGTGTTCTCCTTTACGGCAGTGTGTCGAACGCGGGACCACTGAACAGTCGCTCTCATAGGATGGTGAGTTTTGCACAGCGCTCCAGCCGCTCTACTTCCTTCCGGTCATGAGTGGCATCACGGGTCAACGGCGCAGGACGCTGGCGTTTGATATGCGGGGACGGGGATCCGCATCCACGTCCGAGCTCTTCCCCAGACCCCGACCCATGCGCGGGCTTGGGGTTATCCCGACGATCCTCTCTCCAACCGTCTGGGGGTTTGGGGCCGGACCAACTCCGAGGCCTCCTGCGCTATGAAATCTAAACCGCATTAGGGAAGCCGCGGCGAGAGCGATGCCTCCGGGCGCTGTCGGTCTACGCGCGAGGATCGGAGATGATACGGAGGCGCCATACATGATCCGGGGTATCGCCTTCGGGAACCAGCTGGCCTCCCATACACTATGAATGTCTTCTGAGTGCCTTCGCAAACATACTTTGCGAGCTTCAGCTTGCACGTCGGCCCTGAACTTTAGTGATGCCATGACACGGGCTTCATCGCCTCCTGAAACCGGAACATAATAATATGCCTGCATGCACCCACTCTGAGCATCCGTCCAACCCTTCTTATCATCGATAATTGCGGGCACTGAAGAAGCCCATTTTCTACTGATCAACGCATTCTGGAAAGTGTTCCTCTTTTGCGATATGTCTCCTCTCAGAGAGCGATTCGAGAGTCGTCTGCAGGGCAAGCTCCTGGTGAACCTCATCACCGTCGTCTGCTCCATTGGCTTCTCTCTCTTTGGCTACGACCAGGGCGTCATGGCCAACCTGATAGGTGCCAATAATCAATTTGGCCAGACCTTCAACCACCCGGACGCCGGCTTGCAGGGCACAATCGTCGCCATATACGAGCTGACGGCGTTCATCGGCAGCATCGCCGTCATCTTCGTGGGTGACTGGCTCGGTCGGCGAGGGACTCTCAACTGGGGCATCTACATCCAGCTCCTCGGCGTCGTCGTCCAATGCTCGTCCTACTCCGTGGCCCAGCTCATCGTCGGACGCTGCATCACGGGCGTCGGCATCGGGATGCTTACGGCGGGCGTGCCTGTCTACCAGGCCGAGTGCTGCCCGGCCCACGACCGAGGACGGAATGCCTGCATCTTCAACTGGATCTGCATCTGCGGCGTCACTTCGGCGTATTGGATCGGCTACGGATCTTCCTTTCTCTCGAACCAGGCGCAGTGGCGTTTCCCGGTTGCGTTCCAGGCCACCTTCAGCGCTGTAATCCTCTTCATGGTTTACATCCTGCCGGAGAGCCCCCGGTGGCTGGTTCACCACGGGTTCACGGATGAGGCAAAGCGTGTCATCGCGCGACTCGTCGGCAAGGACGTTGACCTCGATGATTACAGGGTGCAGAACCTGCACGAGGAGATCCAGGTCGCCGTGGCCACGGAAAAGGAGGCCGGTCAAATGAGCATCAGAGAGATGTTCTCGGGCGGTAACCTCCAGAACGGTCGGCGGATGCTGCTCTGTCTGGCGGCCGGGCTCGGCTGCCAGATGAGCGGTATCAACCTGATTACCCAATACGCGCCCATCATCTTCCAAGATTCGATCGGCATGAGCCGCTCCGTGTCTCAACTGGTCGCCGGTTTCAACTCGCTGGAGTACATGCTGGCAACAATCCCGCCCATCTTCTACATCGAGAAGGTTGGGCGACGGAAGGTGCTCATGTGGGGAGCGTTCGGGCAGTCCATGACCATGATGGTTCTCGCCATCACCGTACACAACGGCAGCTACGCGGCCGGCATCGTAGGCGCCGCCATGCTCTTCCTTTTCAATACCATCTTCGCCCAGGGCTGGCTGACCTGCCCGTGGTTATACGCCTCGGAGATCTGCACGCTTCAGCTGCGAGCGCGCGGCGCAGCGATGGCCTCGGCTGGCTTCTGGATCATTAACTTCGCCGTGGTGGAGTTCACCCCGACGGCCATCCACAACATTGGATGGCAAACGTACATCATCTTCACCGTCTTCAATGCCGTGTTCATCCCGCTCGTCTACTTCTTTTTCCCGGAGACGACGAACCTGCAGCTCGAGGACGTCGACTATCTCTTCGAGCTCAAGGGCTTGACTGCCGGCGCCCGCGGCCAAGCTAGGGAGCACATCCAGGTACGGCGAGACGAGGAGAATGCGCGGCGAAGAGAGGAGATCAACATCGGGTCAGAGAAGGGCGGGGCTGAGCATCATGAGATGGCGACGGACGGAAGCGCTTCCTCGAATGAGTCGCAGCTCGAGCGTTAGGTCATTATTGCGGGAATTCAGACGGGCTCCCTCGGTGTACGCTGACCGGAGTCTACACATGGATTCCGGGCTGCAGGAAGGCGCCCTTGGTCTAGCTGACATCTGGATGGACGATTCACGGGCCCGTCGTATGTCTTGGGGACCGCTCCCGGGATACGGACGCGGGTCACCGACTAGATATCGGTTGTTCTGCATGCCCCCTTGGCGGCCTTGACATATAGTCTGACAATCCGCCGAAAGGCGTGTGCGGCCGCCCAAATGGTCTCGACGTACTGAATGGCCCGTCAGATAATTACCAATGCGCGTGAATGGATTGACGAGAGTCCTACTGTCCCTATCTACTAACTAGCTAAATCATTGTTCAGGGAACGGGCTTGGCAGAACCAACTGGGAAGGAAGATCAACCCCGTAGAGCTTGACTCTCGTTCGAGATGGCGAAAAGACCCATGGGGTGCAGAATAGGTGGGAGCTTCGGTGGTGCAATATCGCTCACTACCCTGGATGTTTTCTATTGTTCGGTTTTATTTTTACTTAGTCAACGAGTGATATTATGTCGCCGTTCCCAATTACGATTGATGACCTGCAAGCTTCCAATCTCGTAATCGGCTTGCTTCCGGCGCCCGGCCGATACGAGACTGTAGAAAGTTGTCCGAAAGGAAGTGAAGTCGTCATTTAACTGACCATACATCCATCTATCCATCCATCCACCTATCGCAGAATGTAGAATACAGATTGCAGAGTGAAGCATCAGGTGACAGCCAGGTCTGCATTTCCGTCAATGAGCGACGAAACGGCAAAGCCACAGGTGCGCCTCCCCCGCATGGAATTCTCCCCGATAGGGTCCAGGCTCGGGCCAGGGGTCCGTGGCCCTTGAGACTGGGATTGGCAATCGGGCACGACGGCGTCTCGCCGCGAACAGCCTTTTACGGGCAGGATCGCCACCCCCGCCGAAGGTGCGCGGCACGATTCTGGAGATCTCGAGTTCGACGCCTGACGTAACGGGCCGGTGAAAGTATATATCCAAGACCACGGACGGCACCAGACAACCGCTCGTTCTCGACTGCAGTACTCTTGCAACCAATTGCGATCAGAGTCTCCGGTTCTTCTACTCTACTATCATCGGAAAAAACACAGAGGATGTCTAGCAACGGCGCCTTCGCAGGCGTGCGCGCGTTCAATCCCGGAAATATGCAGTATCGATTCCTGGGACGGACTGGCCTCAAGGTCTCGGCCTTGTCGTTCGGATCATGGGTGACAGGTATGGTCCCGGCTTGTGGCTGAAAGCTCTCGTTCGACGTTCTTCCCTAACACTGCGGCAGTGGGTGGCCAAGTCGGCCAGGAGACCAGCAAGAAGTGCATGTTGGAGGCCTTCAATCACGGCGTCAACTACTTCGATACGGCCGAAGTCTATGCGTCTGGGGAGTGCGAGAAGGTCTTCGGCCAGGCCCTTCGCGAACTCAGCTTCAAGCGCAGCGACATAGTCGTCTCGACCAAGCTCTTCTGGGGCGGCGCCGGACCCAACGACACGGGCCTCTCGAAAAAGCACGTATTTGAAGGCATGAACGCGTCGCTCGGCCGCCTCGGCCTGGATTACGTTGACATCGTCATGGCTCACAGGCCCGATCCTTTGACTCCCATGGAGGAGATCGTCCGGGCCTTCACCGAGATCGTTCAGTCCGGCAAGGCCCTGTACTGGGGCACGTCCGAGTGGAAGGCCCACGACATCGAGCGGGCCCACCACATGGCTGCCGTCCACCACCTCATCGCGCCCGTCTGCGACCAGCCCCAGTACAACGCATTCTGGAGAGATCGGGTCGAGGATGAGCTGCGACCGATCCTACGCAACTACGGTTACGGTCTGACCATCTGGTCCCCGCTGGACAACGGCGTTTTGACGGGCAAATACAACGACGGCATTCCCGAGGGATCGCGGCTGACCGGCGCCGACGCGGCTTCGTCGGACAAGCAGAACATGGTCAACTTCGGCAAGGCCTTGTCGACGCCGGCCGGAAAGGCCAAGATCGCAAAGGTCCGCGAGCTCGGCGCCGTGGCCAAGGAGCTCGGCTGCACGACGGCCCAGCTTGCCCTTGCCTGGTGCCTGTCCAATGAGCAGGTCAGCACCGTCATCACGGGCGCTAGCCGTCCGGAGCAAGTAAAAGAAAACATGAAGGCGTTGGATGTATATGACCGACTCAAGAGCAACCCGGCGCTGCAGTCGAGGATCGAAAAGGTGCTCGACAACAAGCCAGCCGGCGAGGAGCTCTTCAATAGATGGGCGTAGGACAACGCTCGGCAATGTATCTAAATAGAAATTCAGTACCGATAGGGAAGAATGAGAACAGACCCTGCATCACCAACCAGCTCAAAGATCACTTCGTGGTTTTAAAAAATCTCTTCACGTAGACACGATCAGCTCAGCGAGGGCAACCGCAAGTACGAAAACCGGGTGCATCTATGAATCGACCGGCGCTATCGCGGATTCTACTTCGCGCTTGCCCTCGCCCATGCTGTCTCCCTTCCAAATACTAGTTCCATGACATCAATAGTCCTGGCCCACCCTGCCTTACGTCCCTGGTGGTCACGGGCTGAGTCTTGCCGGGCGACCCAATTCGCAATCCGGGGCAAACGCGGGGTCAACCCAAGCCCCGGATTGTCATCTCGTTAGTTCCTCACGGCCGGTCTTATGACTGATGTATTTCAGGAGCGCTTGCTGGCTGCCAGGCCATTGCAGATGCTTCCCATTAACACTTCCTGGCACGCATTTCTCCCTTGAGACGGTTGCGCCATGTCGCCCCTACCAACAAAACACGTCTTCCACCATTTGCCACCTCCCTCGACGCACCAGCAGCCAGCCGCTACTTTTCAAGGCCCGAACGGTGTCTCCGGCACTTCGGCTGCTCTCCCGTCGCCCGTCGAGCTCTCGGACAGCTTGCTCGCGATTGAACTCCCAGAGAACGGACAATCCCAAGTGTTGGGCGAGCCAAACCCGCCCTCTTCTCAGGTAAAACAGTCCAACCTCAGGAAGAAACGGCCCACACCCAAGGGGCCAAGGGGCCGCTTCGGCTGCCGGACGTGTCGCCAGAGACATATCAAGTGCGACGAGACCCGTTCCGTGTGCGGGAACTGCTCCAAGGCCAAGCGCGAATGCCTTTGGAACCACGACATCCGGCTCAGCCATGATCCCCGATCCTTCTCCAGCTCGATCGCCCGTCCCAGCACGACATCTTCGACCGGTGGAACCTCAGCCGAAGACAGCCAGCCCGCATGCAAACCCTCCGAGGATCGGCCGTGGCGCGTGAGGATCAACTTCAGGCTCAGCCCGGGCGTATTGCGGGACGCACCTCGAGATGCATCCGGAGACTACCTCGCTAACGTGTCGCACTGCGAGTGGATCCCGGACCAGATCTTGAAGTTCCCGCTTGAGGCGTGCTTCTTCCGCTTCTACATAGAACACGCCGGCTCGTGGCTGGACATCACATCGCCCTCCCAGCATTTCGCGCTAACCGTTCCGCGCCTGGCCGTCTCCAATCCCGTCCTGCTGTTTGCCTGCCTTTCCTACTCGGCCAGGTCACTGGTGCCCGACAGCTCGTTGAGCGAGCAATACATGAGCGCCTGCATCAAGCTCCTGATCCCGCTGCTCTCCGACGAAGTGTTCGTGAGCACTGACGAGACGCTGCTCGCTACCCTGGTAATTCTGAGGCACGTCGAGCAGTATGCAGAAGCACCGGACGACAAAGGCGCTCATCTGTCCGGCGCCTTCAGCCTGATCGCGTCTCAACGCTCCTTGCCTCCTCACGATTCGCTACCCGGCGCGGCACTGTGGACTTATATGAGGCAAGACATTCGCCAGGCGTTGCTCAACAGAGCTCCTCCGAAGCTCAAGCCGGGACATGGCATTCAGGTGGAGAACTTCGACGACGGTATCGGCGAGAGTAGTTGGGCTGATCGGGCATGCTACCTCGCCGCCCTGGCGTGTACGTTTGCCTGGGGCGGCGCGGATGAGGAGATTGATCCCAAGTATTTGAACCATCTGCTGCAGTCTTGGGAGACAAACCTACCGACAGAATATCTGCCGTATCACGTATCAGGAGACTCGATTCAGTATTTGGCTAGGTGGCATGGTGAGCAGCTCTCCTTTTTGCCTCTTTTTCGGTGTTATCATTGCTTGACTACTAACAAAGGGAATAGGGGTCGCGTGGCAGTTCTATCATCTAGCGCGAATGCTGATGAAATTATATAACACGGAACGGCCAAAGGACGTGGACCTGTTTCTGTTCAACGAGCAGCTTGAGGTTGGCATTTGACTCCCATATCCAGTAGATGCAGAGTGGCGAGTGGCGTAACTAACCTCAATTGTTGCCAGGTCGAGATAACCGGACATGCCCGCATGATTTGCAACATTGCGTACTCGAGCAATGATATCGGGTGCCTTTTTAACGCCTCTGCCATCCTAGGGTTTGTCGGCAGTTATTTTCGGAAAGAGCGCGACCAGAGTCAACTCATTGACTTTATGATCAAGATCACGCGAGAAACTAATTGGCCAACGCAAACTGACCAGGAGAGACTGTTGGGTATTTGGCAAATGAGAGATCACCAACACTGACAGTACCTTCTTTGCGAGTACGTTGGTGACCAGTTGCATATGCCGAATATGGCTCCACTGCCGTCGGAAAAGGAATCTCATCGGGACCATGGAAAGAAGTCTCCTGCGAAATACAGATATACCACATTTTGCGGAGAGCTCATTGTTCCGCGGTGCCTATCTTCCTCGGCGCAATCAATTTGGCAAAGGATTATTTCCTGTATGACACTGGAGAGATTCGCCGCATGTTAGTCACGGGCTTTTAATTTGGGGGATGTGGGAGGAGAGTTGCGAAAGCACACCGACCATGTAGCTGAAATCGTGGCTTCGCCGAGATATTCGGAGGTTGAGGAAATAAATTGATTCATGGGAATTTCACCTCGAAAATCTCCAGCGTGAACATATTCTTTGGAATGGGGAGCTCAGACGGGCGTTGACTATCGACTTTCGCAGGTCGACATTGATTTATCGACCCACGTTACAGCGGCCACGACTATGCGAAGAGACCATTTACCGGACAGAGTGACGAGATACAGAGCTTTTACGTGTCAATTGAACGATAACCCGTGTTCATTTAGTCTGACGCCTGAAAAAGGGCGGCTGAGGCGTTGAGTGTACAGTCGGATCAGTGGATGTACTTTCTCCCGACGAGCCCTTCGTGTGATGGAGTGTCCTTGAGCCACTAGTCCAGGAGGGCTTTCAGATTTAGTTGGGCCTCGCAGGGGCAGTGCATTGGAAGTAGGAGGTATGCTCCGGAGTACTAGTAGAGATATTTCCACCTTCAGCCTTCAGGCAGCCGAGGACTGGCCTGGAAGTGAGACAGGCTACACGGTCCCCACCTTTTCTGTAGATGGACATGATACCGTTATTGATATCTACCAAAACTTGAAAATGGAGCCATTGGTGACGAGAGAACCATGGAAATCCACAATAGGACACCTTGGTTATGCCCCGAGATCTTCGGGTTTTCGACAGTACGCATTACCTGCCCACTTGTTTGAAATGGAGGCCCTGGTTCGGCGCCATTCATTGCTTTTTAGGTCCCGGACATGACGACGGATGACATTTACCGTTCTCCTCATTTTCAGCCACGATCATATTCGGCTACTATTACCCCGGTTGACACGTCATGATAATGGAAAACAAGACAATCAACGGGCCCTTATCCAGGTTCACTGTTTCTTGTTCTCGTGTGGCCTCCGCGTTATGGCGTCACCAACTCTCCGCAAGGGATGACCGAGTAATAGTTTAATCGAGGCAAAACGTGTTGAGAAGCATATAATCCAGCTGGTAGCATCATATCTACTCGTATAATTTCTAGTAATATAGAAAACCCTGGGACCTAACCCACTTATAATCTTTTCCGTTACGACAAATTACCACCTACCATGTCGAACTTCATGCACAAAGTCGAGGATACTGCTCGCGGCTACGGCTCCGACAATCATATAAATAGCGAGGACAACTATAGCAGCTCCATGCAGGAACAAAAGTTCCACTCCCAGCCTTGCGATGACCGTATGTCTAGTGAGGACAAGCATAGCAGCTCCGCGCAGGAGAACAAATCCCACTCCGCCACCAGCCATATCACCCCCTGCCAGATGGATCCGAATGCCGACCCTGGCTTTGACAGTCGCATTGGTCAGCAAAACTTCGGCGGTAGCGCAACCGGTGGCAGTAGCTACGATAACAACCGTTCGGGTATGAGAGAGCCATCTGGTCCTCAGAACCCCGACTATTTGAACAAATTTGATCCCGGGATCCACGGCTCTAATTATCAACAAAACGACGTCGGCAACCAACGAGGCGAATACTAGGACATGTTTTGTTTACCGTCGTGATAGTTTATTATAATTGTATATTGAATTCCTGTACTAGCTTTCATTAAGAATGAATGCCAATCTGTACTTCTTGTTCCGTTTAAAGTATAGTACTCCCACTTTAGGCAAACATTGACTATCCTATAGGAATCCCTATACGGGGCGTCCCACGTCTGTTTATAGGGGAGTGTCTCGAGTGTTTATTAGGCGTCGGGGTGTATCACACGGTAGCAATGAGCAGCTCAGTGACCCCAACCCCGTACCTTAATCTACTCGGTGAGCCTAACTCCGAGTACCCTTATAAAGCGACTGCAGCTGAGATAGAAGGAAAGCCTACCCCGTAGAGGAAATCCAGTACACAGGGGTCCCTAGGTAGGCTTTCGGTCGCTTAAATCTCGGTTAAACTATCTTCCCATAATAACTCTATCGAGTTCGCGTACCAAGGAGACACGTTGGAAATCAACCTTCAAACGGCTTTTCCCTGTACTGGATCTAGTTTACCTTGCCCAGATCCGAGATCCGAGCCGTCCAGCTGGGGTCTGGAGTGCGATAATCTATGCCAAAGAAACTTGAAGTCATGAGATCATATGTCCTATCAAATGCAAGAAATGCTAAATATACATCAACTCCGTGAAACACCCCCACCGCAATGGATATCTTTCTTAGAGCTTCTGGCTGCTCTTGGCCTGACGCTCGAATGAAGAAACGGGAGGAGCCGAGTTGGGGTTGGGGTGGTGCTTCTTCAGAGCCATGCTGACGTTGTACTCCAGGTCGAGGGAGGCCTTGGGGTCGTCGGTCTTGGGCTTGAAGTCGACGACGAGATCATCCTTGACGGCGAAGACGGAGTCAATGTCGAGATGAGGGTCATCGCTGGGGTAGATCTGGTTGATCACGGTGGCGTAACTGGGGTGGGTGATCATCAGGTGAATGTGAGCAGGGCGCATGGGGGAGCGGTCCATGACGTTGAGCAGGACACCAGCGGGGCCGTCGGTGGGCAGGGAGTAGGGAGTCGGGTGGTAGCAGTACCACCAGAACTCTCCCTTCTCATTCGATTTGAACTTTCCGCGGAGGTTGTTCTCGGTCTGGTTGGGGTCCTGGAAATCGTACTGGCCGTTGGCAGAGGCCTGCCAGATATCGAGAACGGCGCCGACCACGGGGGCGCCGGTTTCCATGTCGGTGAGAACACCGTGCATGAAGGTGACCCTGCCGTCGGGGTTGGGGTTCTGGATAATGCTGTCGCCGAGGGCGCGGAACGGGGCGTTGGGAGACCAGAAGGGACCGAGAATGACGTTGGAGGTAGGGGACAGACCCTGCTCGGTGACGATCTTGTTGGCGATCTCATCGACGAGGCTAATGAAGATCCGTTAGTGATTTACTTTCTTGGATTTTTTGAACTTGCAGTCACACTTACGACTCGAGACCGATCACGTCGCAGACACGATGGCACTCGTTGCGGATAGGAGTGCTGATCTTGCCGATGGAGTTGATGTACTCGACGCCGAGCATCCACTCGGCGGGAGTGAGCTCGACCTCGCGAGCGAAGTCGTGAATGTGTTTGATCAGAGAGCCCAAGACGACGCGAGCGCGCTCGGGGGTATTGGGCCCCATGGCGTTCACGACATAGGAAGTGAAGTTGGGATCGAAGCGCGAGTTGGTAGACATCGTGATGGGTTGTGGATAAGATGAGGAAGAAGAGATGATTCAAGGGGATAAAGAAGAATGAGGAGTGGAAATGTGAGTGGCATCGAGGGTCTATTATAAAAAATCTGGGGACCGGCAGGCCGTGGCAAGTCTACAGTGAGGGAAGCCGAAGGGGACCGCGACGGCAAATCGTTCGGCTCCTCATCCGCGTTGGGCAATTTCCAACGGTGGCCACCAAATAAGGCAAAAAGGGTACCGCTACTACGTGCCGGTGGATTCAATGTCCTAAACTACGGATTTACTCTTCAAACCGGTGAATTCCAACAGCCGAGTGGCGGCAGGTCGCAAATATAGGTGGTGTAAATTTCGCGGGGGACCGGGTCAGCACTTATCCGCGGCAGAGAGCTCATACTTCCCCGGGATTCTCGACTGGCGACCCCGCGCTTGCGCTCGTGCTTTCTGACTCATCCACTTTCCGGCGCTCGCTGATTGGCCCTCTGTCCCCTTCGGGCACGGAGGGCGATCCCACTGCCGAACACTATCCACCCGTCGAGCGGCAGAATTCCAGCCATGAAGCTAATGGTGCATCCTCCTAGGATTCCCCTATGAGCCTCATTACTCATCACGGCCGCGAATATACCATTGACGTAGATACGGAGAGATTGGAATAAATTCCGGTACGACAACTTTGGAACCGTGGGATAAGAAATAAACGGCTCGCCCATCAAGGCAGTCAACTCGCATGTCGACATGACTCGGCGATCAAAATATTCCGCGATTTTCCCACTCCCGATAGCCACAGAGGCTATCTTCGGCAATACCGAATTGGCATTCTGCCATTCAATCCTTCTCTTGCACGGAATAAAATAGCAGACGTCTTTGCGTCTTTGGGATTGATGGACGGGCGGTGACCGAGGCGGTGACCTACTCGGCACTCCCGGCCCATTTGCTGCCGTGCGCCCCGATCGCGAAGCCGAGCTCAATATCCGCCACGGGGACCTCACGTGCCCAGCACGTGCCATCAGTCGAGCACGAGCCCAACACTCGATGTATACAAATCCCGGCATAAACCGGCCGAGAAAATGCGCGAATCCGAAACCTGGTATACCGGTGGTACGATTATATTGCCAATGTTCGTAGGAATATTGGAATAAGGAGGCGGACAAGTTCTTATAATTGGGATTCACATAGATTCAATGTCCTGCAAGTGAGGAGACCGAGAGACAGCCCCCTAGACCGTATAGCATCACATCGCATATGAAGATTTCCAAGGTTATGTTTTGAGCCTTGCGTAAAATAATAAATACACCGGGAGGATTAGACCGTAACTCTGCTCGCCTCCCACCAGAGCCGGCACATATCTATCATGACGGGGAATATCGATCAAAGGGTATAGTAACTCGCCATTTCCTCTTGAAACCAGTTGTATGAATAGAACAGTTGCTCCGCCATTTGCGGATCTATCATCGGCACGGTTCCGCTGTTATCGACCAATAGTACATCGTCAAGAACGGGGGCCAAGGGGACGGGAGGCTGTGGAGGCGGGGCCAGGGTGATGGAAGATTGTGGTGGAATGAGAGGCTGGGGCTGTTGTTGCTGCTGCTGCTGCTGCTGCTGCCGTTGATGCTGTTGCTCGATTTGCTGCCGTTGGTAAGCCATTTGACTGAAGATCATCGTGCTTTGATGTCGGAATGTCTCCGCCAGCCGGTCAACTCCGGGGCGCCGCTTGCCGAATTCCTCAAGCAGCACGACGACCGCCTGGATCCCACGACGCATCATTTGCTCCTCGGGTTGCCATGGCGCAGGGCGCGATTCGCGTAATGAGCGCGCATTCTGCTCCAGGCACCACAAAATCGTGATGCCCGCAAAATAAACTTGGCTCAGAGTCAGCCAAATCCACTTGAGCTTGCCCACCGAGTAGCTGTCCCAGTACGATCGAATCACTTGAATGCTGGAATCACCGCAGCTGACGATGCTGGTCACGTCCGGGGTGGGGTTGCGCGGACTGGGCCGATACATGAGCAAAATGGTTGTATAGTACAAGTAGTCGTAGTATGAGGTGGAATAGAGAATGGCCGGAGGATACACGGGGGCTGCCATGCGCCAGTCGTCCACCTCGCGGCGAAACTGACTCAATGTGGAAGCAACTTCCTGCGACGACGGTCGGGGTAGGTTGCTATACACTAGATCCAAATTAGAATGCGAGGCCGCACAGCATTTTGAGACGGGGAAACGATCGGCAACTCACGGTATCGATAAATGCGCGAAAAGATCTGTCGAAGGCGCATCACTTGCAGTGGAATGGTCATGGCACTGGCGCCCGGGGCCTCGGTCCCGTCATCATTCAACTCGCGCGGCAGGCCGACACTGATGTCTTCATCCGCAATTCCGAGAGGTCGACCCAGTGTACTTGCGATGAGACGATCCAAATTGTAGATGCTCCAAAAGACCCGCTTGGACGTTTCTTCTTCCGCCACGGTCGCATACGAGCGAGCCTTGTGCAGTCCCATGCTGATCGACAGTCGCAAGGTGGCACCCAACACATGCCAAATGCTCGGGCCCGCCGTTGCGAACATGGTGTAGAGCGCCAGGCCTAGCAGAGCTCGTACGGCGGCCAAGTCTTCGTTTTGTAGTGCCAGGGGCAATGTCTCCTGGCTTGCATGGTAGAACTCTGCCGCCTGCGACGCGTCTGCCGACCCGATCAACAGCGAGATCGAAAGAATGATATGATATGCATTGTGTCCCTCGGGTGACGGCACTCCACCGGTATATATATGCCGGAGATGGCCCATGAATTCCGGGCGGGACATGAAGGGATACTGGTAGCCCATGCTATCAAAGTACTGACCCGCAATCCGCTCCGCTTCCTCCAGCGACGATAGACGTAGTACGCGCGGAGCTGATGCCGGACGCGCCACGGACGGTCGGCGATGCTCCAGCTGATCGCGAAAGATCTCGCCCACGTTTGGTAGCTCGGTGCCTACCCCGGTCGACGACTCCGATCCAGCGGGGCCGGCCGTCACGGACGAGCCACCACTGCCGGGGCTCGACATCGAGACCGTATACGGACGATTGCCACCGGTCGCAACCATTGCCGGGACCTGGTACCACCAGTCCGGGTCTCCCTCGCCGTCCACGGGAGTCCCCGTGGGCATCTCCGCCACGGCAATGCCAGATTTCCGGCGCACCACCTCCTCCAGCCATCGGACTCGTTTCTGTAGGTTTTCCAACTGGTCTCGGGGCACGGAAGCATTGGCGACTTGCGGACCGGGCGGGGGGATGGTACAGCGAACCCCGGCGCGGGTGCAGGCGGTGCAATTGGGATAGCGAAAGTCACATTTCTTTTTGCGCTTCCGACAGAAGTCGCACGCCGTAGAGACACGCTTGCTGCGAGAAGATGGGGTTGACGCGCCGTCGGGCACAGGTGTTGTGGACTCGGGGCCAGGTTGCGACCATATCGGAGGAGCTGCAGGTGCACCAATGGAATCGAGGCGGAACTTGCCTAGCTGATCGCGGAAGTCCTTGTTACCCGTGCTGCTCATGGTGACGGCGGCTGGAACCGCAGTCCATCTCAGCCACAGATGTGGAGAGCGGAGGGGCAAGAAATGCGGAGGGGGAGATTCGGGGGGATCGGGAGATGGACGGGGATGAGCAAAGGTGAAGGCGGAGGTGGGGGACTCGGTTCGCTTAACGGGAGCCGATCGATCTTGTTCCGGTGGCATTCTGCGAGAGGTGGAACCTCAACCTCCAAGCAGAGCCATCGTTACATCCAGGAACGATAACTTTGATGCAAGTGATCGGCAGGGATTGGTGAGTTAGGTTCGATCTCGAACGAGGCGACGGCAATGCTACTCTGCCGGGGCCTGCCATTGGCTCCGGCCGGGCTTGTATCTCATCCCGTAAAGGGCGCAAGTTGATCACGGTCGATCACAATTGATCTCGCCGCTTCCTCTTTGCTTGAGCCGGGCGTTCCTTCATTTGCCAAGCTGAAACGCCCCTCTCGCCCAGTCGAGTGGATCGATCGCCCGCGCTAGATGCCTCTACGGCGTTGGAGTCGGGCTCGTATCCTATGACGGGGCCCACGGCACCCACGGGCCCGTTATTTTGGCATACGATTGATTGCATACGGTGATGAAACTGTTCCTGGGTCATCTCCGATTGAAACCCCCCGGGAGGTCCTTTTCCCAAGTTAAATAGCAACGATTCTTCCCGTTGACCGTCTATCATCACCAAGTAGTTTCTCGTGATATGCAGCATTAGTGCACTTGTGAATCCATTCTCTCTTGTCTCTATAGACCAGGCCTCCTTCATGAAGACCGCCACTCTCTCGCTCGTTCTTGCAGCCGGTGCCGCGAGCGCCAATCCCCTGGAGTCCCGCGCCAGTGGGGTTCAGGGCTTTGATATCTCCAGCTACCAGGGTACCGTGGACTTCTCCGGTGCCTACGATGCCGGCGCCCGGTTCGTCATGATTAAGGCAAGCCTCAACAGACCTCTTGCAGACCTCTATAGACACTGATATCACCCCCAGGCCACCGAGGGCACGACCTATATCGACAGCTCCTTCTCCAGCCATTACGAGGGTGCAACCGATGCCGGTCTTATTCGGGGTGGTTATCACTTTGCTCACCCGGATTCCAGTTCAGGTGCAACCCAGGCCGAGTACTTCCTTGCCCACGGGGGCGGCTGGACCAACGACGGCCGGACCCTGCCCGGCATGCTCGATATCGAGTATAACCCGTCCGGTTCGACCTGCTACGGGCTGAGCGCATCCGATGTGGTTGCGTGGGTCAAGGACTTCGGCGAGACCTACAACGGCAAGACGGGTCGTTATCCCATGATCTACACCACCGCTGACTGGTGGAACACCTGTACCGGCGGCAGCACTGCCTTCAGCACAGACTACCCTTTGGTGCTGGCTCAGTATGCCAGCTCTATTAGTACTGTCCCCGGTGGCTGGTCATACCAGAGCTTCTGGCAGAACTCGGACTCGTACAGCTACGGCGGCGACTCGGATCTCTGGAATGGTAGCGAGGACTCCCTCAAAACCTTTGCTAAAGGCTCGTGAATAAAGAACCGGTGGTGGTTGATGTTTGATCGTACTGGTTCAATCAAGACTTACCGATGGGCCGTGCAGGTCCCAATATTTAGATCAACCAGGCTGTATTCACTTTCCGCTGTAGAAGTCCCTATTCGAATCGGTAACGCTCGACGATCGAAGTGATGTAGAAATCCAGGGTGGAATGAAGGCACCGAGAAGCAACCTCGGAGCGCTTGATCATTGAACCGGCGCGGGGTACTGAAATCTATACGTAGGTAGTTTCACCATGACCTCGAGAACACCCCGATATAGTCTACTCCTCGGTTTCGCATTTCCGTTCATGCCCCAATTATCGAACCTCTCACGCTTCCGGACATTTGCAGCCCTCTGCCGATGTACCTGGTCATCATTGGCCGCAGGGCAAACCCCTCACCGATAAGATAAATGCAATACATCACCGCGCATGTCCGTCTTGGCCGCGGGAATCTCTCGGGGTTTTACACTTTTCGCTCACTTCATTCCCCATGGACTCGCTGGACATAAACTCTTCCCCGGCATCGGGACTACCTTTGGCTTTTCATGGCACGGTGATTCATTCCCGTTCCCTCGATGAGCTCGAGATTCTGGAGAACTGCTTCGTTCTGGTGGATAAGGCGGGCAAGATTCAGGCACTGCAGTCGGACGTGGAATCAAGCCAGATCAATGCAATCGTTGCCGACAACGGATACGCTCCAGATGTCTTCCCCGTCAAGCACCTTCAGCGTGGCCAATTCCTGTGTCCCGGGTTTGTTGATACCCACAACCATGCACCGCAATGGACCCAACGCGGGGTGGGGCGTGGACAGACGTTGCTAGACTGGTTGAACAACGTCACGTTTGCACACGAATCCAAGTTCGCAGATCCGGAATATGCCAAACGCGTCTACTCTTCCTGCGTGGCAGGCTTCCTCCAGCAGGGAATCACGACGGCATCGTACTACGGATCTCACCATGGCGGGGCGAGTCGTATACTGGCAGGCATCTGCTTCGAAAAAGGCCAGCGTGCCCTCGTCGGCAAGTGCAATATGAATCGAAACGCCCCCGACTGGTATCGAGACTTGTCGATTGCCGACTCGCTCCGCGAAACGCGTGACTTGATCCACCATATCGGGGGACTCGACCCGGAGAGTCGACTGGTGAAGCCGGTCCTGACTCCGCGCTTCGCCATCTCTTGCGACCCAGATCTTCTATCGGGTCTCGGCGATATTGCCCGGGAGCATCCGCATTTACCCATCCAAACCCACTTTAACGAGGCCAAGCAAGAAATACAGTTCACCCGTCAGTTGTTTCCAGACTTCCGCACGGAAGCCGACCTATACAAGAAATTTGGTTTATTGAACGACCGGTCTATTCTCGCCCATTGCATCTTCTTGGAGGAGGAGGAGATAGCGGCCCTCAAGGAGCTTGGCTGTGGAGTCTCCCACTGTCCAATCTCAAATACCACGATGCAGGAGTTCATGGTTGCACCGATACGCGAGTACTTGCGACGCGGCATCAAAGTTGGACTGGGCACCGACAGTGGTGGTGGACATTCTTCTTCGATGTTGGAAATCATGAAACAGGCATTCGTGGTTTCGAATGCCCGGCAGATGCTCACCCAAGGCCAAGACCCTGCTTTGTCCCTGTCGGAAGGTTTTTTCTTGGCTACATTGGGTGGCGCCCAAGTCTGCGGTCTTGACGAAAGAATTGGGAACTTCGTTGTGGGTAAGGAATTCGATGCGCTCGAGATTCATACGCTTGATTTAAATTACCCGGGAGTGATGACGCCCGTTGAAGAGGAAGACTCGATCCCGGTTATCTTTGAGAAGTTTCTCATGACCGGTGACGATCGCAATATTTCTAAAGTATATGTACGCGGTCGATCGGTCAAGGTCTGACGACGACATTAAGAAGCGGATTCCAGTACGCGGTTTTAATGGCTAGATACATTGATACACTGAAAACCATTGAAAGAGGAAAGCATACCGTATGTTCATCGAGGCTGATGCGTACAGAGTTGAGGAGGGGGAAGGTAGGTGATAAGATGAGTCAATTAGGATCAGTATATTTTTACAGAAAAATTTATCCATCCGACCAAATACGCCGAGTCTCGAATAAAAAGGGTATCCGTACAGAAAAGAAAGCTATGGAGCACCCATATAAGTGAAAAAGAACAGGATCATGAGCCAGACCCGGCGATTTGAAGACCAAGATGAACCACACCGAAAAATGCATTATAATACACAAATATATCAGATAAAAGGGCACGCAGGGCAGATATACCTGGGCAGCCCAGACATCATTGCCACGTACCTTTCGGAGGCCCGAAATAGCCCCGGGCGGGAAGACTTTTGTAGGGTGTGCCTTTCCCATCAGCCGTTTGAGTATACACGGTGTTGCCCCACCAGCTCAAGGAGCCAGCGGGTAGGGTGATGCAAAAGAATATGATCACGGTAGAAACGGCGACACCGCAGTCGAGAGCCGCGGATAATACATAGTCTGGAGCACATCAGTCAGATCGAACATGACGGGGTGACCATGTCGGAGAACGGTACGGGGAGACATACTGTACTTGGACCACCACGCAGGCTTCCGGCGGCGTAGTAAGCCATTGAATAGGACATTGATCACCCACCACGAGGAAAAGCTCACACCTGTAGCTGGAGGAACCAGGCTCATCGCTCCAAAAGCCACAGGCCACGATAGGTAGTTAACACCTTTCCACCGGCGACCGAGGAGGTATGTGATGACTACCACCACCGGACCCACGAGGAAGAACCATAACAAGTTTCCGTACGTCTGACCGGGGGAAAAGAGCCGACCGGGGCCAACAGCACCTGCTTGCTAGTGAGCGACGATCGTGACGGAATATGACGGCATGGGAACCAGTCAACATACCCCAGATGAGAGATGACGAGTAAGTAACTCGTCCATGCGGACAAGTAAAGTTGCCCTCGGCATTGGGTGTACAGACACCGCTGATTTGGGTGATCATGAAGACCGTCACTCCGCATTGAACAATTGCACCGACCAGCGTGGCGAGACCTTGAGCAGCAAATAGAGTCCGCGGAGCAATATGCAGGTAATGGGCCAACTTCATATCGGCGACGAACCTAGGAAGTGTTAGAGGAAGCTGGCGCGGAGAAAGCGTCGCGGTAATCAACAACTTACTCCAATCCTTGCTGGACGGCAACGTAGCCGTAGAATTTGAAGACCATATTGGCCATAGGCCGCCCGAGAAAGGCAAAGCCACCGATGAACTCCGTCATCAAATTCAACTGATTGCTGCTGATATTGGTGAGGGCCTTGATGATGCCGACTGGGATGAAGTAGATCATGGGCAACAAGAACGCCACTAGCACCGCCCAAGCCGGTAGCCCGGTGTGCCAAACCTCATTCATGACAATGCTGAGCACGAACGTCAACAGGGTGACAACCATAAACCACCACCAGGGGACATTCCGATAGACAGACATCAGTCGAGCGTGAACGTCTCGTTTGCCCGTTCCTTTCCACTGCCGCCATAAATCCCGGCCATGGTAGAGCCCGATGTGGACAAAAATACCCGTTAGATTGGCAAAAGCGACACCGAACGTAATCGCATACCCAGCCGGTAAGAACATGGGCGAATAGTCCCTATAGGCTGTCTGGTTTACGGTGCCATCGGCGTTCATGATACGAGCTGTGTTATAGTCGCTGGCAGTGTTGTCGAAGGTGTTCGAGTTGAGAAGCGGCAAGTAGGCCGAGTACCACGTATTGGTGTAGTAGATGAGAGGGCAGATCAGCCAGAAGAACAGGGCAAACGACCCCATTACATTGAGCCCGGCCCAGAATGGCACCAACAGGGGGCTCTGGTTGGCGTAGACGACTTGGGCCCAGTCAAAGGTCAAGACCGACATTCCCAGCCCCGTCGTCTGGCCAAATAACTGGTTCACGACCACGTTGGACGGGAAGATCCAGCAGATGAAACTAAAGGTGCTGAGGCCAGTGAAGAGATATCCCGGTGCGAAGTACCAGATCGCGCCCCCGACGAACACGAGGAGAAAGAAACGCAGGCGGGTGATCTGCCAGCCATCCGCAATGACGTTTTCACGGGAATGGAGAGTCGTCAGGAGTGCCGCATTGGACAGCACCTGCGGCCAGAGCATTGACGCCGGACTGACGAGCCAACGAGCAGCCAAGCCGGCGAGTCCGAACCCGAAGAGCTGGGTAGTAATGCACAAGAGGATCTCAAATCCGCCGTTGGACGGCATGTCATAAAACTTGACAACCGCCTCGATGATCTGCGTGGCCTGAGCCGAGCCGATGGAGACATTGGCCATGATCGTGATCAACCCGTGCTCTTTGATATTAAAGTGCCGGTCTGGATTCAGGGCGCCTACGGGCATCCATTTCGCCCACGCGCAACCTAGGGGGAAGGCCAGTAACTGCGCTACCAGAGCACTGATAGTGACACTAGGTTGCCGTAGGCTGAAGAATTGATTCAATCCGCTGCCGATCTAGATGTACCAAAAGGAAACCAGTCAGAGAGCCATTGCACATCATCACGGTCGTGATTGGATCGAACCCACAATGGTAAAAACAAGACCAATGGTCCACATGCGGGCCGTATTCACCGGCAATGATAGATCGTTGACCGGTTGAATGACCGCGCGCACTTCGGGGAAGGGCGAGTTGTCCGCATCGTAAGATAGGATTTCTTCGGCGTCTCGGTCGCGGAGTATGGAGGCTTGGTCACAGACTCGATCCGAAGGGGAGTCCTGCCAAACAGACGGTTAACAATTTGAACAATTTGTCATCGGTCACGACTGTGCTAGTCCAGCAGCTTGGCACCGGGGTGGATCTGTGTACAGGGCCACTTTAAACTCGTGGACCCGGAGCCAAACGGGTACGATGCTAAAGGCTGCCAAGCAAAGAGATCCCTGATCGCATAAAGTGGTGGGGCGATCGTCTATGAAACGGGCCGGGGGAGCAGGGGGAAGATTATGCGAGATAGTGCTAGGAGAGAGACTCTAACCTACCTTAGACCAAGAATGCCGGTGATCCTTCTCCTCCTCGTCGTCCATCACGGTGTCCTACGGACACCCGAGAGGATCCGACCAAGAGCCTGTGAGAATCGGGCAAGAGGAGCTGAACACGAGCTCTAGGTCCCCGCTATCCCAACGGAGCTGATTTAGACGCAAAAAAAGCGGATCGGGACGCTCCAGCCCGCATATGTTCCGAAAATGTGTCGGACATGCGCCTGAGGGTCAGAGAGGTATCCTATCGGAAGCTGAAAATCCCGATCGAGCGCGTCGTTCATCTCTCCAATGCTGGGGAGGTTGTCGGGCTTTGCCGCTACCGAACACTCAAAACGGGATGTGCCGAGATCTATCCTGCAAGGCCATCCAAAGAGAGCAAAGAGAGCGAAGAAATTCAGTGCCGGAACACGTTCTGCAAGGGAACGTCGAATGCGGTGCGGGATCGTCGGCTTGGCCCGACACGCGGCTTCCGTGCGTTCCACTCGTCGGATCAGAGCGCTCAACGGACGCCCACCGTGGCCATGGCTTGGGCAAAATCCCCGATGACGCTCGCGCAACGGCGGTCATCACGAAGGTGATGCGAGATCTCGGGGCTTGGATTATCTTCCCGAAGAGCCACCTCCCCCCACCTCAACGCGCATGGAGGTCTGATCTATATATCTCCTGGAGCCCGGCGGTATCACTTTCCTTTCTGAACCTTGGAGCTCTCGGATCCGTCGCTATCAGTTTACGACTGTGGAAAGTCGAAACGAACATTTCCCCACGATGGGTGAAAGTAATCGTGCCCCCGATATCTTCGAGGTGCCCTTTGCACAAAGAACCGTCGTGATCCTCGGGGCAGGGATTATCGGGTGTGCGACGGCCCGCCAACTACTACAACATGGCTTTTCGGTTGTCCTCGTAGCCGAGTTCCTTCCCGGAGATCAGGACATCCACTACGCATCGGCCTGGGCGGGTGCCGCGTGGCATGCCGCCGGTGGCATCACGGCGGACCAGCGCTATTACCAGGCCGTGACACACCGCGTGCTGCTCAAGATGGCCCGGGACCCGGAATCGGGTGTCAGCGTCGTCGATGCCCGTGAGTATCTGGAGCAAGAACCGGCCCCGGACTCGGCTATCTGGGGGAGGACGGTGGTATCCAAGGCAGGTTTCGACTCCGCTTCCACTCTTGACGATCCTCACTGATCACGTATGCATCGTTCAGTTCCGTGAATTAGACCCGAAGGAGTATCCCTCGATTTTTAACTGCGGCTGGGCTTACCAGACTCCCGTCACGGACCCTACACGGCACATGCCGTATTTGGGAAAACAGATCACGGCCCTTGGAGGCAAGTTCATCCGCCGGCGGGTCGAGTCTCTACGTGAGTTGTACGAGATGTTCCCCGATTCTCGCGTATTCATCAACGCCAGCGGCCTAGGCAGCAAGACGTTGGCGGACGTACAAGACGACCGCTGTTTCCCTGAACGGGGACAGAATGTCTTTTTTCGGACGGACAAGTGCAATACACTGTACTTCCGGAATGGCAAGGAGTACACCTACGTGATCCCTCGGCCCCTTTCTCAAGGCGTCGTGCTCGGAGGCGTCAAGGAACAAAATAACCTGTATTCATACCAGGCCCTGCCCCGAGAGAACCGTGATGCTGACCGTTACTGCTAGTTCCCCGGAGGTCGATCTGGAAATCGCCCGTGACGAGATTGCACGAGCCCATCGACTCGCCCCCGACGTCGTTCCTGAACACCTCGCAGACGACGTCGTGGGCCATATCGTCGGAATCCGACCGTCACGACGAGGGGGGTTCCGGCTCGATTCGGAACAGCAGGACCGCCGCACCCTCCTGTCGGCCTACGGGTTTGGCGGAGGTGGATATGCATTTTCGTACGGGGTTGCGGACGCGTTGGTGAAGATGGTGGAGCAGGCGGAGCGCAGGAATGTGATTGTTTAGTTGTCCACTATGTCGTCCTCGACTACCTTGATCGTGGAGTTGTGCGTGTGATGCTCGATTCCCTGTCCTTTCAAGCTCTAAGTAAAGTCGAATCATGCGCGACGATAGCATTCGTCGGCTATTTTTCGGCGAGGCTCCGAACGTTGGCCGGTGCCAGTACGTGTCCATCTATCTATTTACGAGATCGAGATCGAAGATCGAGATGCAGATTCCCAGGGAAACGGCAGTAGGTAGCAGCCACGAGCTTGTTTTCGCCACCGGTGCCACAGAGATCGGCTTCTGCCCATGGCCGCGTTTGTGGCTCTAGATTCGGGATAGCGGATCTGTTCCCCCGCCGGTCATTTTTGCCGTCCAGTAGAGCGCAAGGCTTCGGCTGCCCTGGCCTTGCAACAAAACCTGTTTCCTTTTCAGGTTTTTTTCAGTCTGCAAATCCCGACCGTCGAGGGCCTTAGCCTGTGCAGAGCACTCCTGAGCTGCCGAACCGAACCCGTTTTGTTTTTCTTTCACCGTGCTTTCACCCCTCACTCCTCTCTCACCCCTCGCTCGCTCATCAGCCGCCTCCAAGTGCAATATCCCACTTGTGAATGATCCCGCCACGCCTGTCCTCCTCCGAGCGTGCGGCTCCTGCCTAGTGGCAGGACGGTTGAGATCGCGATGGTTCTGGACCAGGAGATGCTCCACCTCAGCCTTGAGGATCGCCGGCCCGTCGATTTCGCCATGGTCGTGACGCCACCTGCAGAGAGCGAACTGAGACCGCAGGACAAAGCAGCCGGTCAGTCTTCTGATGACCCCGCCACGACAACCAAGCCGGCGCCTTCGCCTTCGGCCGTGACTGCGAATGTAACTGCGATCGCGACCGAGACCGTGACCGATGATCATCCTATGTCTCGAATCTATCGCTGCACACCGACGCCGACGATCCTTCTAGATGGCTCGCTTCGGGTGGCGCAGGTATCGGAGAGCCATTTGACGCTTTTCCAATATGATCGCAAACAACTAGTGGGAACGAGTGTGTACGAGCTGCCCCCGCGGATCATCCCTGCCCCGGACGTCGTTTCGGTAAGTGGCGCGCTCGGTGCGGCCATCACCAGTCGCGAAGTTCAAGTAATCGAAGCCGTTCACATCGCGGGCCACGACTTCGACTTTGCACTACGCGTGACGCCCATTTTTGACGGCGATACTTTGATCTACGTTTCCCTGGAAACGCACAGGACCGGGCGGCCGAAATCTGCGTCAAAGATCGAACAGACCTACTTCAACGAGACTTATAGGACTCTCGTCGATACCGTAAAGGACTACGCGATTTTCATGTTGGATACTAGGGGTCACATTGCGACGTGGAATTCGGGCGCCGCGATTCTGAAGGGCTACACGGCGGATGAGATCATCGGCCAGCATTTCTCCGTCTTTTACGGACCCGAGGACCGCCAGGTCGACAAACCGGGCCGCGAGCTCGAGGTCTGCCTGCGGGAGGGAAAGGTCGAAGACGAGGGATGGCGCTACCGGAAAGACGGATCGCAATTTTGGGCCAATGTCATGATCACCTCTATCTATCAACTTGGGCGCCACGTGGGGTTTGTCAAGGTTACCCGAGACCTCACGGAGCGCAAAGCCGCAGAGGCGCGACTGATCGCCGCGTTTGAAGAGTCCTCCAAGATGAAAACCGACTTTCTCGCCAACATGTCTCACGAGCTACGCACCCCTATGAACGGGATGTTTTTGGCCCTGACCATGCTGATGAGGACGTCTCTCAGCCCCGATCAGCTAGAATACGCATCGATTCTGGAGGACTCGACTTCCATCCTCCTACAGGTCATCAACGACGTGCTGGACTATTCGAAGTTGTCATCCGGCTCCTTCTCTCTGACTACCGATGTCTTGGACGTCCCCGCCGTGGTGAGTGCAGTCGTCAGAAACTGCGAGCCGACACTGAAGCCTGGAGTTGTACTCGAGACCTCCGTAGCCCCGGCTTTCCCTCGTGGCGTCAAGGGCGATTCCTTGCGTTTTCGCCAGGTCCTGCAGAATTTAGTCAGCAATGCCGTCAAATTCACCGAGAGCGGCTACATCCATGTCGATGTGTCTTATTCAGTCGACAGGAGCGACCCCCGGTTTTACCACATTTCAGTCCGGGTGGTAGACTCCGGGATCGGAGTCCCCGAAGATGCAGTCAGTACACTTTTCACCCCGTTTACTCGATTCGCGGACTCGACCACGAGGCGTTATCAGGGAACCGGGCTGGGACTGTCCATTTGCAAGAGCCTGGCCGAACTTATGAGCGGCGCAGTTGGATTCCATCCGAATCTCGACGGGCCCGGTAGTGTATTTTGGATGTCCGTCAAGATGGGTCGCGTCGACCGGCCTGTCCTCTCGTCCCGACGGATCGATCCGCAAGTCCATGAAACCGTACTCGATACGTCCTCTCTCCTACACAAGGTTGCTTTGCATAAAACGATCCTTCTCGTGGAAGACAACAAAGTGAATCAAACGATCATGATCAAGCTCCTCGGCACACTAGGATTTGAACGTGTGGATGCGGCCTGGGACGGGGCCGAAGCCGTACGCATGGTAAAACAGAAACCCCTGGCCTACAGTGTGATTCTGATGGACATCAACATGCCCGTGATGGATGGTCTGACGGCGACGGGGCTAATCCGGCAGCTCAACGCCGACGTCCCCATCATCGCGCTGACCGGGAACGCCCTAAAAGGAGATGCGGAAACGTATCTGGCCAAAGGCATGAATGACTACGTAGCTAAGCCTATCCACCGACAGCAGTTGGTGGATATCCTGTGGAAGTGGTGCGGATCATAAAACCCGTCGGTATACTTTCCCTCGGAACCCCCTCGACATGTGTCAGGAATTGGTCTCCTTTTCCTCGCTCCACTCCCCATGGCGGCGGCCGACAGCTATACTTCGGGCGTTCAAGTCCGGTTGCGTCGAAGACAGTGCGCACGAAGGTCCCGGGTACGCTATCCTCACTACGGATGGCTCTCTGAATTCCCCAAATTTAGTTGCGGGATAACCGCAGAGCGCTCCAACTCCCAAACCTGCAAATGTTGATTGTTGAACTCTGGGAACGAGAGCTTTTGCCGCCGAAAAAACCCAAGCACAGTCATACACGAGCAGTTCCCCCGGACATGCCCACGATATTCGCCCTGGAAGCAGAGAGTGACCGTGGACACGATGCCGGCTCGAACAGGCCCTGTTGCTCCCCTCCGATCTACGCACATGGAATGAGTGGGTTGGGCCAGATACCCCGCTCGGATCTGCCTTGAAGAAATCATGTCATATTTACCTTCAGGCTTCTCATGCCTCGAGAAAAGCTTCATGCAGCCACCGATGCTTACTTTCTGTATCCCCCGGATCACGAGTGCCGAGCTTGCCTTCGCCCAACGTAGGGCGAGGTATAAGAAAGGCTCGTGACGGGGAGTGTAGAATACGAAGTAGGGGATGGCCTCCTGCCAACCCCGCATCAAAAATAAAAATAGTACACGTACGATCGTAGGGGTCCATATCCCGACTACGCTATTTCCAGACGCGGAGAACAGTGGAGCATCGAACCATGGCCGGCCGCATCTGGCGGGATACGCAGCACATGCTGCTGTCAAAGAGACGCAGTCCCTCGGGTACCTTGCGCCGGTAACTCAGTAGCTGCGAATATGCCGGGGCCGAACTCCACAGGAGGGCAGAGCTTCAAAACGCGGTGAGCTCGTCAATTCCGTCTCGACCCCGCTCCTCGCCCGACCACGAAGACAGGTTCAGGGGCAAATCAGGATCGTCACTCGTGCTCGGTAATTGGACAATTGGACAGCGAGAAATCCCGAACTAATGACGACGAATAGGCGGTGACTTTCCTGATGGAGATAAAGTTACCCCCACTTGGTGCCTCTCCAAGTGGAGGCGGGAAACCTTGTGGGGGCCGGGCCAGGATGCCATGGTCTCCTTTTCCCTTCATCGAATTCACCGAGGCCTTGGTCTGTGCCCGTGCCCGCGCCCGTGCTGTTGGCAAAAGCCTGCTGGAAAAATACAGAGGCGTTGACGATTCCACGTTTCTACTGTAGCAAGCTTCATGTGGCGCGCCTCGGTCCTTGAGGCGTGGGAACGGGAATGCAAATGGAACTGCAAATGGAGATCGACTTCGAGATGATGTGACCGTGGCCAAGAAGGTGCAAACAAATACGCTTTCGTGCAGTCGGTGTCTTTATCAGCTCAGGCTAGCTTCCGTCGAGACGATAAGAAGTCCGGGCCGGGACCGTCGACCCGACGCTGGAACGACGTCGTTCAAGTCCCCCAAAGGTGTACATACTGTGCGCAGAAAAGCAAACCAGAGACTTCACATGACTTTGGCCATGACTGCGATTCACTCAAAGCCGAACCTGAGTTGGCGAGGGTCGATCTGGACGCGGACCTTTCTCACGGACGTGACATTTGCCCTGGGATATCCGAAAGATGCATCTTATCCGAAAGATGCATCTTCAGTGAAAGTAAAAACACCGCTCTGCCCAATCTCATTCGTCGTCTGTCTAGCTCGGGGTCCAAGCATGCGGTGATCGTCCGTTGGCTTATCCTGCTGGGAAGGTCCCCAATCCACCGGGCCAAGAGATGGTCAGAGTAAATGACCCATTCCAGGCCCGCCCTCCGCGCCGATCGTAGTTCCACCGTCAGGCGGGATTCAGATCATGGCCCTGTTTCCTTTTTAAAGTGCGCGCAGTGCACGTGCTTCCATTGGATGCTTGCTAAGATTGGGGCCGAGGATGATCCAGGAGAACGATGGAGCCAGGGGAAATAGCGGGGGCTCTACTCCATACAAAGATGCTATAAAGCTTGCCCTGCCGCATCACCCACGGCCCCGGTTCATCTGGTGTACGGAGTGAACTCGAGTGCCCTCCCACACCATGAAGACTTCAATTCTGCTCCTAGGAGCGGCAGCCATCGGCGCCATCGCCGTACCCGCTCCTCACAGCTACGAGCTGCACGAGAAACGGGAATTCATGCCGACTTCCTGGATCGAGGGTAAGAGACTGGACGGCTCGACGTCGCTGCCCGTGCGAGTCGGTCTCAAGCAGTCCAACCTGGACCGTGGTCATGAACTTCTCATGGAGATGTATGTTACGGCATCACGGCCCCCCATCCGTTCTCCGCGGCAAATAACTGATAGTACTCAAGGTCGAACCCGTTGTCGAGCCAGTATGGTCAGCACATGTCCGAATCTGACGTGCACGACTTGTTTGCGCCCAGCCAGGAAACCGTGGACGGGGTCCGTGGATGGCTGGAGTCGTCCGGCATCGCCGCGGACCGAATCTCGCAGTCCGTCAACAAGCAATGGATGCAGTTTGATGCCGATGCCGAGGAGCTGGAGAAGCTGCTTCGCGCGGAATACTACATCTATTCTCACGCCGAGACCGGTCGTTCTCACGTCGCATGCCGCGAGTAAGTCTGTTTTTGGCCCGGTACATATGGAAGTCTCGGTTAACCCTAGGGGCGCCAGGTACCACGTCCCGAGCTCGGTACGCGAGCACATTGACTATATCACTCCGGGTATCACTCTGCGCGAGGTGACCGGCGTCGGAAAGCGTGGCGGTGCAAATCTCCAAAAGCGCTTCACGAATGGGCTACCGCCCATTCTCGAGCCGATCGCGTTGCCTCTTGAAGAGTTGCTCGGCCAGCTGCTTGATTTCTGTGACATTGCCGTCACTCCCCAGTGCATCAGGAGTATGCGACCGAGAGACTTGTTGGAGTACGACCGCAAGCTAATTGTCCTGTAGATATGTACAACATCACGGAGGGCACCAAAGCCACCCCGGGCAACGAACTGGGTATCTTCGAAGACATCGGTGACGTCTACGCGCAACAGGATCTCGACTCCTTCTTCACAACGCTTGCTCGGTAATGCAACCCCCCACCCAATCTTCAAATCATTATCTCTGACTCCTCTTCTAGAGAGATTCCCACCGGCACTCACCCAACCCTGAAGGCGGTTGACGGTGCCAAGGCACCTAATCCGGTGGAAAGCGCTGGCCCCGAGTCCGATTTGGACTTCCAGATTTCTTACCCGATTATCTGGCCGCAGAACTCCGTTCTCTTCCAGACGGACGACATGGTCTACGAGGAGAACTACACTTTCCAGGGCTTCCTGAACACCTTCCTGGATGCCATTGATGGTTCCTACTGTGACGAAATCTCGTCTCTCGACCCTCCTTACCCAGACCCCAAGTCCGGGGGCTACAAGGGCAGCTTGCAGTGCGGTGTCTATAAGCCGACCAACGTCATCTCGATCTCGTATGGAGGCGACGAAGCCGATTTGCCCATCGCCTATCAGCAACGCCAGTGCAACGAATTCATGAAGCTGGGCATGCAGGGTGTGTCCGTCGTCGTCGCCTCGGGTGACTCCGGCGTGGCTGGGGCCAGCAATTGCCTGGGCAAAGACGGCAAGGTCTTCAACCCTGACTTCCCGGCCACGTGCCCGTACTTGACAACCGTGGGAGCGACCGTGATTCCTCTCGGTGCCACTTCCAAGGAGCACAAGGAGCAGGCCGTGTCCCGCTTCCCCTCCGGCGGTGGATTCAGTAACATCTACAAGCACCCCGACTACCAGGCTCAGGCCGTGGCCGACTACTTTTCCAAGGCCAAGCCCACTTACCCATACTACGAGAGCGTCAACAACGACAGCTTCGCGGCCAACGGTGGTATCTACAATCGCATCGGCCGTGGCTACCCCGACGTCTCCGCTATCGGTGACAACATTATCATCTTCAACATGGGCTTGCCCACTTCGATTGGCGGTACGTCAGCCTCGGCCCCGGTCTTCGCCTCCGTCTTGACCCGTATCAACGAGGAGCGACTTGCCGCGGGCAAGTCGACTGTCGGATTTGTCAACCCCGTTCTGTACGCTCACCCGGAGGCTTTCTTCGACATCACCCAGGGTAGTAACCCCGGCTGTGGCTCGAACGGGTTCTCCGCCGCCGAGGGCTGGGATCCAGTTACCGGCTTGGGTAGCCCGAACTACCCGGCCTTGCTGAAGATCTTTATGGACCAGTAAATCATTGGCATCGGCTACATTGCCGAGAAGGATCTACCGGGGCACTGTATACGACGTATAATTTAATCAATTTGAGTCATTCGCTAAATCAATACCGAATGTAATAGGAGTGATGGCGCAACAAAGCGTCATTGTCTTCACATCTGGCATCAGAAATAAACCAGACACCTGGAAAGCCCTGATCGCAAGATCTAAGAGATCTAGCTCTACACCCCGAGTATAGCACGGGTGACACAAGCTCAGTCACGGGCAGGGTTCGAGTATTCGCAGATAACCAGCGGCAGGTCCAAAGGCCGCATAAACACCAATCGTGGGGAGAGTTTGATCTGGGACCCACAGTTGGTGACCTCGAATCTCGAAACCACCGATCCGACGCCGCGCTCCAGCCACACGTTCGCAGACCGTGAAAAATACAGCTAGTCAAGAGCAGATTTCAAACCTTGGAGGGATTTTCCTCCACTCGAATGCAGAATGCAATATGAGTGCCATGGGGCAACCGGTGGACAGTCACCAGGTGAACGGTGAGATAGTGCCAAGAACCCGGGGAAGGATTCATAGTTCCAAATCCATCCAGGGTAGACGAACTGGAGTGCAATACGGATTTTCGAAGATTCCCAGGCCTTTGAGTCCCGGGCTCGGCTCGAAAATGATTACGGCTTCGAGGCCGTTCTGCTAGCCGAATACCGCACGGAAAAGGCTTCGAAAATGCATCCCGTCCGGAGCAAACGCGATGGCCCGAGGGATCGCGACGATGACCCCGGAGTTGGTCCGGGCCCGAGAGTCCCACAAGTTCAAGTTGCGTAAAAGGCGGGCGTTTCACTAGGCCAAATCGGGTGCCCGACAGGACCACACTCTCACGGCAGAGAGACTGATGGAAACTAGACTTCGAGGTATGAATGTGCGTTTGTATACTCCGGGCCACTTGGACCACTTGAGCCACTTGAGCCGTGTCCCGATGTTCAGTTGCCGCGGATCGGGTAAATTACCTTTTACCCGGTCGGCGAAAATGACGTCACGGATGAGGCCCCGTCCCTTGGAATTTCCGGGGAACATGGTTGGATCAGACGGCATTGACGAGAACCAGGTAGGAACAGGGGCGAATAACGGATACCGGTACGGAGTTCAAAACCCAAATTTGCATGACACGTTGCTATACACGGCCCTCGGTGGGGTCTGCTCCGAAGGAGGGGCAGCGTGGGATGGCGAGCATTGTTCGACCCCGCCGGAGACACGTCGGTTTATTAGACGCGCCTCACCCCCATTTTCGGCTCTCCTTCCAAGCTTCCTCTTCTATTTGTTCATACTCAAATCTATCACTTCAAAATCAAGATGTCTCTCGGCAAGAAGGTCACCCTCAACACCGGCTACGAGATCCCGTACGTACTCGAATTGGAACGGTGAAGGTCAAGAAGTTAACATGCGCATAGCCAGCTGGGATTCGGCACCTGGCAATCGGCCCCCGGCCAGGTCGGCGAGGCCGTCTACGAGGCCCTGAAGGCCGGCTACCGCCATCTGGTATGTATTTACGTCCTCGGCGCACCCGCGCCCGCAACCCAAATGGAGTCGAGACTAACGCGTCCTAGGATCTTGCTACTATGTATGAACCTCTCGTTCCAACTTGGCCCCTCGCTGGTGATCCCGGACCGATGAACTGACTTACCTCTCTGCTCGTAGCTACCAGAACCAGAAGGAGGTGGCCGCCGGTATCAAGCGCGCCTACCAAGATGTCCCCGGCCTCAAGCGTGAGGACCTCTTCATCGTAAGTATTTCACAGGCGCGATTCTGGACGGCGCATTCTAATCTTTCTCCTCTCGACATAGACTTCCAAGCTGTGGAACAGGTAAATTCACGGACTCCAACGTCGTCTTTTTTTTTAAAAAAAAAAAATAAGCAAATGGTCCTGACAATACACAGCCAGCACCGCCCCGAGGTTGTCGAGGCCTCTCTCGATGCCTGCCTCGCTGAGCTCGAGCTGGACTATCTCGATGTATGTTTTGTCATTGCAATCAATCCAAACAGGCGGCCGCTAACCGAGTTAGCTCTACCTTGTCCACTGGCCTGTCGCTTTCCAGAAGGGCGAGTCCTACTTCCCCCTCGTGGCCAACAGCCCTGTCGAGGGTGGTGACGTGATCATTGATGACGGTGTTTCCATCGTCGACACTTGGAAGGGTAAGTAAGGGCCAATTTATACCGTGGCAGTCGTATGGACTAACTCTTTCTCCGTCCGTAGCCATGACCAAGCTCCCCAAGAGCAAGGTTCGCTCCGTGGGTGTTTCCAACCACACTATTGAGCACGTTCGTCTAGCCTCCACTTAAATTGAATATCCCGAAACCGTACTGACATCAGCCCGAATAGCTCGAGGCCCTCATCAATGGTACCGGTGTCGTTCCCGCTGCCAACCAGATCGAGCGTCACCCCGTGCTGCAGAGCAACGACCTTGTCGAGTACTGCCAGAAGAAGAATATCCACATCACTGCCTACTCCGTACGTACCCTACAAATTGACCACCGGGAATCTGGCTGCTAATGCGATTAGGCCTTCGGTAACAACATGCTCAACATCCCTCTCCTCATCACCCGCCCCGAGGTCAAGGAGGTCGCCGAGGCTGTTGCCAAGCGTACCGGCACTGAGGTCTCTCCTGCTCACGTCATGTATGTTGACTCCCTGTTTCCTGCCATCCGCAACATCATCTGACCGTTTATAGCCTTGCCTGGTCCCAGGTCGGTGGCCACAGTGTGATCCCCAAGTCGGTCACCCCGTCGCGCATCCGTGACAACTTCAAGGAGATCGAGCTCCTCCCCGAGGAGGTGGAGAAGGTCAGCGCTCTGGGCAAGGACCGCAGACGTTACAACACCCCCTACTCCGCCAACAAGCCTCGCTGGAACATCAACATCTTCGGCGAGCCTGATGAGCAGGCTGCTGAGCACAAGGTCATTGTCTAAAATGGCTCGGTCCTGATTGAAATGCCAAAAATAAATGATGAGAGATGTATATTCATGTGCTAGGATGTCCATAGAAAATTGAAAAGCACGCACACCACGATCCGTTCAAGTCACCAATGCCACATGGGCAACGGCTACCTTGATATTTACCCGGATATCACCGAACATAAAACAGTCCGCGAGTTCAATGCTCCCAAGGTTGGGTATTATATAATAATTTCCCATGGGCCTTGGTTATATGACCGTGTTTCCGGGTCGAACCATTCACTAGAGCCATACCAATGAAAAGCCAAAATGCAACCGACATAAATCATTCATTCATCAGATGTCCAAACTTGGTACATAGACGCGGGGAAAAGCAGACAAAGACACCGAACACGATCCTGACCTTCACGGATCCCCGGTCAGGCGACGAAATCGTCCGTGTAGTCGGCATCCACTCGAAAATCAGCCTTCGGAATTGATTGGCCGTTGGTGGGTGCTGTAAACTGGTCCAGCGTCCAGCTCATGACATTCCCGGACGGGTGTCACCGCGTACGGCGCTTCATGGATGGACCTTCCATCTAACAAAGCCGGTGGTGGCCCAATTGCTTTGCGAGGCACGGATACTTTGGCCACCACCGGAGGCGAGAGGGACGAGGGAGATGCAAAACGTTGGGGTTCATCCGCGGGGACGGATTTGTATTGAGAGCTGGGTGGTTTCTCATCCGCGAGAGGCGCTGGCGAGGATGGTACGTCTGATTCCCCGCGTTTGTTCTTTCGCCGACGCCGCTGTCGAAGCATGTACCACAGCAAGAGCAAAAGGAGAAGAACCCCAAGGATGACACCTACTGCGATGCCACCTTTGGCGCCGGCGCTCAGCGAATTGCCCAGTGAACCAGCCGAGCAGGAGTATCCGCCTCGAAACACCCCATCCGATCGCAGGCCATTTAGCGCGCTGCAAGACATGGAGCTGCCGCCTCGAATGGTTGTCTGGCCTCTGACCTGGTTGAGCGATGGCAACGAGACACTGTCATCCGTTAGTTCAGTTCAGCGTAAAATGTGACAAATCAGCGACCGACTCTTTGTATGAGCCCGTCAGTATCAGTTGCCCATCAACTTCTTCCAGCTCTTCAAAGTCAAGGCTCTCGAGCCGCGGATTGTCAGTGATTCTGAGGCCCGCAGATATCCGAGACAGTGCGTTCATAGTCAGAGTCGTGAGAGAGTCTAGCCCATCCAATGTCAGGGCTCCCTTGACCGTGTCAAGGTCCGGGGCGATCAGTTTGGTGAGTCCCGATGCACCCTCGGCGGTGATGGCACCGTTGATTTGTTCAACGTTGCTAATAGTGATTACGCCGGTGACAGAAGAGGATATGATGACGCTCCCGTCAAGAGTATCACAATCGTATAGACGGTCGGCATCGCTTTGGCTGGAAATGGTTACACTGCTAGAGCCTGTCCAGTTGGATTCGTCAGCAAACGATTCCTGTGCGATTCAGATAGTATCACTTGCAGTTATTAGAATCCGCAAATACCGACTGCCACACCGTGGCCATCAGGATGAATTGGAGCAACATCCGTGCAGTAAACCCGAGAAACGAAGTCTTTGCACGGCACCTACGCGACCAGACCGGGACCGGGCCATTATAACAATTTCAGTTGAGGCGGAGTCGATCTTGGCCGGGAGTTGTTGCATGTTTTCGTCTACGCCAATGCCCGGTCCACTTTAGAGCCGATGCTCTCCGCTGCAGAGGCTGGTGATGGGCTGATTGGCTCTGTAGCTCTACGATCTTGGACAGCACCGCCATCCGGATCCACCACGTAGATTTCGGATTTGTTTACCGTGCATACCACCGATCAGTTCGTACATTAGGCCCTAGAGGAGGTTCTGTCTCGTTCCTGGCAGGTCCTATCCCATCGAGTGATAGTGTCCGCAAAAAGAGATGTCTAGGGGCAGGAGTGTTCTATAATTACCCCATGTATCTCCCGGTATATTTTCGGTCGGCACTTGGTAGGCAGCAGAATTGGTCGATCCACCCTCAAAACTTGGAGGATTCGGAACCGCACTTATGTCGTACTCAAAGCCAATTAACGGGCCATTTCAGAATGATCTAACTCTGTCGCAGATAGTAGCGAGGGAAGTAATCCCCATGCCTGATTTCCCACCTACTTTCTAGGGCTGAGTCAGCCCAATGCGGGGAAACCCTCTCCATGGGAAGTCGGCGAGATCGATAGCATCACTCGACTCCCCTCATGAGAGTGGGCAAAGGCTGTGGTCGGTGTCGCCATCGCCATATTCGCTGTGTGATCCCCGCGGGGGCCTCTGCCTGCACCCCGTGCGCACGACTAGGCCGAGCATGTCATCTCGACCCGCGCTTTCGATTCAAGACTGTGCACCATGTCTATCAGAAGAGCAACGGCTCGTCCGCCCGTTTCGACTTGGTCTGGGGCCAAGACCAGGTCTGGGTGGATGTCTCACGGCCCGGTATGTCTTAGTGTCCCTTGCGTTCCTCCATGTGCTGATGGTCATCCTTTAGTGACATTTGTAAACGAGACCTCAGACGAGTGGGAGGGAGATGACCTTTTTCTTGAATATGTTTTCCCAAATTTACCCAATGCCTTGGCCCCAAATGACTCCCCCGGCCAACAAGGGGAGAGGCAGTGGGAAGCTGCCGCGGAGGACATCTCGTATAGTCCCAACAAGCATGCACTAGAGCTGCCCAATACAAGCAGCCCACCGGCACCCTGCCCAGATGAAGCGCCGACACTGTCGCTGAGAGAGGCATCTTTGATGCGATGTTTTATCCAGAATATCGCACCGTGGGTGAGTAATTCCCATTCGACCGGGGCGATAGGTCACGATCTAAACAAAGATAGGCGGATATATGTGACCCTCAGTCACACTTTAGCACAGTCGTGCCTTGCCATGCAATGGAAGTCCCCATGGTATTGAAGGCGGTTCTGGCTCTCGCGGCACGACACGATGCCATTCTAAATAACACGAGCGACTGGGAGGCCACGTCCTACCATGGGCAGTGTTTAGAGCTGCTCATCGCGGCACTCGATCGGCCCGAGTCCGCCTATGATGAGAATCTCCTAGTTACGGTGGTTATCTTGCGCATTTACGAGGAGCTAGAAAACAACACGGATGAGAAGTTTCACCTCCTGGGATCCAATCGTCTCATCAATCTCATGTCTCGCTCTGCCTCGTCGGGCGGGATGGCCGAGGCCGTCAGCTGGCAGTTCCTGCGTCAGGCCATTTATGCGTCGGTGGTGCAGTATCAGCACTTTCAGTTGGACTTGCGGAACTACGAACGGTCATCCATGTTCCAACGCGACGACGATGCCGCGTTCGCCAACAAGATCATCTTTCATTGCGCACATGTCATTCAGCTGTGCCGACATTTCCCCGAGCAGACGGTCGATAGAACTGCTTGGCACCGGGTGGCCGGAGCCGTAGACGATTGGCATGCCAAAAAGCCGAGGACCTGGCAACCTATTCTATATCAGGCACCCGATGTGGCCGCAGACAGACCCTTTCCTGAAATATGGATGATGTCGGCCCCCGCTGGTTTGTATTCCAATAATCCCTGGCTTGATGGTGGCGCGACTGACGATGGTATTTAGTAGTCGGGATGCAATACTATCATGCGGCTCGCATCTTTCTCACATTGACCGATCCCCAGTCTCCGCCAATGAACGATTATGCAAGAGTCCGATTCCGGCACCAAGCCGAGGTAATTTTTGTTTGAAGCATGATGTGCGACTTGACGGCTGATAGGCATTCTCCAGAGAACCATTGCTACCCACGTTGCGACGGTCGTCGGCCTCTCTTTATCGAACGAGAGTGTGCATAATGCATACTTTATGGCCTGCCACCTCCTTCACCGCTGTTCGTTCTGCTTCGATCGCTTGGGGGATTTTGCTGACGGATCATTTAGATGGCCACCTTTTGCGAAACCCGGTAGAACAACAAGGATCGCTAAGTTTTCTCCGTCGCGTAGAAAAGGTGTTGGGCTGGCGAACCGCGTGGATCCGACAAGAGTTGAGGCGCCAGTGGATTGAAATGGCGGTGGAATAGCGTGATGTATTTTTACGGTAGAATGGAAAAGATCCACAGTTGATGATTGTCGCCAAGTGGGGATTCCAATTGTTTCCTCGGATTTGTTCGATCTCCGTGAACGCGGAAACCCGAGACCGGACTTGCACGTAAACTCCATGCGTCCTATCAGCATTTGGAGGCGGAGATTGGGGGAGCGGCCACTCATCGGTAACCAATTAGAGGCCTCCGTAAATCAAGATTTAGAGGCCACTCAGCAACGCGCGATGGAGTTGTTGGCGTGACTATCACCGGTATCACCGCGGTTACCTATGACATCAGAGCTTTGATTTAAACCCCTCCAAGTCCTTCTTGTTCGAGATCACAATCCCCTCTTTGCGACTCCTATCATCAGCATGTCTTTGCCTACCTCGTACAAAGCAGCCCTGTTCAAGGAAGCCGGGGGCCCGCTGGTTGTGGAAGACGTGCAGTTGACCAAACCTGCGGCCGGCGAAGTGCTGGTCAAGGTCGAGGCCTGCGGTGTCTGTCACTCCGACACCATTCCTCAGGCATACGGTCTGAGCGGCAAATTGTATGTTTCGAAGAAGGATCATTGATCATATTGGCTGACCCGCGTAGCCCAATCATTCCCGGTCATGAAATTATCGGAAAAGTCGTCGCATTGGGTGAATCGGTTTCCCAGTGGAAGATCGGCGACAGGATCGGCGGTCCATGGCATGGAGGCCACGACGGTGCGACACACCTCGGTCCTTGAAGGGATCGAATCATTACTGACTGGAGCCAGGGACTTGTCTCGCATGCCGCAAGGGCCACTTCCAGATGTGTGATCTCGGTATTGTCAACGGCGTCACGAAGAACGGCGGATGTAAGCTCGCTCCCCGCAGCCGAGATAATCGGAAGCTGACTGGAAAGATGCCGAATACTGCATTCTCCGCGCCGAGGCGGGTGTTCGCATTCCGACTCACGTTCGGGCGGTGGAGTATGCCCCCATTCTGTGCGCCGGTGTGACGGTTTTCAACTCGATGCGCCAGATGAACGTGCAGCCGGGCTCCACCGTCGCCATTCAGGGTCTGGGTGGTCTGGGACATCTGGCTATTCAATACGCCAACCGATTTGGTTTCCGCGTGGTCGCCATCTCTCGGGATGCCCAAAAGGAGAAGTTTGTGCGGGAACTGGGCGCCCATGAATATATTGACACCAGCAAGGAAGATGCGGCCGCTGCACTTCAGAAGTTGGGCGGTGCTTCGCTCATCGTAGCCACGGCACCAAACCCGCAGGTGATATCGCCGCTCCTGAAGGGCTTGGGTCCTCTCGGGAAGATCCTGGTTCTTGCCGGTAAGTCAGCCATTGGAAATCGAAGCAACGACGTCGTGATTAACAAGTTTTAGTGGCGGGTGAGATTCCTTTCGATACGTTGGCCATGGTGGGTCTCTCTGCTGCTTACCGTGTTAATTCCACCAAGGTCCTTCTAACACAACATGCAGATCAGCAAGGGCCTTTCCGTCCACGGATGGCCGAGTGGACATGCGATGGATTCCGAAGATGCGATTCAGTTTACAGAGCTGGAAAATATCAAGTGTATGGTGCAAGAGTATCCCTTGGAGAAGGCCAACGAAGCATTCGGTAGGTCTCGCCACGGCGGTTCAACTCGCGCCCTGGGAGAAGACGCATCGCTGACAAACGAATAGACGCCATGATCAAGGGATCGGTCCGATTCCGCGCGGTGCTTACGATGGACTAAGGTCGTGGGCTCGGGCAGAGTACGTGGACAGCGGACACCGGGAAAAAAATAATATGTACATATATCTACCCCTCGGTACCTTATTGGATAGCAGATTGCTAGTTCGCTCCGGTCCAACCTAAGAAGGTGTAGACATTCCAAACACCGGGAATTATCGGCTAGACAGGTAGAAAGTCTTCTTAGGAATATCTATAACCTTGGAAGGTATATTTCATCAAAATACCGGATAGCCGAGTGGATATAGAATGGGGAGCGCGCAATTAGCTGTGATTGGCCCGGACGGTCCCCGATAGGCGGATTCGCGGGGAAGTTGGACATCGGTGCACAGCAATGAGAAACCGCTCGTTGCGCATGGACTTGCTCTTCATAATCAAAGGTCATATCCTCGCTTATGGATCATCCACGAGTCTTCGTGAACAGTGGCATAAATAGTTCGCCCCCCCCCAAGTTAATTTATTCGCATCCTTCCTTTACCTCCACCTTTCACCCTTTACCCATATATCTTCCTTGTTTATCCATTCATATCATGGCAATTGAATCTTGGGAGTCGCTGGTGCAGGTGAAGCAGGCAGACGCTGCAGCCAAAATCCCTGGCCCGTGGCGTCTTCCCGCTGAATACACCAACATCTCCGAAACCGCCGGAACCAACGTCCTCGATGTTCCGCGAGGTTGTGGTCTTCTCACTGCCAAACAACTGGAGATTACCGAAAACCATGATGCTACATCCCTGCTAGAGAGTATCCATAGCCGGAAACTGTCTGCCTATGAAGTTACCGAGGCATTTTGTATCCGCGCAGCCATTGCGCAGCAAGTGGTATGCTTCTTTATGAAACCGTGAACCGTGGCGCCTGTCCTGACAACAACGTATAGACCCGATGCCTCACGGAGACATTCTTCGATCTCGCTCTCCAGAGAGCCAAATATTTGGACGAACATTTGCAAAAAACCGGTCAACCAGTTGGACCGCTGCATGGCCTGCCCATCAGTTTCAAGGTATGTGCCCATACCCCACGATCAGCGCTCCCATTCACTCTTCCTCAAGGATTGTTTCAACATTGAGGGTATTCCTACCACCATTGGGTTTACTTCATTCATAAAAAACGGCCCTGTCAAGTCGAATTCAGCACTCGTCGAGATCATTGTAGCCCTTGGCGGAATTCCTTACGTCAAAACGAACATCCCGCAGACCATGATGGTACACAACTCTTCCGCGTAATCTTCAATATCTATGAATACTGACGTTTCAAGGCTGCGGATTCGCACAACTTTGTATTCGGGAGGACTGTAAATCCCCATCGCTCCAATCTTACGGCCGGCGGCTCCTCTGGCGGAGAAGGGGCATTAATCGCGATGCGCGGCTCCGTGCTGGGTATCGGAACGGATATTGCTGGGTCTATCCGTATTCCCGCTATCTGCAACGGTACATTTGCACTGCGTCCCTCGGCGGACCGAATCCCTTACGGTGGACAGACGAGCTCCGGCCGAGGGGGCAAAACGGGCATCAGGGCATGTGCTGGGCCCTTGGCGACCTCCGTTCGAGACCTGGATATGTTCATGAAACTGGTGACCGACTTTGATCCATGGCAATTGGATTCGTCGGTGATATATTCACCATGGCGTGCCGTGACTTCCAAGGCGGGGTCGCTACGATTGGGCTATATTCAGGAAGACCCTCATTTCCCATTGCACCCACCAGTTCTTCGGACCTTGGGGCAAGCTAAAGAGAAGCTCCAGGCTGCGGGCCATGAGATCGTTCCACTGGTCACGCCGTCCATCAAGGACGCCTGCGCTCTGGCATTCCGCATGTTTGCCATGGACCCGGCCGACACTCCGTCTCGGCATATCGCCGCAAGTGGAGAACCTACCATACCGGCACTGGCTTCGACGTCTCTTTCACATGAATATATGCAATGTGACTATGCTCCGCTGACTCTCGAAGGACTCTACGATTTGAATGAGGAACGAAACAAATTCAAAGAGGAGTTCCGCTCGCTGGTCGTGCAGGCGGGGATTGATGCTATCATCATGCCTGGATACCAGGGAACCGCTCAACCACATGATCTTTTTGGTTTTGTGCCATACACCGTCCTCTGGAATCTACTGGATGTAAGTGGTTGGAAATGAATTTGAAGACTCAATACTCATGTTTACGCAGTACCCGGCGTGCATCGTGCCATTTGGCCAGGCAGACAAGACTGCCGATTCAGCGTTCATTCGCAATGTGGACTACAGACCTCCTTGTATGTATTATGTCTTCCAATACCTGGGTACAATACCCTCGGTGCAGATTGAAGCTAACAACGCAATTTCGCTCTGCAGACACGGCTGAAGCGGTGGAAGGCGCACCTTGCTGCGTGCAGTTAGTGGGCAGAAATATGCGCGAGGAGGAGTTGATCCAAATCACCAAAGTCGTAGCGGACGTGCTTGCGGGCTGATCTTGAGGCTCTGCAAGCGTCGCCACTATGGATTTCGTATTGTCCATTCCCTGTGTATCTTCATTTCTTAAATGAAAGCCATCTCAAATACGCAAATAGTGTAAACGCTGCAGCGAGGTTAGAATTAAACAGGATGGCGCTGGAATAATAGGGCCCAAAACTCCGACGCGCAGTCAGCAGCACTGGAGTTTTACCTAAAGGTACTAAAACGTATGATGAATGCGAGGTTCATGAACTGCTTAGTATGCTAATTATTGCGTCGAGCTACAGCCTCGAGCTATCGTTTAGATAGAACAGGTTTCTTCTTTGCCCCTTCTCCCCTGTTGGATCAGGCACCACGGTGCCAACCTTGCCGATCGGCTCTTCGCTACTTGATGCAAGTCGCTTCAAAGTAATTTGATCTCCATGATTTGCCAAAAAGCGATGGTTGCTCCCCGTCAAGCGTCCTACAATGTACGCTTGCTCCGGGCTGCCATCTCGATTGAATTCAACCGTGTAGGTCTGGACAGGTATTAGCATGGGCAACTCGTTCTATCCCTATCAGGACGTAAGGGGATCGGATTTACCTCAATTTTCGCTTCGCCTTCTGCCTCTGAGTCTATAGGGGGAATGGGATCCGCTGGTCCAGAGTCTATTGCCCCGCTGTCCGGATAAGAATTTGGGGTTTTCCGAGGCTGAGTTGAAATGCAGATCGCATGTTGGTAGGATAAGAACCCGCCGTTGGCAAGAATCAGACCGTTCTGTCCGGCTCCTTGACGCAGACGGCGCACCATCTCAGTGATTGCCTGCGATGGGTAGTTAGAGCTATTCGGACTTCGTGCGGGAACTGAAATTCATACATGCATCGAATAGTTGTTTCCGGCGCCCCCAAAGGAAGTGAGCCCACCAAGGACCGTGATAGGTTTCTCTGGTTCGGTGATTGAAATACCGAGATGGTGGCAAGCAAGTTTGGGCACGATTGGGAAACACGAGTAGAAGTCATAGACATCTATCTGGCTCCGGGTGAGCTCGCTGGCACCAAGACACTGATCGAGTGACTTCGTAATGGCCGAGCTTTCGAAGAAATTAGGGCGTTCCCAAACTGCTCCATGTCAGTGATCCTTCAGTCGACAGAGTCGGAATTCACGTACACAAGTCACGTTCTTTGAATCCAGCGCCGCCAAGTGGGTAGATCCATTTCTCGCGCGGAACCTGCAACTGCTTTGCAAATTCCGTCGAGGTCAATATACAGGCCGCCCCCAGGTTTACCGTGTTGAAGGCGTTCATCAGAAGGGGGTCTGAATGGATCTGTCAATGTCTCTCCGATAAAACCTTCTCGAGAGGTCTTACATGGGAAGCAAATCATGCGATTCTTCTTGGACACAGTTCCAATCGACTGCGCCGTTTCGGTGCCGTTGCCGTGGTTCCATGAATAAGGGTTGGAAGCCGCGACCTTACTGAAGTCGGCATATAGAGCGGTCGATTCTTCATGATTGTCCTTGATCGATTGGCCACGGTGCGCCCGGAACCCGTTCTCATATAACGGATAGATATGGATCGGTGCGCCCACGGAGTGCAGGCCGCCGATATCTAGAGGTTTTCAAAGCTTTAGTGGCAAGAGCAGTCATCAGTTTGAATTTCACATACCCTTTCTCAATTCCCTGGTAGTGGGCGAGAACACACTCTTCACAGACTCTGCAGGCGTGGTCCAGCCGGGAGGTGGAACCTTGCCTTGTTTAACACAAGCGGCCACTGTTTCATCAGCAAAATGTATGTGAACTACGAAACGGAAGGACTTCTTACGGGAAGCTAGGGCCTCCGCGCCCGTTAACACGGCGACTTTGTTCTCACCCGTCGCGATTCGCCGAGCTGCTTCATCCAAAAGTTTGGCCGGTTGATTCCCGCCGTGTTCACTGTAGCCGCGATGCTTAGTTTGAACTCCAAGTTTTTCCGAAAGGAGTCCCGGCAAATCCGCATAGGGCCAAGTCCAAGTGCGAACGACATCGATACTATCGATATTGGATCGCACGGCCTCTGCAAATTCCCGCGAGGTAGTGGCATCTTGAATGGCAGAGCCGATCGCCTCAAGCATTAGAGTTGCTGGCTCTTTTGCATCGTCAACCGCAATTGACCGATTTTTGATATCGCCAACGCCAATAATTACCGGAATCATGCTGTTCTGGTCGCAATGAGTAATATACGGGCTTGCCAAAGGAGATGCGACGCTTTATCAAGGCCGTACCTAGGCAGCGGGGGCACAGGCCTGTGCGTGTGAGTGACGTGAAATTGACCCTCGGCCCGAGCAGCAATTAGAGGATCATATGGCAAGGTCGGCGGGTACCGATCCATTGCGGGAAATGCATGGAAAGCTAAAAAAAAAACCCAGTTGTCAAGTATATTCAATGCTCCGTATTTAACTATAGAATAGTGACTATTATATACACAGACTCGGTCTCGACAAGTGAAGTCGCTACGTCACAGACGGGAAGGAACCCATTTCGGTCGCGTTTTGAGGGCAAACGCCTCCACGCCGATCTTGAAATTCTCGCCGGCAACCAGCTTGTTGACATATTCCTGTCTGGTTCGCGATGTAGCCTGCTCCACGCTTGGGTTTTCCCACGCTTCTCGTAGCCCTTGACGCGTGACAATGATCCCGTCGGGGGAAAAGCTAGAGATGCGACCCGCTAGGTCGAGGCACTCGTCAACAACAGACCCCGTAGTCTTAGCGACGCGATTAATTAAGCGGTACTCGAGTGCTTCCTGAGCAGACAGTCGACGGCCGGTCATGGCAATCTCGGATGCAAGCTGAAGGCCCACGATGCGCATCACACGCGGAAGACCGCCGGCCGCGGCGTATAGTCCAACGGCCACTTCGGGCAACCCAAACTGGGCTTCGGGGGATGCCACCACCATATCACTGCGAGAATTAATATTTTTGCGACCCGAGCCAATAGACCATGGTGGTTTTCATACCAGTTGAGGCAAATTTCGAAACCGCCCCCGAGCGCAAATCCGTTGACGGCAGCCAGAACGGGCTTCTTTCCTCGACGTTGGCTCAATCCCATGAACCCAGTCGGCGGATGGTTCATGACGGCCGATTGCGCCCCCGTCTTGGGTCCGCGACGAGACGCATTCTGTTCAGCCAGATCCTGCCCGGCGCAGAACGCTTTCTCCCCGGCGCCGGTGACCACGGCGACCAGCAACGTCGGCTCTTCATCAAACCATGTAAAGAGATTGTGCCCGTCCCAATGAGCATCCGACGGCAACGAATTGCGCTGCTTCTCCCGGTTGATGGTAACCAAAATCACTCCGGGTTTGGGAAAAGACAATTGGAAATATTTCGAATTCGGAGGCTGGGAGTGTAAAGATTCCGCCATCTTCGCTGCCTTGTAAAATCGCAACGGTGATGGATGTGATAAATTAGGAAAATTGCGGGGTGTCGGGGTCGGATTTTGTAGCTTGTATAAATAGTCGATTTATGCCGGGCACTATTCCACCCGGCCTTGTGAAGGTGTCGGCTTGCGTACAGGTCGAATGCGAATGAGGGGGTCGCAACTTTACCTCGGGCCCGCGTCGGCTACCGCCCTTGATTCACGCCCTATCAACTTACCCCGGTTTTCTATTTTATAGAGATCGATTCTAGCCTGGAAGCTACGTTGCAGAGACAGGCTAAACTCGTGCAGGCCGGTCTGAACAGAATTGCTTGTGGTCTTGAGTTGCATCATCTCGCGATTTCTATTATTTCCACGGGCATAGTATCGGGCGAGTTGAATCGGATAACGGCACTATTTTACTATCATCAGAGCCTGGTGATATGCATGAGGCCATGTCATATGCCCATAAATAATTTATCATTATTCCGGCGACTTTGTGCCTCTCGATCGCAAATAGTCCGACGATGTTGCAATAACATGGTTTAAAGTGAGCGAATGGAGGACGCAGAGAGGTCAGAGATCCGGCATTTATCATGAACAAAAGGAATTGTGGATTTTCTGATCTAACGTGCATTTACATGTGGAAAGGAGTTAGATATAATTATGGGAGGGCCATTTATATCGAAGAGGGAACCAGTTCGAAGGCTTCGGCGTGCTGCCAGATGACCCCGTTTGATGACAGTGATCGCCCCGGCTAAAAGATGGAGCTATCAGTAGTATTCGGAATGAAACTAGAGCTAGGCGATGAAGTCTCCCGAGAAATAGAAAAGGGCCAGAGGGAAGAAGATGTTGTTGATCACAAATGAGGGTAGACGACAAGAAGACCGGAGGTGATCCACGGGCCCCGGTTCATCAAAGTTCATACTGCGGCGAATGATCTACATCGTAGTTCCATGATCCGGTCGAGCTCGTGCGTCTGAGCGGGGATTCGAGCCTTAATATTCCGTACGCGGTGGGCGGTAGTCTCAGAATCGCGCTCATCAGTTTCCATTATGCTCTTTTGCTCAACCCTCCGGTCCAACCGGCGATCAAGCCCGTTCTTCATGGAACCAAGTAGGGAATCAAACAGACGGAGTGAAGAAAGCCCCGTAGTGGAGAGGCTCCAAACGCTGAAAGAGCGAGAAAAGATGACCGGATGTTGAGAGCAGCAAATGATGGGTAGGCGATACCTTTCGGTAAATGCAATAGACGACGAGAAGATACGTTGATGACTGAAGAAGCTCTAGATGATCATAACTGCTCATTCACTTCGCCGGGGGGATCTAAGACAAAGAGAGTCGCAACAGACCCCCCTTTGCCGCGCCCCCTCAACTTAGGACTCTATGATATACATGCCAACACAAGAAACTCGACTCTCCAATGCATCCTTCTTACAGGTTGGAGAACTTCACGCCAGCTTTCTGCGCGGTGAAAGTGGCGATCAGGTCCATCAGGGGTGGCGACAAAGCATCGTAGGTATCCAGACCGACGGACTTGAACTTCGATCGAATCCCATCCATTCCCTGTCAAGCGCGTTAGCAGAGACAAAGATTCACGGTAGCTATAACGTACCTTGGGATCGAAGCCTTGCTCGATGATAGAAGAGACGAAACCTGCAAATTGAGGCTCCTGCCATCCCTTCTGGCCCGAGAGCTCGACGTGGACGAAATCGAGGCCGTGGAAAGCATGAGGCTTTTCAATCCGGCCAAACATATGAACACCACAACTAGTACAAGCATGGCGCTGGATGACGGCGGAGGAATCGACGATTGCAAGCTTCGACTCGTTTGCCTGAACGCTCAGGTTGTCACGAGGAATGACACCGACAACGGAGAAGAGCGCTCCGGCGGGCTTCCAGCACTTGGAGCAGCCGCAGGCATGGTTGTGGGCGACGTTACTCTTGAGACCGACAACGACCTGGTCAGAGGGACAGCGGCACTGCAGAGTGCCACCGGGGAAATTGGGGTCCCCTTTGGTGATACCGTTATCGATGAGAGGATGGATTGAGGGCATGATTGACTTTTGTGAATTGAATCGCTAGATCAAGATATAGCGGAATGTTTGAAAGACGGAATCACTGCAACCAGGCCATATATAGCGCTCGTAGCAAGACTGCAATTCTGCTCCGTTGCCTCATCCCACTTTCCCCGCATGAGGGGGACGGAGTTCACGGACGAGCCTCCGTTATCTCACGGGGCCCGGGGCCAAGAGCCGAACGACTCTATCGCAACTGCGCATCCGGAGTGGGGCCGATCTGAAAGGGGCAACCTTCTGCGCTGCTGTCGTAACGGGGAATTAAATCCAACTCATCGCGCGGGGCACTTCTCCAACTGATTGTCGCCGACTTCCGATTGCAATTTGGGTGGAGGATCATCCTGATAGAAACGAAAGAACATTCCAGATGGCGTGATGTGTGGGAACCCGTCAAGGGAAGTTCATATGGTCATGGTGTCCAGTCCACGGGGACGGGGGCAGATACTTGCCTGTGAAATTCATGGTGAAGATGCGGGAGAATCATGAAAGTCAAAGGACAAGAGGGACGAGGGTGATATATACGACGCACCCCCAAGGTCCTACCTTGGGGACCTTGGAAACGGTGATGAGGAGCCGCAGAAACAAGGCCGGAACGACACGTGCGGACTCATCGTCGAAACTTGGAATCCCGCATTCAATCTATGGACCAGACAACCTAGCATGGACAACACATGGCACTCCCGAGTCCCCATAGTCTTCATTCTCTTGCAACATGACCGGGTCCGTCCAGTCCGGCGAGCGAGACTCGCCCACCGGTGAGATGGCTCGTGTACCTCGCAATTCAAATGACGTCACTGTTTGTTCGGCTTCAGACCGCGCCGCACGCACAATCCAGGTACGAGGTTCGGAATGGCGTCGCTTTGTTGATAGGCCATTCTGATCATGAATATAGCGAATATATCGTGGATATCGTACGCGAAGGGAACTCAGAGGGCTCGGTCTGCGGCGACTCGAGGTAAAGACCCCGCGATACTCTCCAAGTGCTGAGAATTAATCGTTGGCCTTTCTATAGCACACTCCACGACCCCAAGACCACGCACAAGATGTCTCCGAGAGATGCGCCCCGCACTCCGCTGGTGAAAGCCTTAGTCCAGCGCGCCAAAACTGGCACCGAGCTGTCAATGTTGCCATCCAAGCCAGCGACACCGACCATCCAGACGAAGAGGGGCTAGATCATCACTCTGAGATATTACACGAGGCGACACCCAAGATGATGGATCTGGAATACTTCTTGGAAATGGTGGATACGAAACATCGACATGGCAGCAATCTGCGCGCCTATCATACGCTCTGGAAATCCTCTCCTTCGCGTGAGAACTTCTTTTACTGGCTGGACCTGGGAGAAGGAAGGAATGTTGAGCATCGACGGGTCTCACGCGAACGCCTGGAGAGAGATCAAGTGAGATATCTCTCGTCGGGCGAAAGACAAAATTATTTGGTCAAGGTAGACGGTGCTGGTAAGACCTCCTTGAAACGAAAATGAAGCTGAAGCTAATTGAGTCTATCAACATGAGGTAGGCTTGTTCCGGTGGGCAAAAAATGACGAGCTGGTCGACACAGATGACAAACGGTTCAGAGACAGCGTTCACGGCGTAGTTCCTGTTGAAGATAATGCGCCTCGTTTTGGAGGGAACTCTGAAAAAACACCCTCCGAACCGGAGTCCACCTCATCGCGATCCTCGCCTTTGCCAGAGAATATTGTCAACGAAAGCAATGAAGACCAAACACCTTCGACACAGGAAGATTATGAACTGGAAAAGGACGTCAAGAAGTCTTCACGTGTCAACCCTGCCGCGATTTATGACCGGTTTGCGGGCAGTCTATCCGTCAAGAAGGGTATGTGGATATTTGTGAGTCCAGAAATCTCCTATTTCTTCCGTTGAGTCTTGTTAACACCTTTCGTAGGTCGCCGATACATCCTTCCGTATCTACGTTGGCATCAAAGACCCCGGTGCTTTCCAACATTCATCCTTTCTGATGGGAAAACGTATCTCGGCAGCCGGAATGCTCAAAATTCGCAAAGGGCAATTACGCAGTCTGTCTCCGTTAAGGTATAAGCCGCGTTTCTTTTTCATTGCAATTTACTGCTTCGTAAATCTCAAGGCTGATACTTCCATTCCAGTGGTCATTACCGCCCTCACATCGCTAATTTTCGTGCTTTTCACCATTCCCTTCAAGAACGAGGAGTAGACTTGTCCCGGGTTTCTATCAGCAAGTCTTATGCGGTCCTCGCTGGGATCGAGGGATACGGCTTGACCAAACGGAAGATGCATGCCGCGCATGAAAAATTGGACACAACCAAAGACAAGATCCATCTGAGACATCCACCTGCAGACGATGCCGGAGGCTAGAGGCCGCTCTCATCACCGAAGATGGTTGTTATTTACTTCTCGACTAGGCAGCATTAACCGAACAGGTTGGAAAATCTCACGCAAACGAAAATCGTGTCTGTGTTCAGATCGCTGGCTACTAGTCATTTCAAGAAACAAATCTCTTACAGCCACCCTGATACTGGTGACAGATGCGCCGAGAGTCCCAATCCCGTGTCCAACACCCGGGGCTTCGACAAAACTCAATGCTTCCAGCCCGAGAAACTTGAACCAGCCCGATCTGCTTATTTCCGCTCGACTCCGAAAAGGCACTTTGCTGCAAAGGGAGGCTATTATGGCAGTTGAATGGGATAGCCACTGGCGCATGAGGTGTAGTCAATCGGCTCCCCAGGACTGGAATATAGAACCTAAAGTAGTTCATCGAAAATATGCCCATCACTCGCCGCCATTGTATATCTCCGAAAGCTAATATCCCGGACCAACATCTATGCCATGCGGTCTGGGTTTCTATCGTAATCAGCGAGAATCAGATCCGAGAGTTTTCGTGCAACTCCGTAAAGTAACGCTGTCGTATGAGCAGAGACCTGGGTCGGGATGATGGATGCATCAATCACACGAAGGCCTTTCACCCCATATACACGACCAGAGGGGTCCACGACTCCTCCCAGCCCCTTTGCCATCATTGCGCATGTTCCAATGGCATGGAAGTTTGGCTGGAAATTTTGGGCGTCATAGGAGATCCACTCGTCAGTTGTAGCGTTATCCGGGACCAGCGATCCGGGAAGGGTTTCCTTTGAAACAAGCGGATGCATGGCACGGAGAAGATTCCGTGCTAGTTGAGATGCCGCTGCCTGCGCAAGACGGTCTAGATCATTTTCCAAGTAACATGGATCCCTGGTCACTTTCCATAGGAACGGATCTTTGTCCACAATCTATTCGGAATTGATCTGTTAGTACCATTCGCGAGCAGGATGTCTAGTTATGTAGTTGATGGATTCTCACGTGTAAAAATCCTCGGGTGAAAGGTAGCAATATCCAGGAGCTGAAGCTAACGGAGCCCTGCGGGTTCACGTCCATGAAAAGCTCGGCAAATGCAACATTATCATTCAGGATCCAATGGCGATAAAGCTCCAATTGGGTTTTCAAGGACGTTTGGTTGGAAACTCCTCCCCCGGTGACGGCATCATCGGCCCATTGATTCAATTGAGAATGCAGGAGTCCGCGGGCGTTCTCATTGTCTTGTGCATTGAACAACTCATCGAACGTTGCAAAGTATGCAGCTTTGCCTTGGCCTGCACCATCCGGATGAATATCTGCCACGACAGTTGTGGTGGTTTGATCTTGGAGGTTGAGTCCAACTGGAAGATCGACTATCTGAGGAATCCCAGTGGCCTCGAGAACCTTTTTAAGCTTAGCCCGTATCCGCTATCACCATGGAGTTCGAGGCTTCTCACCTCAGTCAATCCAATACCGGAGTACTCTAGGATAAGGGGAGTGACGAGAGCACCGGCAGCCAAGAGGACTTCATGTTTGGCATGTACCTCGAACCTCTGGCCTTCACTTCCAAACTCGACTCCTAGTGCGGACGGACGCGATACATTTTGATCGATCAATACTCTCCCAACCTTTTGGCCGACAAGCACCAATAAATTCGGGCGCGTCCAATGGGGGAGTAGGTATTCCCTACCAGCGTCTGCGCGGGTCCCATTTTTATGTAGCGTATTCAGAAACATGGAGACACCTCGAGGATTTCCGCAGCTCAGGTCTCTTCTTGTGGGAACACCGATCCTATGCGCTATGTCCATCAGTTTCTGAATAAGGGGCGAGTAATGACCTCCCTCATCTCGTGGACCATCATGCAAGTCTCCAGCATCTTGGCCGTGGCATTCAGGGTCAAAAAAAAGACCAGCCTCGATTTGCGATTTTATTGGCGGACGAGCCCGTTCATTCCGCCGAATGTACGAAGAAATGTTATTCCAATTCCACCCCGCGTTCCCTAGGTGCGACTCCCAAGAATCAATCTGGACCTTGGAAGGACTTGTATACGTTGCTCCGTTGATAAGAGTCGAGCCATCGAGACCCTTTCCTTAGTGAATGGTCAATGGGCGTCCATTGATATCCAGGGATGTGGTCTGAAAGGCGTGGTCGAGTGAGGTCCCAAAGGCTTGACCGAATGAATTTAGATCTTCCACGATTGAACCTCGGCTTGACTGGAAGAAGCCACTTTCAATCACCAGGACTGTGATTCTCTCATCCGATGTCAACCGCGCAGCCATCGTGAGGCCTGTGAGCCCTCCGCCAGCAATGACATAGTCGTAGGTTTTACCGGAAACTTCGTGGGGATCATTAATAAGGATTGCTTTTGTGGTCAAACAATTCAAAGCAAGTAGAGTGAAGAGAATCATTTTGTATTTTCTGCTTTGAGAAGAGGGACAAGCGAGCCGAGGGGTCACGGGGTCTTTATCAGTGTCGAAACGCAGTGACTTGACCGGCAAAATTCCGACATCCCTTCTTACACGTTGTCTCTGATGATGTTGCTCTGAGTAACAATCACCCAGGGATAGCCCTATCTGCTCGTTCTGTCTCTCATCTCGTTGCCCATTCAGGGTATGCACTTGCAAGCACTCACCACCGCTCTTCCATAGTCCTATATTATGCCACAAAGCAATGCACACACCTTGTACAAAACGACATTTTGCCTTATCGGGCAGTTGTCAGATGAGAATCGCACATCTTGTTGGTCTCGTTGCAAATGACACGATATCGAACCAGCGGAAGAATTGATGATTGTGCCACGTCCGTCAAAGGTCACACCACCACGTCGGAACAACGTGCGCGTGTTTCCAGCTCGGATTCAACCAGCAAATGCGAGATAGCATCGATGCTGTCTGGCCCACCAAGTCAATGGTATTTCTCTGGTATCTCACTTGAGCTCTGTGGTCTAGCATCCTCCCATTATTTAAATCGTGCCGTGGAAGATTTCTTTTCATCAATCTTGATCTGTACTTCGGTCTCTATATGATTCGCCACGGTCATTGCAGTTCTCTTGCATGAGCCGAGCCCAGCCAGCCAAGTTACATTGAGTTCAAGAATAATATCAGTATCCTCCAGAACTATATTCAAAGTCTCGGGAACTGGGCGCAAATTCGCAAGATAATTTTAACACAACTCCAAAAGGTCGACGGTAGACGTTGAATAATTACATAAGAAATGAAGGCCTGGGTTGCAGTTCAACAATATATCAATTTGCGTAAGGCCAGGTATGGTTTTGATTCCTTTTTTACTGCTGGAACAGGTCGGTAGCGTGTGCCTCCACGAATTCCTCGAACGTGGTCAGCTTTTCTTTTACCTGCTGCACCGTCCATTCAACATCCTCCTTGGTCTGAGGCCCGAAATATCCCGGGTTCTCGATCCAGGACATCATCTCAGTCATGCCTTTATCATATCCCGGGGGTAGATAGCTGACCCATTGCTCAAGGGGAATCTGCGCATAGACGGTTTTCTTTCCGGTGACACGGGTGATAATTTCAGCGGCCTCGCGGTAGCTATACAACGCCGTCGCGGCGAAGAACGAATTTCGGGCATACTTGTCAGGATTGGCAAGAATGGCACCCACGTACTTGCCACTATCCTTGACGGTTTCGATCAGTGGGAGACGTGTATCTGGGGAGACGAAACTGGCAATGGCGTAGGTGGTCTCGTCACCTTCCCGGGAAATCGGGCGCAGACATTGGTTCGTGAGAAAGTTTTGCATGAACATGCCGGGCAGGAAAAATGCACTTTTCACGGGCAGAGTTCGGATGTAAGCTTCCGCAGCCGCCTTCGAATCAAATGCGGTGACTGTTCTTCCCCAGAGGCTTTCCGCGGCCACGCACGAGCTGTATATGATATACTGGGCCCCTGCGGCGACGGCTGTATCGGCCACATTTTTGGTCTGGCGAAGCTCGCGGCTCTTGAGGTGGTCATCATAAACCGTGGTCGTAACAATGAAAACGGTGTGAGCCTGCGCGAGGGCCGCGGGGAGCGACTTGGGATCATCCACATCACCCTTGATGACTTCCACACCTCGATTTTGTAGGTCCAGGGCTGCCGCGCGCGTCGGATCTCGAGTGATTGCGCGCACCGAGTATTCTTTCGAGAGCTCTGGGTCGTTCAGAACGGCGTCGATTACGGAGCCACCCTGCTGGCCCGTGGCACCGAAGACGACGAGAAGTTTGCTCATGGTTGATAGTAAACGAAAAGCTAGAACAGATTTTCAATGGGGGATTCAACGTGTCATATATAAATTCCAGCTTGCCGTTGCATCGCAGTCCATGACGTTTATCTCCGCAGGCGACCTTAACTCCGGTTATTCGGGCCTGCGAGAGCCTCTTCGCGAGAGCCGCGGACTTAATCTTTTCGAAATTTGCTGTTCGGCCTGAATGCAAATTATCAGCTGCTAACGCCGGGGTTAAGATTTACAATAGGAGCGAGCTGTGGCATAACAAAGACTGCCGTTTGAATTGACATTGTGATAGAAGCACGGAGATACGAATATGTCGCCGAATATCAAGGAGCCTCGCGACTGGCGACTAGAGTCTAGCATGGGCGGACCGTGACCGTGAATTGTTATTCAGGACTCTGGTAACACTGGCTGGCAAATCTACTGACATTCTGTCCCCTAGTTGTGGGGAAACCGCGTGGGGGGCTAAACTATTCTGAGACTCCGCTCCGACATGAGTCAAATCCTCGCTGACTCCCGGATATTTCGTTATCTCTTCTCAACACCTATACCATGGCGTACTGGATTGAATATGCCACCGAGGCAGATGCCGCTGCCCTCGCAAGGATCAATGTCGAGAGCTTCCAGGGTAGGGGACTTCTCAACAATGTCTTCCCGGAGGCCAGTGAAGCTAGGCTGCAGGAGTACAAAGCGATCTACGCCATGAAACATCTGGCCAACCCACAGATGCATGTCCTTAAGGTCATTGATCCCGCCAGTGGAGAGATTGTTGGCTACGGTCGCTGGTTGATTCCAGCATCGGTGGACTTTGCGGCCAGTCAGCCGGCTCTGAGTGAACAGGCACAGGCGTTCGCTCAAGATCCTAGCCGTTTTTGCCCACGGCCCATGAACGAAGCTCTTTATGCCGAGTTCCGCAGGCTACTAGAGGATTCTCGCAAGAAACATACCACGGATGAAGATATGAGTGAGTGACCATGTTTCATTTTGCAGTTTCAAGGCTGACTGAATTAGTGCTGGACCTGCTGGCCACTTTACCGGCCCACCAAGGGCGTGGAATCGGGTCTGCCATGCTCAAATGGGGCACGTCGAAGGCCGATGCATGGGGTCGCCGGCTGTACTTGGAAGCCACGGGTGAAGGACTTCCCTTATATGTCAAGTATGGATGGAGGCCCGTAGAGGAGATCGCGTTGGATCGCGCACGATTTGGAGCGCAGGGCCAGGAGACATTTATGATTATGATTAGAGATCCGGTTCCTCAATAGTCGACCTTTCCGAGTCCTATTTAGATGTCGGCCTGGGAGGGTGAATAGTTTAGATTAATAATTCGGCGGTCTTTCAACTCCGTGTAGCTTGTTCCTTCCGTATTTATTCGAGCTCCTCCAAGGGCCAACGAAGTGACTCGGATGATGATTCCTGGACAGCTCGTAGCACTCTTGCGATCTCTTGGGCGTATCTGCGACACTCCACAACCCCACTCGCAGAGCGGCAAAAGACACACCCGATACATAATCACCCCGCGACCCTGGACGGTGTGCCAGAGATAAAGCTCCGTGTCGGTGGAAGGAGAGATTTATTTACCGACCTTTCTATCATTTGCTGATTCACTGATTACCTTCCACCATGACCCCCAAGCCCAAATTGGCCATCCTGGACGACTACCAGGGCATTGCGCCTCCGCATTTCGCCCACCTGGAGTCGCGCGTCGACATTTCCAGCTTCCCCGAGACCCTCGATCCCCGCGATCCCGCACAGCACGATGCTCTCGTCCAACGGCTCCTGCCCTTCGACGTGGTGCTCGCTATGCGCGAGCGCACTCCCTTCTCCGCACAAACCGTGGCCGCCCTCCCGAACCTGAAATTGCTCTTGACTACCGGTACGCGAAACCTCTCGCTGGACCTGCCGGCATTTGCGGAGCGAGGGATTCCCGTAGCTGGAACCGAGGGCCGTCCGCCCGGTGTGAACAGCACCGTCCAGCATACCTGGGCGTTGATCCTGGGGTTGGCACGGCACGTCGCGCGGGATGACGCTGCGGTGAAACGAGGTGACTGGCAGGGTTCTCTAGGAATTAATCTGTCCGGCAAGAATCTAGCATTACTAGGACTCGGCAAATTGGGCTCCCAGGTGGGCAAGATTGCCATCCAGGCGTTTGGCATGACCGTTACCGCCTGGTCGGCCAATCTGACGCAGGACAAGGCCGACGAGCAGGCCCGGGCCCAGGGTTTGCCCGCCGGCAGCTTCGTAGTGTCCCCATCCAAGTCGGACTTTTTCGCCAACGCGGACGTTGTGAGTGTGCACAATGTTCTTTCTGAGCGCAGCCGTGGTATTGTCTCTGCGCCCGAGCTGGCCATCATGAATGCCAATGCCATGATCGTCAATACCTCGCGCGGGCCGCTGATTGACGAGCCATCTCTATTGGAAGCCTTGAATGCGGGGCGCATTCGAGGGGCTGCCCTGGACGTGTTTGATCCGGAGCCGTTGCCGCTGGATAGTCCGTGGCGCACCACTGCGTGGGGCCAGGACGGACGCTCGGAGGTGCTCTTGTCACCGCATATGGGATATGGAGAGGAGGAACTGCTACATGGATGGTACCGAGAGGTGGCCGAGAATCTGCAGAGGTGGTTAAATGGACAAGAGCTCTTGCGGAAGATGAATTGAACCCGGCTGGATCGGATCGAGCCACATTCACATGCCATAGCATACCAGCTACTTTATAAAATGCCACTGCTATTGATCACCGTGCCCCTCCCTCATTCTGAAGCCATTGACTCCCTTCACACGGCTGAAACTCCAAGCACATGCAAAACGGATATCTTTCCCTTGCGGGCTGAAAGTGGATTCACCGAGACGCTGTTTTCGTGGTTCTGGGCACCCGCCAGGCCGATCGCCCGCTAGAAGGTTCCTAGCGCCATCTCCACGATGGAGTCCGATGCCTTAGTGACTGGTTAGTCGCGTTTAGGCTCGTCTCTCCGCGGCGTTGGCGTCATTCCGACCTTTTGGCCTCGGCCTACCGCAATCCGAGGAGAACGGCATTCTTCTTGGCCGCTCCACCCTTTCCTCGGTTGAAGGGAACGTTCGTATTGTTTATAAGAGCCAATTGACCCTCTCCTGCCGACGGTTAACACTTCACCATTTGACCACCACCATGGCGCCCTCCGTCGATCCCATCCCCGCCATCCCTGCGCTCCGCAGCGACGTCCCCGCTCCGACTCATTCCGATCGCCTCCACGTCAATCGCAGCGCCAAAGCATTTGGCAGCGGTGCCGAATCCCTCGTCGACCTGCCCGCCGGCGCACTCTTTGCCAAGATCACGGGTACCACGCCCGGCAAGAAGGCCTACACCAGTGTGCAGACGGGACGAGACTCGCACATCGAGTTGAACTCTGACCGTAAGCACTTTGCGAACCCTCAATTGTCCGAATTGTCGGGATTATCAGGGTTTGTCGGCTGACGTTATTCCACAGTGGTGTACTGCAACCATTCATGCGCTCCCAGTCTGGTCTTCGACATGGCCCGCATGGAAGTGCGCGTCGTCGACGAGAAGCCATTGAAGAAGGGCGACGCCCTCACGTTCTTCTACCCCAGCACGGAGTGGGATATGGATCAGCCATTCACATGCACCTGTGGGGCTGATGAGTGTAAAGGCTGGATATCCGGTGCAAAGCAGATGCCGTCGGCTGCATTGGAGGGGTACTGGCTAAACGGGCACATAGCGGAGTTGTTGAACGAGCGCAAGTGAGATACCATGACGAACCTACAAAGTTGAAGCTCAATTGGGGTGATATCCGAGCTGGGAATCAATGCGGAACGGGCTGGCCCTTCCCGCATCTTCCATAGACTATATAAAAAGATAGAGAAATAGAAAAAGCCGTTGCGGGGAAACGAAGAAATCAACGCCCAGTAGAATACAATGGAAATCCAAATCTCTTAGCTACCACCACCTCCTCCAATCATTGCAAATTGGATCATTCTGCGTCGGTCAATCTCTCGCTTGAGCATCATCAGACACGTCGCCACCACGATCGGCTCATCCAGCTCAAAATCATTTAGCGCTCCGTCATCAATCTGCAGTTCTCCGCCATTGCCAGCCGTAGACTTGCTGGTACCCGGCGTGCGCGTTTCCCTGTCGCGGGCAAGCTGCGCAATTCGTCGAGTTTCATTTTCGTCATCCTTGTCGTTGGCTGTCTGCAAGATGATCAAATTGACCTTTGTTCCGTCGGGATGTCTCTCTTTGGCGTATTTCCATTCGAACTGAACGCCTTTCGGCGAAGTAAAACTCATGGTGCGTGAGGCCCATCGTCCGGTGACTTTGACTTGCTCGGTGAGAAAACTGGAGCTCTGCAAAAGACGCAGGACTGGACCACGGTTTGGACCAAAGAAATATTCGGTTTCGATCAGGCTTCCCGTCTCGGAATGAGATAGTCGACAGTTGCCGGACCAGCGTCTGTCCCTCGTGGAAACGTAGGCCTCGGTGCCGTCGGGGTGGGTGATGACGATCTCTTTTTGGCTGGGAGGAACGGGCAGTCGCAGTGCTCTGATGCCTAGCGCATTGACTTTGAGCGTTCGAGAGGGATAGAAAGAAGCTGGACTGTCGATGAAGGCACGCAAAGTGCTGGAACTGCTGGTAAGTGACGCGCAAGGGTCCTTGGAGTCTGGTTGAATGGTAGAAATAGTAGTTGTAGTAGACATGATGGATATGACTTGATCACTTGCATCATTTCCATGAAGGATTCAACCTGGTTTATAGAACTATGCTGCGCCAGCCCGAATACGCGATTTCCCGATTGGGACGTGCAAGCCAAGGAACGAGCGTCGGTCTTCGGCAATTAAATACGCCGTACGAGATCCACCGATTTCCGTTCTAGGAGAACTTTTGAGTTCATTCTCTCGTATTATTGTAGATTATTGTAGTGGCGAGACTCCGGCGTGCTGCTCGTATTCCCCATTGAGGAATTCTACCAGGCTCGCAGTGGCTGTGTCTATCTCAGTACATCTCCATGTTGTCATAGCCATCGCTTTCACTCCCTCAGTATCTTTCCGGTAAACATGTCGATGATCGGAACAATCGGAGGCTGGCCCTGCAGGTCATGGCCGCTCTGGGCGTTCCATCGTGCTTGATGGGTTTCAATGTAGGACTTCAATCTTTCCTCCGCTCTGGTGAAGAGGGTCGCCTTAACAACTCCCGCCCAACGCAATACTCTCATTGCTTCCATTGCCCAGGCGGTGCTGTCAAACTCGGCCGCCATGTCCTGGTCTGCGTCCTCGGGTTGATAGACGGGCACGAGACTCATGAGTCTCTCGGCTTCATCGACGTTGTGGACTTTGGCGATCACGGCACATGCCAGCAGACGGAGGTCTTTGTCAATGTCGGTGATGATCTCTCTCTCCCGGCGCCAGGGTCTCGTGGGGGTGTTGTTGACGAACTGGATGGTGTTCTTTGCGTGCCACTTCCTGGCCGGAATCGAGCCTCTCTCGGCTCCGCGTTTGATTTTACCCGTGATGAGCAGTGCGATGTGGATCGTGTGGTGTTTGGGACGAGAGTAGAGTGCGAGCAGAATGCGCGGCTTGTTGCGAGCCATTGCGGTTGCTGAGCACGCAATGCCGGCAACGGTGGAGGTTTGGATCGAAAAGATGGGAAATGGTAGTGGATTGCCTGGATGTAAACAGTCGAATACAGCAAAATCCGAGTATGTTCATTCATGTTCATTGAGGTATCAGCCTAGAAAGGTGATTCACGGATACACAATTCCACATAAGATTCATGTCAAATCCGATCCGAGCGGAACTTCAGAAATACGCGAGCGGTTCTGGTTAGCGACATGACGGTCTCATCACTCAATTTACTTCCGGTCTAATCCCAGGACTCGTTGCGATCCGTCAAAGCGCATCGCGTGCCTGCTATTTTCGAACGGGGTTCGCATACTCAGACCGAACGGAGAAAACAGACCATATTAACACGAACCCCCGATGGTCTTCGGTCCTTTTTGATCCAGCCTTACGCCAGTTCTGGGGCATCCAAGGAGGTCAACATCACCTAGTGCAAAAGGAAGGCCTAGCAGATCTCGGTCACAATTTCAGTAATGGATTTCTCCGGCGCAAGACTTGCCGCTTGGCCCATGAAGAGCCCATCTCCAATTGATGCATCGAGCCAACGCTGGGTATCCTGCATTTTCTGTTGAAGAATAATGCGTGTACCACCGCAGTAGTAGCAGACACCAGCCGAAGTGATATCCGAATAGGGGATCATCTTCGCTTCCATGGGTGACTGAAACTTTTGCGGGAGCCAGACGTCTGGGAGGCCCCGGTACCGTGATTTGAGTTACAATTCTACCAACTCACCGGTCTGGGCCATCTCACAAGCAGTCGAAGAGCGGAGGTTTAGATCGGTCAGCCGAGTCATACTCCCGTGGTTTTTGGGAGTAGACTTGATAAAACATAAAATGGGTACTTCACATATGAACTGGGCTTGTGGTTTAGTGGTATAATACCCCCTTAGCATGGGGGTGGTCCGGGGTTCGATTCCCCGCGAGTCCAATTTTTTTGCCTGCTCCATGCACTTGAGCAACGGTAGATTTTTTGGATCTAGATAGATTGCGCCAATTTTCATCCCATTCAAATTCGATTTCGCACAACGGATGCCAATAGCACATGAGAGCGCCAGGTAGGATCTGAAAGCCCGTTGGTTAGGTGTTTCTCGTATATTTTGGCTCAATATTTGTTGTTAGTCTATGGTCTATCATATATATGTATATTCATCTATCCCAGACAAAACTCTCCTGACGCCAATTATTTATTCCCCAGGGTTCTGATTCCAAGGTCAATTCACACCCTAGACCAGATATCCTGGCCGGTGAGTAGCGTGCTCAGCACCATGGTTACACCCAAAACCAAGTCACCGGTGGGATACCAATCGAGGAGCTCCGCAGGAATCAAAAGGTCGCAGCTGTCCACCACAATCTGCTTCACCAGAGCCGAGGTATGGACTGTAGCTGGAATAGCGGTTTCGGTCTTTTTGCCCTTCTTCTTCTTCTTCTCGTCTTGCGACTTAGATGCCTTCGGAGGAGATACAAGAGCATAAATAGCCCCGAGAAGAGAAAGAGACAGGGCGTAGAACCAGAACTGGTTCGCTTCACGCATGACTCGTTCCTCCCAGGGCACCACGTACACGCCCATGGCATGCAGCTACTTCCATGTTAGCACGAAATACCTCGAAGAAGGAATAAAGATTACCATAGTCAAATCCTCCAGCACAAAGTACAGACCGAAGCAAGTCCACTTGGCCAGGTCAATCCACCCGGGCACAGATCCCATTCCTTCCTTGTTGAGCAGCGCGGATACACGCCGGAAGGACTCGATGAAGCCAAAGAAGCGGAAATATCTCCGCGCTAGAGCATTGTCAGCACCGGTTGAATTTTAGGGTCCAATGGTCACTTACTCAGGGCCAATTGCAACTTAGCAGTCGTCAACCGCACGGCCGTGCTGCCGACGCTGAACACGGCGGCGATTTGCGCCACGGACTGGATCAGACGGAGGAACTTCTCCAGGCCGGCGCCATTGCTGACGAAGCGATCGAACTGTGCAATCATCGTGAGATTGTCGGGATCCTGGGGTCTTGGGGCGCGGGGGTGGAGAAGGGTGTGTGTGTGTTGACGACGGGTTGTTCCGCTAGATTAAAAAAATGCTTATTAAGCCCCTTTGTAGCGCTGGACTGTCAAAAATGTTAGTCACGGTAACAGGCTATTGATTCTGGTCTACAGCTCGAAAACTATTGACGTGTGAAGTGGCCTGGAAGTTTGGGAGGCTCGGGGGGGTCGATCAGAGTCGTCCAGATGCGCTTCATGGGCAAGGGACCAGCCCTGGAACAATATCAAACATGGAAAAACTAAGACGGAGGTTTATGAAATGACTGCAAAAATAGCAGTTGCAGTGTAGTAGGGAAATAAGGATCCAACGCCCATGATTCCTCCCGCTTGATATCGCTTCGGCTCTACAGTTCTACTTTATTTCCCCTGGATATTCTGGCCCAAGCGGTATCCTCCAATCTTCTCCCACTCAACCTTCTGTCGTGTGATGGGAAGCTGTCTTCGGAGTCCCTTGAATGCACCCTCTGCCATTTGAACGAATGCCTTATTCAGCTCCTCCTGATAGTCGCGCTCGACCGTAGCGATGCGGGAGATAATGGACTCGGCAGTCACTGAAGGGACAGAAACTGAGACGGGCTTATTGGTGTTGAGGGCCACATTTCCGTCTTCATAGTAGTGCACGTCGATGTGGATCTTGCCGGTCACGGTTGTGGGCGACGAGGCAACGGGAACTTGATAGATGGATCGGAATCGACCGTTCCTGCAATCAAGATGGTTAGCCTGATCTAAAGACTCCCCAAAGGCATAGGCCTACGTACCAGAAATTATTGGGAGAGTAGCGGTTTGAAACCAAAAGAATGGCGACGGAAGTGTCGTTCTCGATCGGGTAGACACCATAAGAGCAATTGGTGTAATGTTCACGAGCGTGGATGGCCAGGGACTTGAGAAGCGATTTACTGGATGGATAGTCAGCTATACCCCAAAAATACCAAGCCTTCCAATTCCCTTACATCAAGTCGGCATTCTCGGATTCCAACGGCGCTGATTGTGCTCCAGAGGCTGTCTTTGATCCCAGGTAGTTAGCTTCCAATACGTCAAATTGGACCTGGTTCCTCTCGTTCTTCTCGCCCTACCTGTGTGATATGATCCACCTCGAACGAGGTCTGGCTTTCCGGGTCGAAGTAGCGGTTGCCCTCCAACTTGTTGAATTCACTGACAATAACCTTGAGGCAATCCGGTGTGAGCACCTGCAGGCAAAAATGGGAATCCGGTCATTGAACAAACCTCCTGACTTGATCCGGGAAGCTTAACGGTCGCAAGCTGGCTTTCATTGTAACGCTCGAATGCGGGGCTGAGCGAAGAGAGAATGTCGTCGCCCTCGGTCAGGGCCTGTACATCTGTAGCCGGAGACTCAGCATCAGCATGGAATTCGGGGAATGGTAGTGATCGTGTGCGGCCAAATGGCATCGAGGTAGGGTCAGAAAGAGGGTGTAATACCGGCAACGACATCGGCGAGCTGTTCCAATCGGGTTCAAGGTCAGCGTGTCTCCAGGAAAGCGGAGGGGTAATCCGGGGGAAGATCCCCAAACCAATGGGGGCTGGCATACCTCGCCCGGAGGAGCTCCCTCGATAAAGGCAGATGCAAGCTCAATGGTGGAAGACATGCTAGCAACAGAAATGAGCCGCACGGAGGTGGTCGGGGGAGTCGAGCTGTGGTGTAGGAGAAGGGGAGCTCCGGGCGGAGAGCGATCCACACGTGGTGAAAGGCGGCACAAACTCTACTTCAACATTTCACAACATTGTCAAATAATGGTCCAAAATGATATATTAGATATCTCGTCGCTTTATAAAGAGTGTTCCCATATATTCATATTCCCCAACGCCATGCCAGAAAAAAAAAAGGAAGAAAAAAAGGGTGTGATCCCTGATAACGCCAATCACGAAGTAATCGAAAACCCCGAATGCATCTAGTCGAGTACTTTCACTCAATGCTCATATTCATGAAGCCATCGCTGGCCTCAGTCATCCCTTGAAGACCAACGCGCTTGGTGCCGCCTGTATGAGGCGTGGTCCGATTGTTATTCCCACCATTCCCATTATCCGAGTTCGTGTTAGGTCGCTCGGAGAAGGGTGGACCGAGTTTGGATGGTGGACCCCAGATGCTGGGCCCGTTGTCGACGACAGAGGAATGGGTCAGCACAGGGCTGCTCTGCGCACTTACGCTGGGGGACACGGCCCGGCGCTTGAAGAGGTTGGGGTCGAAGTCGTCGTCCCGACGCCGCTTGCGCTGGATCTCACCAATGGCCATTCCGGGAGGATGGGGTGTTGAAGAGCGAGAACGCGGCTTTGAGTCGGCCGTCGACCCGATGGTTGTTGACGGAGTAATGTCCATAAACATATCTTCATCCGCAACGGAGGAGGCGCCTGTCTGGCGCAAGGGTGGTGGTGTGCGGTAGCGTTCGTCAAACGAGTTCCAAAACTCGACTCCCCCAGAATTACGACTTGCCTGTTTGCTGAAGCTACTGGAAGATCCCCGAGCCTTTGCATACGCAGGGTCGACATCCGGCGCCACTTCATCCGGAGGCGGATGGACAGACGGAAAAGCGCTGAGAGTAGGCGAGGTCTCGGGCTCGGTGTCGCGGACTTGCTGGATGACCTCCGCCTCCCGTTTCATGTCGCTGTCGATGGGCGCACTCTCTTCCATTAGAGCTGCCCGGATGCGAGCAAACGTCTTCGTTTTGGGCTGTTTCAACGGTTAGAAGGCGAACTTCAATGTATGCGATTGCAAAGGATACTCACCAGTAAGCTCCCTCGTCGAGTGACAGCACGACGAATCACTCCCAATGGCCCGCCGTCAGAATGAGACGCCGCGGTTGGACTGCCTGCTCGAACGGCACGACTCTCGCCGTCATCACTCAAATCCGATAGTCGGAGATCACGCGTGCCCAGACTCAGACTCTCTCGCCGCGAATGGGCTGTCTGCCGCGGGCCGAAGTAGCCTCCTGTTGAATTTTCCACACTCTTCAAGACCGGGGGAGAATGAGGAGGACCGGGACTGGGCTTGGAACTGTTCCCACTAGCACTACTTGAGCTGTGTCGACTGCGTCCCTTACGGAAGCGAGCACGCTGGAAGCTCATGAGACTGGCCGCTGCCTGTGAGTAGCCGCCCATCCACTCATTTCCGGGACTCTGTATATTGCCCGTCGCAAAAGGACTCGGCCCGCTCGCCGTCCGCGCCGCCTGCGGCGTGGTGAGCATGGGATCATCACGATCGGCCATCATGACTTCGTCATCATCGTCACTGCTGCTGGTATCCGATTCCATCATGTTCACGCTCGACACGGAGCTGGAGATGGCCGTGCGGTCGGCGGGGCCGGAGGTCGAAAACGGAGGAATGGAAGTTGAGCCCTGGGAGCCGCGTCTTTGAGGAATAGTCATGCCACGCCCTCCAACGGTGGGGGAGGAGTCCGGCGAGGACTCCGCGAGCGTGGAGTGGTGAAGGTTGGTACAGGCGCGCGAGAAATCAAGACCCCGGGAGCGTCGAGGCAGCACCGATCCCGGTGACCCATAAATATGGGATGAATCCAGCTTGGGCGACAAAGGTCCGCGGTTGGCGATCGAAGGAGAAGGTGCGTTGGAGGACAAGTTTAATGACAGGTTCGATTGATTCGATCGACTGGGCGTTGCCGGCAACGAAGGAAGCGCACTATCATCTTTGCTGGGCGGGCGGCTCAAATCCCCCGTGGCCGGCTGAGGTATCGATGTTGGTTTCGAAGCATCAGACAGAGAGCGTGACTTGGGCGAGGGCGTAGGCTCCGGATGGGCGATGGGTTCAGGTTGGGATAGTTGTTGGCTGAGCTTGCTCTCGAACAAGTGGGCAGACGAGCTCCGCCCAGACGCCGAAGGCCGGACCTGCGCCATTGTTCAAGAATCAAATAGTGAGATGACAATAGCAGGAGACATCGTTAGGACAGAGACGTTTGTTCACGATGAACCGCAATCGCGCGCTTGCGACGGGGTGGCGCTAAACCCGAAACAGGAAGCCCCGCAATTGGCCTCGAAGTTACGAAAACGATTCAAATAGTAGGGAAATGAGGTTGTTAGATTCCTAGACGGATACCGGTGTGTGGATAGGTTCTCATAGGTACGGTTCCCTTTATCTAGGTAGGCATAGGCGGGTGGTGGGTGGGTTCAGCGGTCGCACCGTTTGAGTCGTTATGTACCTTCCGAGGTAGGTATGCTTTAGCCCGGCCACGGGGGACGGAAGTATACTACACGCGCTTATATCTCGTTCAAACATCGGGCGACCCCAGGGTTTTTCCTAATAAGCACGATAAATTAGCACGATAGACTTGACGAATGCCGTTTACGATCGTTCTCTGAAGACATCAAACTGAATCAGACCACGCTACCGGGCAGGAGAGTTGTTCGGTTCGGAATACCCAGGGCAAGCTGGAGAAACAACGGGCATTTTCAAGAGCATCAATTCCTCCAGGAGGGACAAAGGCATATTGCAGGTGGTCCGATCGCCTACCGGGCCAACAGAAAAGCACAATGCCATGCGCTACTTTCAAAAATACATAGTGGGTAGATTAATTATTTACAGCCACGCTTTAACAGAGACAGGGGAAATAGCACGGAAAGTTGTGAAGGACACATTTGGAGGGAATCGGGGACTACGGCATTCGTCTCCTTGGCTCCCTTCCAAGCACTTGAGTATGTGGATTACTTCCACTTATTTCATGTCGAGCCAGTCGCATCTCTCCTGCGAGTCGGTACTTTGGACTGATCTTCGGGTGATCGGTGTGCGCTATACCCGTCTGGGAAAAGCGTCAATGGACAGTGAAATGTATCGAATCCCCGAGTTTCATTCCTGCAACGTGATTGACCGGGCTATGATATCCCCGTTGGGTTAACCCCACGCTCAGGCGTTGTCTCTTCGTCTTTTTAAGCTTGCGTCCCTTCTAAACCTCTTGTGGATTGCCATATCTCCTCCATCTTTCACTGGCGCAAAGGATCATCCCCGGTCGGAACATGCCAGGGCCACGGCCATTCCCCTTTCAACAGGTCAGCTACAGTACTTCCAGAGAACGAGAGTTCTACAAGTAGGTATACCGTGTGCATTTTCGAATAATCCCTGCTATTTATCCTGCCAAGTGCAGATCCCGGGATCTTGGGGTCCTGGGACGTATTGTAGACTGACCGTAAGACGCGCCTTTCGACCTACAGATACCTACCGCCATATCGTTTGAAATCACCGCTACAGCACGTCTCCGGAGACACTTGTTCGACCGACTTCGCCGCACGATCATCCACAGACCCCGTTTTAACCGCGTTCGCCCAGCTAGGATCTTTGCGACTGGACGCACAACGCGCGCTGATCTCCCTTTTCGGTCGACACGAAGAGCATATTCTGACGGAGGCTACTCGGACCCTGAGCCTACAAGATGACACGGATCACACTGCTCACGATGGGCTTTGGATTGGGAGTTGTACCGTGTCATACGATCGCAGCTTCTGTACATCCTTCATACTCGAAACCCCCAGCGACCAGGTGATGATCGTACCCGACCTGGCACGGGATGAGCATTTCAAGAACCATCCGGATGTGACGGGCTATCCGAACATTCGATTTATGGCATGCAGTCCTATCATCAGCCCCAAGGGCATCGTGGTTGGGGCCTACACCGTCCTTGATGACAAACCACGTGAATCGCTGGACACGAACCTGCGCAAGTTCATGTCGACCATGGCGTGCACGGTGATGGACTACCTGCAAGCGGCCAGGTCGAAGACCCAACATATTCGTTCGGAGCGAATGATCGTCGGCCTGGGAAGCTTTCTCGAAGGCAAAGGCAGCCTGCGTCACTCATGGCTGGATGCCGCCGAAGGTCTCAGCTCCCCGGCACAAAATCATCATTCTGAAGGTCTCGATTCCCCGGCACAAAATCATCATTCTGAGGGGACGATCAATCAGGCGCAGCAAGAAAAACAGGTTTCTGATGACTTGACCCGCGCCATTGCGAGAACTGGCGCTGTAAGGAATATGCCCATCCGTTCGGACTCTGAAACACTCCGTCGACACCAGGAACGGAAATCGCAGGGCTCAAAGGTCGTGAGAAAAGACCACACTCTGGTTCATTCCATGCAGACCCTTCCGGAATCGACCGTTTCAAACGGCAACAAGCGGACCGAGAACCAACTGTCGGAGGGAACTCAGAAGACGCAGGTGGAGCAGGCCTTCTCGCGTGCGGCAAACATCATTCGTGAAAGCATTGAAGTCGAGGCGGTGGTCTTTTTCGATGCCAATTTCGGCTCACGAGGTGCTTTTGTGAACGACGAAAGGTCCGATTACGAAAGTAGCGGCCAGGACAGTTACTCTTCGGCTTCAGGCGATGAATTCAAAGTCCAAGGTTCGACTACCACTCGCAGCTACTACGGCGCCGCCAACTCCGAAGAATCGGGCGAAGAGACGTCGAATCCATGTGGAATACTTGGCTTTGCCACTTCCAACGCATCTAGCGTCAATGATCAATTGACGGGCGATAGAAAAATCGCAATGTCCGAGTCATTCCTAGCGGGTCTCTTGCGCCGCTATCCCAAGGGCAAGATTTTTAACTTCTCCGAAGACGGATCGATTTCGTCCGGTGACACTAGCGAGAGCACTTTCAAGAACTTCTTGCAGCGCAGCGGTGATCCAACTGGCCCCGGGAATGATTCCCGCAGGCGAGGTAAGAGGTATAAGATAACCCGCAGAACCCTTCTACGCCACGATGCCGAGACGCTTCTACAACTCGCACCCGATGCTCGAAGTATTATATTCTCGCCCCTGTGGGACTCGCATAAAGAACGATGGTACTCCGCAAGCATCGGATGGACCAAATCCCCTCATCGCGTTTTCACATCCGACGACGAGTTGGCGTTCATGTTTGCGTTCGGCAATAGTGTCATGGCAGAAGTGCATAGACTTGATGCGCTATTCGCAGAGCGGGCAAAGACAAACCTGCTAGCAGGCCTCAGTCATGAACTTCGTTCCCCCCTTCATGGAATTTTCGGCATGACAGACCTCCTCAACAGCGGTGTTATGAACAATCTTCAACGAGGGTTTGTCCACACGATCTCGTCATGTGCCTTCACGTTGCTCGGCTCGATCAATCAACTTCTGGAATATGCGAGTATCAAAGACCTTCGCGAGAACTCCCCCACTTCTCAACTCTTAAGTAGCCTCGGCTACAAAGCGCCATCTGATGGAAAGCTGCAGTTATGCCGGAAAGGTTCGCAAACTGGAAAAGATGACGAGAATTCGTACGTCCAACTTGACGTAGTCATCGAAGACGCAATCGAAACCGTCTTTGCGGGCTATTCCTTCTTCAATGTCCCGCAATCTCTTGATGTGATCAATGATGGTTCGCCGAGTGGACTTCGGGTCGTTCTTGATATCGACAGCTCTTCCGATTGGAAATTCTCAACCAGGCCTGGAGCCTGGCATGTTATCCTCACAAACCTTACTGGAAATGCCCTGAAGTATACAAAAAGTGGCTTTATTCACGTGTCCGCAAAAACATCACCAGTGGTGTTGGGAGAAAACGGCGAGGCCATCAGGTCTAAGGTCACACTAACTGTCAAAGATACTGGGTGTGGCATCGGCCCGGAGTTCCTACAAAATGGGCTTTTTAGCGCCTTTTCGCAGGAGAACAGCATGGCAATCGGAAACGGTCTAGGCCTCAACATAACTCATCGGACAGTGTTGTCTCTTGGAGGCAGTATTGAAATCAGTTCCCATAAGGGAGTTGGCACCGAGGCGAGCGTTTCCATCGATCTCGATCATCTTTCCGGGTTGACCTCTCGTGACACACCGGACACATGGACAAGCTCGTCCCTCGAGACAGCCAGAGACCTCGTCTCTGGGAAACCAATCGGCCTTTTAGGGTTTGGATCCTCGGATTCAGACGTGGCTCTGTCTTCATCTTTGCAACAGCTGTGCCAACGGAGGTTCAAAATGGACGTCTCTCAAACCCTGCCATCCGAGACGGATCCTACTCATTGTGATCTCTACATATCGCCCCTGGAGTTTATGCACAAGGGTCATTTGGATATCAAGTCCGTCGTTGACTCCACAAATGAGCAGCTCTCGTTGCCGATCATCGTCATTTGCCCATCTCCAAGGATAGCTCACTCGATGTTTATCGAGGCCCAGAAGCGAGACAGTCCAGATATTGTTGAATTCATCAGTCAACCATGCGGACCCTGCAAACTGGCAAAGACGTTTGAAATCTGTTCCGAGCGTCAACAGCGGCGACAGAGCTTGTTGGACGTCAAAGGTGACCTTTTGGTAGGTCCAGCGCACAACTCAGGGCCTCAGGATTGCAGCGAACGTTCAGGGAGTCCACGCAGCCAACTGGATCATCAAATCGAGCCCGGCCATCCTCATCCCCTGACTGCCCTCAATGAGGACAACTGCACATCCCAGTCCCAGCAGACCGAAGCAACAACGATCCTAATCGTGGATGATAATGCTATCAACGTCAGGGTTCTGGTCGAGTTCATGAAGAAGTTGGGATGCGATTATCAAACTGCATCGAACGGATTAGAGGCTTTGAACTTCTTTAAAGCAAATGCGTCTTCAATTGCCATGGTCTTGATGGGTAAGTTCAAATGATGGGATCATTGAATCTTTGTTCGAAGCTGACCTTCTCAGATATTTCCATGCCAGTCATGAATGGCGTCGAGTCAGCCAGATGCATCCGCGAGTTTGAGAGAAAATCAGAAACCGACAACCGTGTCAAAATCGTCGCCCTGACCGGCGTCGCACAGACCGAGTTGCAACGCGATGCGATCGGATCCGGCATGGACATGTTCTTGACGAAACCCGTACGAATGGAAAGCCTTGTCCCGTTAATAGAGGACAGCGGGGTCATTACTCGGGACTTGGCTGGAACGCGAGAGAAGAGACAGGCCTAAGCCCGAAGGACCTTGTTCACTTTTTGTTTGAGCATTGCATTTTCCATTTGCCCCTGTACACGACACACGACATTCCACCTAAGCTAGATACGATACCCAGGACTCAAAATTATACACGACCTGAATACATGTTAGGAGTCTCTTGCATTTTAATCACCCTTATCATCAACGGAGTATTGGATCAATTATGTAGAGAGAATACTATACAATTACACAGTTGCTAATTATACACATATCATGCCAAACTCATGGCGTCACTGACAGGCACAACGTACTTTTCCCAGTCGTTGAACTCGCCTTGCACCGATCCCTTCACCAGGTCCTGGTCGCGCGCCTGCCATACTTGAGTAATGACGGCCCGCGTTCGAGCGATATTGGCGATGGTGGATTCAGACATCGCAGCCAGGGCTCGCAGCACGGTTGCTCGCCCAGACACCGGCTCGGCGAGAGGATCTGACCAAAGTTCGTCCTGCGAGGGGTCCAGCTCTACAGCTGCCACAAAGACAGGCCATGTCATGCTGGGGACGGATTCCCGGTCCAGCAGGTCCGAGACAAGGCGAAGAATCTGGCGCACGTAATCCACTACCAAGGGAGTGGTAGGGCACGCCCCGTGTAGGCCACAGTGCAGGTAGAGCAGGGCTGCCAGTCGCTTGGCCTCCGCTGCAGATGCGAGAATCTCGTCGTCGCCATCTCCAACTTCCTGGACCAAATGCTCGAGCCGGTTTTCAAGAGATTCAGCACGCACTGAGAATGCGGCTCGGGCCTCATTCGAATCAAGCTGTCGTCTCGCTCGGCTCATGTCGGTAATAGTGGACAAAATATTAACCAACTCAGGACTGCATCCCATCCACAAGTCGATGTTTTTATCGTCGGCCGTCCAGTAGTCACTGCCGAATAAAACCTCCTTGGCACAAGCAGTACGACCCATAACGTCCTGGAACGCGAAGAAATGCTCTGCGAAGGCGGTAGCAGGATCTGGTGCATTGGAAAATTCGGGGAGGGCCGCAATTTGTTGCCGCCGGAGACGAATCAGATCTTTGGCACCCTTGAGATGAATCGTCCAGTGTTCGTCACATTTATCTACAATCTCATATAGACAGAGCATCATCATGATGACCAGGACTTCAGGATCCGCGGCGCAATTCAAAGATCCCTCGTTGGAAAGACGACGGCGGAGATCTCGTAAAGTCTCGGATTTTAAGCGAAGCCCAAGGGCGCCGTAGGAGGGATCGGCTCGGGACCGATGGCATGCGCCCAACGCTTGAATGGCTTTGAAAAGGGTGGGAGAGGCAGATGAGCTGAAGGGCAGGATTATCGACGCAAACGGTGAGGACACCGTGGAACTCGCCGTCGTACGAGGACACACCTGCTGGAGATAGTAATCGAATAATTCTCCATTTCCAAGGTGGACGAGCTCGGGAAAAAGCGAGAGAGACGGTCCGAGACTCGGGTTGAGAATGGCGGCAAAAGCACCGGCCGACCGGTTGTTGGCGTTGTGACCGGCAACGGGGACGAGGGCATGTAGTTCATTCAACACGACATCCGCTTGCTCTGGATGCTCAAATGTAGCGACTCCGCTATTGATAAAACCCCATGGCCGAATCGTCGGAACGGACACCCAGTTGCGCATATCATCTGAGGGCGATTCCAAAGCAGGTGAGTTTGCGTCACGAGTTTTACTCCAGACACCAGCACGACCAAAGGCCACGCCCCGACTGACAAACTCCGACTCCCACTTTAGGACCAGATTTGTGGAACACGGTAATCCCTTCTCCCAGCATCGCGTGCAAACAGGCTTCTTGGTATCACATCGCACTCGACTCGCTCGACATTCTCGACATCCGCTGCGAGACCGGGTTTTCACCGGACCCGTGCGGTCGGCGGCTTTTCTGCGCGGCATGAGAGGACGATGGTCACATGGCCTGCTCGTGTCGAGAGTCCATCGGGTGGCGAGAGTTATGTCAAGCCGGCGTTGACTCTTGTTGAGACCGGTGATGTAGGTTGGCGGAGGAAGGAGGAAAAAGTGAAAATCCCCGCAACGATAAGAAAACCTGGGAGCTCCCGCAATCGCCACCCCGCATTGGTCAGAAGTCCTACTCTTTCCTAGCCCTTGGGGGTAATCGTGCACATATTTACCTCATCTGGTGAGTATTTTTGATCTACATTAATCCTGCGCAGACTGTATAGAGCACCGTCAGTGCCGGTGTTCTCCTGGTCTTTGTGTTCTTAAGGTTGTGTAGTTCCCTGTGGGGCTTATACTTCACTAGGGTCGCGGAGTCTTCAACTGTCCGGGGAAATCTGATAGGGAATGATCGGGGTGTGTCTGGTTGCCAGGTCTCCGGTACTCCGTTGAACATCTTCCTTGGGATCAATATAATACACAGGCTTTTGGTCTCCAATGGGAAATATCAGATATCCATCTCCCAACGTAGAAACGTTCGGAGACTTGTAAGTACGTGCCTCACAAACAAGCACTATTGTTATACCCAGCTTGTAGATGGATTTAGTCTTTATTAGGTAAACGGAGACAGTCATTATACTCGCGGGGACGGCTGGGTTTCCTCCAGTTGGTAAGTTTCATCCGACACAGGCCCCTCGCGAAGAATGAACGGCCGCGACAAAGCCTGTTCCTCATCATCCAGCCTAGCAAATCCTTCCAAATTTCCAAGCTCACCCTTGTTCCAGGGGTGATCGCAGATAACCGATCGCAGAGGTGGGTAGTAACGGCGGTAGGAGAACCAGGCCACGAGCATACCCAGAAGCCCGCCGCAAGTCACATCCCACACGTCGTGCCTGTAGTCATCCAGGCGGGAAATAGCGACCATAAGAGCGCAGAGAATGGGGAAGAATGCCAGGAGACATCGGCCGAGGTCCGTTCGAGGGCGGAAAACATGCATTTGGCCGCAGATGAAACTATAGGAGTAGAAGTTAGCGGCGATCTCGGTATATGGCAAAGTGATACCTACAGCGAAAAATAACCCAGGCCAGCGAATGAAAAGCTACTGTGCCCACTGGGAAAACTGCGCCAGCCTTCTTGTAGGATTATCTGATTGGACTCGGTGCAGACGGTCCATGAAACCAACACATTGGCCGAAGTGCCTCGAGCGGGCTTGCAACGAGAAAGTAGATCTGGACGAGGTCTTCCCACGGCATTCTTGACCAAGTCCGTCAAGAAAGATGTCAACATCAGAGCTATCAGTAGCCCGAGCACCGTGACCTGTGTCTTTTGTACCCCGGGACGCAACATCGCGGACCAAGCGAGGATAATGGCGAAGGGAATCACACCGGCGAGGATGACCGACCATACTAGTGACGGGATAAGTATACGGGGAGCGGCAGTGGGCGGGAAGAGTCGTACAAACAGGAACTCGCTCATGGACGGCGAATGGGTACATGATGGCTTTGTTATCGAGGGAAAACATTCGATGGAAGGGATTCATGAACTGGATCTGATCCCGGTAGAAATTGAGACATTAGCAGGCGAAGCTCATCATGATAGGGCAATAATTCCAACTGACCAGCATCCAGCCCAGCGCCAGGAACCCCAACGCGATGTAGTCGGCCGCATAGGAGCGTTGGCTAAGGCGAGCTAGAGCCCCCGCGAGTCCGACATGTTGTAGAACCGGAATAGACCCATTGCCCGAGCTTTGAGACATTCTATCTTCTGCCGAAGAGGCCGAGCGAATATTTCAGCGCCTTCGCTGGCACATAACAAAGTGAAGGAGCGGAGAGTCGCAAGGTGTGGAAGCACAGACCCACCTTGTCTCCGTCCGCGGTCTTGCACCTTGCACCTTGCACCTCGCACCCCATCAACCTCCACTCATTCCCAGCTGAGCAACTTTCGCTTCTGTAAGTCGGCCCTGGAACCATGGAGGATGCCAGCCAGCAGCCAGCAGTCCCCACGGCCTTTGCGCCTCCGCCGCCTTTGTGGAAGCACTTCACACGCGACAACCTCGACCGGCTGGAGAAGATCAAGAACGAGGCCTCCAAGGGCGAGGATGGACGCATCAATCGCAACAAGCAGTGGTCACCGTCGGAATTGCGCGCCCTAGATGTGCCCCAGGAGCTGCGCTTCCTGGTGCCGCCGGAGATTCCTACGGGACAGTACTCTGTCTTTGGCGAGCTTCAAAGCGTAAGTTGGAGCTACGAATGTTGCCACGGGAAGCCTGACTGACTTGATTTGGTGCAGCTCTCAACAACCTTGCCATCCCTGAAAGAACAGGGCATCGAGCAGCTATATCCGGAGCCAGAGGCCGACACTTCACGCGATCCTTCCAAACCCTCCCCACTCAACCACGCCTACTACCTACTGAAGATCAGCAAGTCCCTTCTTCTCAACTTTCTGGAATTAGTTGGGGTCCTTTCGGTGTCTCCCGAGCAATTCGAACCCAAAGTGGAGGATATGCGCAATTTGTTCATCAACGCCCACCACCTTCTGAATCTTTACCGACCCCACCAGGCCCGTGAATCGCTCATCATGATGATGGAGGAACAACTCAAGCGCACCAAGGATGAGATTAAGCAAATGGACAAAGTCAAGGCGGATATAGAGGGCGTCTTAGACCAGCTGGAGGCCGAGGGCCGCCAAGTGGGCTCGGCAGAGCAGTCCGATGGTGAGAATAACTCAAAGGAGGCTGCTCGACGCGCCGTTGAAGACTCCCGATTGGTCTGGGACTTTTTGGATCAAGAGAACTGAAGAGGATATGACCATTCCTAAACGGTTTCATCTACCACCAACACGCCAGCATGTCGACCTACTTTCGAGACCTCTCATTGCTCTGGGACCGGGCCAGTGTGAGCCGACTGAAAGTCACGTCCAGGTAGCCACGATTACCGATATTCACGGGCTGGTCTTGCTATCACATCATGAGCTTCTCTCTTGCTCAATTATACCCGGACAGAATGCCATGCAGTGCTCTGCAAAGATCTGCTAGCAGCACCGCATCTTCCTCGCGCAAGTGATGCGCACATCCCAACCAAAGTTGAGCACGCACCTGGGCTCCGAGAAAGAAAGGTGTCATATATAGACAAGCACCGACTTTCTTCCTAATGTGCGGAGCGATTCCCACTCTCCTGAAAAGAGATTTCTAGCCAGTAGGATTCTCTGTCCTACATCTGATAGCATGAGGATTGATCGGCTAGATATTAGTACAAGCACTTTCCGACTCGTTTTCTGTCGAATCCCAGGTGCTGGATGCCGTTCGAAGATTTGTGGGACGCTTTGCCAAAGGACTCGACTAGAGGAATCACAGCATATGGATGAAAACAAAGATGATTCAAGGATTACTTCTTGTACAGTGGTGCAGGTACTATGTATGTCGTAATAGTGGAGGCCGTCATTAAATTGTCTCAGTCTAAAATATGTACTCAAACCCTAACACCTTGCGTATCGCTTGATCCCGGCATTCCGAACGTCTAATTCTCGCCAATATCCCAATCACATTTTTGAACTCCCTGGTGGTAAAAAGCAAGCCATGAAGCAAACCTTGTAAAGCAAGAAAGGTCACTTGGACACAAGTGAGCTTTGACTCTGCTCAAGCCACGCCTTGTCGATGGCGGCTTCTGCTAGCTTCTTCAGCTCCATCACAAAGTCGGCCACCAGCTTGAAGTGGACCACCTCGTTCTCGGGCAACTTTCGCGAGAAGATACGCTGCATCATTATAGTAGCCATCTTCAGGCGACCCAGATCATCACGCGAGCGCGGATCCAGTGGGTTCTGGAGGATGCTGCAGAAAAGAGAGAGTAGTGCGGACACGGGGTAGAATATCAGCGTCCTGGACGGAAGTTAGCCTTGAAAAATCAATGCACTTGAGAGCTGGGAGCAGTAAACTCACCAGAAGACGCCGTCAACCAGTACATGCTCTGCTGCTTCCAGATAGCACAGAGTCGAGCGACTGGCTTCCACAGAAAGCGCTAGACTCGAGCTGACTCCGTCCATCATGCCACTACCTTCTTGCCATGCCTTACATCGACTGCTCGCCTGGTGGATGATGCTCATGCACAGGTAGTAGTTGAGCCGTAACATAACCGAATGCATGCTGATGTTAGGATCCGATGTCTCGGGCGAGAAGGACATCGTGGGACGCCAATGAGGCGGGAGTGATAGCCGCCACTCCTCCAACTCGTCATCCAACTCGCGGATGGACTTGAGAAGATCCGCGTCGGACTTCTTCATAGCCCTAACTGAATACAAAGCACTGTGTGCCCGTGACTTGATGATGCTCAGGCGCAAGTCGAAAGGAAACACCGGCTGGTCGAAGTGCACATTTTCATTTTCGACATCATGATGGGCTTGGTCTACATAGCCCGACGGGAGAGTCAAGTCACAATTCTCATCGGCAATGGTGGGTGGTTGTCCGATGCGGAGCGCTACATCCTTGTCGAGTGTGTAGCAAATCCAGAAAAGATTCCGCAGTAAGCGCTGTCTTCGCTTGCCGCGCTCGCTGGAGTTCGTCGGTACGGTTGTCAGGTTAGCACCCAACATGAAGAGCAGGCGCGCCGCAATCGCACCGAAATAGTTCGTTGCCCGCATATTCCCACATGATACCTCATAAATTGTCTAGAGTGTAGTCAAAACGTTAGAATCATCCAATGATGTCGTTTCTTGAGGATAGTTTTACCAGTATGACGACTGCCTGTGCTCCCTCCAAAGACGCCGGTTCTTGCAAGAGTTGGCCCAGTAGGAATTGTGCTCTGGTGGCCATGGCATCGTGGTCTACGGAGGAGGACGTCGAGGCGCCGACCAAGGCTTTCACCGGTGGGAGACGAGCGGCAAATGCAAGAAATGCGATGATGCACGCTCTAGTGCTGGCTTGCCCGAAATGGAAGCTTTTTTGTGGTTGCTGATACGCCGCAATCACGGTGTCCTCGAATAACTCGGGATCAATGACGGGGAATATCCTCATCATCACGGCGGTGTTCTTGTAAGCATCCACGTAAAGACGGATAAGTCGCAAGTCCGGCAGTTCAAAGGGGTCCTGATTTTGCAAGTTCGTGAGAAGATTGTTCGAGGATTGGCCTCGTTCTTTCTCCCATGGTACTCGAGTTGGGCTGAGCTTGTCACCGGAGATGGTTTGCCCAGTGCGAGCTTGGATCCATTGTTGGCCTTCTGGGAGCAGGAACGGAATCCCCGTGAATGCACTGATGCCACCCAGCTCTCGGCCAGCAAAATGAACACCCACTGACGATGAAATTAGAGGTTGGTTGCTACTACTGTTGCTGGGCGAGTTGCTGGCGGTCGTGCTGCCATCTGCCATATGCGACAAATCCAGTGGCACTGGTCAGGTTAGCCATATACTTAGTGCCCGCAACGGATAGGAAGCCTACCGGAGCCGGGGTCCCGCATCAGATTATCTACCAGAAGCTGCTCGATACGGCTAATTCGCTCCGAGAGCTTCGAGGCTTTGTTTCGACTACCCCGGGTGTCAGTGGATACGAGGAAGGCCAAGCGAGACAATATTTGGAGCTTACCCGTCATCATCTTCGTTCTTTCGCTTGCGCTGTACCACACGATCGAAAGTACAAGAGAGATCGTGGTGGCTACACCAATTACACTGCGGGAGTGCTCCATCGCATTTGATCTGGTTGGTTAGAGAGCATATTTCTGGGGGTTATATAAGTCAAGCGGCTAAATACCTTGCGCCGGTAACATGAATCGCAAGCGCGCACCGTGCGCTTGCGTGGTTCGTCGCTTGAATGCATAGAGAGCGAGAGATTCGGCGTTGACCGTCTCGGGTCGTCGTGGAAGCGCTGAGTCAGCGGGTGGTGATCCGATTTCGTAACCTTTGGAGAGGCTTCCATCTTTCGGTTTTTGTCCTCTTTTGCTCTATTTGCTTTTTGGACTGCGGTTGCTCTTTTGCATGAGCGAGAAGAAAAGATAACGGTGGAATAAGTTGCATTGTTCAGGCAAACAGCGCACGCCGGGATATATGGGATATATGGGATATAGTCAAGTATGGACACCGAAAGAAACAGATAAAGATGCAGAAACAGAAAATGAAAAACGAAAGACGATCCAGAAACATCCAAACGTAACCCGACATTCAGTTCCCAACTGCCTCATCATATCTTCCAGGCAGCCCCGCCGAGTGTCAAGAGGTTCCGCATTTCACATCACCGTGCAGATGCAGCAGTCGCATTCTTCGTCGCCGCAGTCGCAGCCGAAGCAGGGCTTGGACACCGTCTTGATGGGCTTTTTGATTGAGCCACCCGAGCTGCTGGAAGGGAGCATCCAGTTGATAGGAGCGGAGATGGAGGAGGCCATCTTCGTAAACTCTTAGGACCAAGTCGGAATTGACTGTAGGTCAGAAAAAGCTAATTCCTAAGAAGAGTCAGCAATGATGACAAGGCACAACGCAGCATCGTCCGGAGATCTGACCTTAGGCAAATGGCCCTGGAGCAGGTAAGGATAGCCTGAGTGGAAGGAAGGGAAAGGCAGTTATTTTCCAGAGATTTCCCAGGCAGCCATTTATTTCACTGTTCCGCGCCCCTAAACCAATCATGGTATGAATCCGACAGTCAAATCGGTGTTACATATCTTGCAGCACCTTCAATTCCCACCGTTTGGGCCTCCGGGATTGCGCGCCACCAACGTCACAGGGTCCTACCCAACTTTTGTTTATACTTCCGACTCGCGTATACAAAGCCGCGGCGGATTTGTAGCGGTGGAACCTGCGCAGTTCCCGTCTCCACTTGGACTAGAGTTTCAAGGCGCCTATCTACTGCCTGTTCCTTGTCCTCGCCAAATTCCAGCCCTAGACGTATTTCTCCGCCTCGATCCGGGCTTCTCGAGTGACCTTGGAATGGGGCTCGAGGCTATTGCCCACCACGCAGTTATTGACTGAAAGAGCGCAAACCTACTACGATCGAGTTCATCCAGCATGAATAAAAAGTAAATCATTTCAAAATATGTACAACATCAACTTTTTTTCATCACTCATTGCGGGAACGTCCGCTTGAGATCGGGTATCGTCTAGTCATCTCGTTGGGTTCCAAAAGTCATCCGTCTATACCATTACGCGTAGTCCAGCCAGGGGTCATCAAAAATCCGTTATGAGCATGTTTACAGCTGCTCGACCCAGGGGGCAGCACCCGCCTGCATCTGGTTCAGCCACTTGACCAGCTCAATCAACTCGGCACGGCGCTCGTCCTCAAGCTGGTCCTCATCGCCGGTCAGAACAGCCTGGAAGACGGGGATGAGCTGCGGGGTGAGACCGCGAATGGTCTCGTCCTCCCATTTGTACATCTGGCAGATCATGCGGTACAGGGGCTCGTTCTCCTCGAAGTCGTTCTTAAGGGGCAGAATGCCTGCAAGCACGGGCAGGACGTCCTTGGTGGGGACGTTCTCGCGGCTGCGGAGGATCATGCGGCTGACACAGCCGGTGGCGTTGTCCTGCAGACGCGAGACGTTCATCGAGAGGCACGACTCCAGGCGGCTGAGGATGGTGGGGTACTCCTTGACGACCTCGTCCGAAGTGGAGTTCTCAACCAGGCGGCCGACAGCGTAGGCAGCGTTCGACCGGGTCTGGGGGTCCTCGTCACCCAGGCGGTGCAGAAGCAGCTTGAGGAAAGAGGAGGTGTAGGGAGTCACAGCGGCGCCCATGCCGTTGATGCACTCGGCCAGGACACCCACGGCGGTGGCGCGCTCCAGGGACTCGGTGCTGCTGGCGTAGCGGAGGATGGTCTTCTCGAACACCTTCCACAGCTCAGCGAAGCTCTGGCCCAGAGCGGCTGCCATGCCCGAGACAACGTCCAGGCCGGTGTCAACCACGACCCAGTCGAACTCAGAGGTCTCCTCGCCCGCCTCGAGGGTCTCCTCCTCGGGGCCGAACTCAATCTGGCAAGGGTGTTGCTTGGTGATGATGTCAGTGATCATCTGAATCACGTTGTGAAGCATGGTCTCGTCAGCAATCAGCGCAGGGCCGCAGAAGCGGAGGTTCTCGGCCATATTGCGGTTGATGTCCGCGACGGTAGCACTAGTGTCCATCGGTCAGTATGCGAATTGACGGCGACAGAACAGGAACATTGCAGAAAATAACAATGGGTATCAGGAGTAGACTTCGCCGTTTACATCAAGCACGCTTTGCGTGTCAAAGTGAGCTGGGTTAAGCGGAAGGGTTCATCACGTAACCAAAAGAAACAAGGGGGAGAAAAGCAAAGAAAAGCAAAGAAAAGAAAAGATAGAAAACATACCGGTCATCTTCCTCGGTCCACATCTTAATGGTGGCAGTCATGAGGATCTCGCCGAACTTCTTGACCTCCTTGGCCGGCTGCACCTGCAGAGGCAGACCAGGCTGCCACTTGGGCATCTGGCCGCTCTCCTCGGCAATGGCAAAGAGCATGGCGTAGGAGCGGTGCAAAGTGCTGATGGTGCTCTTGCGGACACCTTCATAAGGGTGCTCAGCAAGGGGCATGACCATCTCGATCGTCTTCTCGAAGTAGGGCAGGAAGGAGCTGCGGGTGTGAGTGACAAGGTCACCGATAACCTCGACAGCAATCTCCTTCTCCAAGGACAGAGGGGTGGTGGCAGTAATGTCATCCCAAGCATCCTCATCGTCCTCGGCGTCAATGTCCTCAATCTCTCCCTCGACGTCGTCTTCGTCAGCACTAGCGACCTTGACCTTGCGGCCGGCAACGGTCACCTCCTGGCCAACAAGATCCTTGGCGGCCTCGCCAAGCTCGACCTCGAGGTCAGTCTCATCCTGCTCAATGCAGTCGAAAAGACCCTTGGTGACACCGTCAAGGAAGGGCGAGAAGTGCTCGGAGTAGACCTTGGCCATGGCACCCCAGAAGATGTAAGTGCTCTCCTTGAGGCGAGAATGGCCGAGGTGCAGGGCCTCCTCGGTGGCGCGCATGAGCGGCTCGACGTAAGGCTGGTAGCGCTCGGGACCGGCGGCAGCGGCCATCTCGCCCATAGCGTCAGTAACGCTGGCGCGGAGATCCAGCTCCTCCTCGGAGTCCTTGACGGTGGCAAACTCCTGGAGGAGGTGCATGGTCTCGTCGAAGAACGAGAGGAACGAATCACCGGCAGAGGAGGCTAGTGAACCAAGGGCACCGGCAGCCAGAGACTTGATCTTGAAGTCGGGGTGCTTGAAAAGCTTGTGCAGGATGGGGACAAGCTCAGCCTGGTAGGGAGCAACGTCCTTCTCATCCAGACCGTCAACGACAGCGTCAATAGCGCTAATGCCGGCCTTCATGATGTCCATGGTGGGACCATCCTCCTCACCCTTGTACTCCTGCATGGCACTGGCAAGGTTCTTGAACAACAGAGGCATCAGGCGCTCGTGCTCAGCGCTGAGGTCCTCGGCCAAGTCGTCGGCCAGACGGGCAACGGCGTGAAGCGAGGCCTGGCGAACCTTGGGTTCAGGGTCGGCAAGGAGCTGAAGAACCATTGGGAAGATCTCCTGCATCTGAGTGCTGATGAAGTCGGGAGCACCCTCAACGCACATGCCGAGAGCCATGATACCGGCGCGGCGGTAGTTGGGGTCGTTGTTGTTGAAATACTGACCCAGAGTCTGGAGCAGAGGAACAACAACCTGGCTGGGAGGCAGGCTCTGGGAGAGCATGTCAAGGAGACCCAGGGCGGAGCGGGGAGGAGTGATGTCGTCGTCGACGGGAGAGTCATCCAGCTCGGTGACAATGTGCAGGGCGGTACGGGTGAGCTGCTCACCGAGGCGCATACCCTGGATCTTGAGCTTGCGGTACTGAACGCACTGCATGAGGAAGCTGATGGCCTGAGTACGGGTGTCATCGTCGGCCTCGGTGTTGGCGGAGAGCTCGTTCATGAAGATCACGAGGTCCTTCAGGTGAACCGTGAGGAGCGCGGGGTCGCAGCCGAGCAGGGTCTGGAAGACCTCGAAAGCCTGCATCACACGGTCCTCTTCGCTCTGGTCAATGGCATCCTTGAGAACGGCAACCATGGAGGGCACGAGCTCCTGGAAGGCCTTGACAGGGGCTTCGTTCTCCTCGGAGTCGAGGACCATGGCAAGCTTGCTCAGAGCTAGGAGAGTGTTGATGCGAACCTCAGCATTCTCGGGGTCCCGAATAGTCTTGCTGAACAGATTGAATAGGTCCTGGAACTTCTCCTCGAAGCCCTCACCCAGAGTCTCCAGAATAGTGAACAGGATGTAGATGGCCACAGCCCGTTCCTCGTGGTTCGAGCTCTCACCCGCGCGCAGCAGGAGGTTGGGCAGGTCCGGCCACTCGCCGTCGTTCAAATCAATCTTGGCCACAGCCGAGATGATACGAGCGACAGAGTGACGGACAAGAGACGAGCTCTCGCCCATGGTGGACCGAAGTAGCTGCTCCCGGACCTGGGGCTTCTGATCGGCGGCCACTTTCAACCAGTGCTTCTGAACAAGACCGCGAGCCTCGACGGCCGCCAGCTGGCGGAGGTTGGGGTCTTCATGGCCGGTGGCGATTGAGATGAGGAGGACGAGTGACTCGGGCTTGTTGTAGAACTCCCTTTGCAAGATACCTGTGGCCTCCTTCACATTTCCTTGCTGGGCTTGGATGAGTTAGCAGGTGACGCCGAGCACAGATGGAGATAACCCACGATTGAGGACAATGTTTAATTGTTGCAGAAGCCTATCCATTTTGTGCAACAGGATGAGCAGTCTTGTCTTGATCAGACAAACAGCTCAGGGGGTATCAAAAAGAGAAAAAAAGGAGAGGATGGAGGGGAAAAAGAAAGAAATTGGAACGGCAGAAGAAAAAACTGCAAGGCGGGTGGTCACCCGATTGGGTTTAGTGCCGCGGGGACCGCTCGACGCGCTTTCAAAATTTACATTGGGCACTGACCAGCGCGAAGTTGGGTCGTGTCGCGGATTGAATTTTCATATTGTGCGGCGATTGTGGGATAGGTCGTGTACGGGCGTGGATAGCGGCCGCTAGGGAAAAAGACGTGGACTGCTTTCTGAATCGTACATATCCAAAGAGTTGTTTAGAAAAACATCTTTCTAGATGCCTAGAAAGAAGTTTAAGATATCAGGGAAGAGAGTGGAAAATTAGAGAGTGGTCGTGCTACACGTGAGGCCTACCCTAGGGTCTGCAAGAGAGTAATTAGGTATACTATGACACTTGAAGGATGTCACGACGTTCCAGAATGACGTTTGGAGATCCTTTCCTTAACTCCTAATCTGCTCTTATAACTCCAATTTCTCCCCCAGCGTGTATTCATGACCGTAGTAGATAAAACAAAGGGATCAACAGGCCTTAATCGATCAATTGAACAAGAGCAACAACCAGTATGAACACGGAGGGCAGGATTCCAAAATAAATCATTCAAGCAAAAGAGCTTAGTATTCGTCAGAGTCGTAACCGTCATCGACCAGCAATGAGCGGTAGCCCCGCGACGCAAGATTGGCTTCCAGGCCACCGTCGGAGGCAGGATCAAAGTATCCTAGATTCGGTCAGTTTAGGTACCATAGGGTGCTGGTGCATCGTGAAACATACCTCCACCGCCGAAGTAGCTGAGAGCTACCGGCAGGAAGATGAGGGCGTGGGTGGCGGCAAACACAACCAGCGCGAGCCACACTCGGAAGTAGTAGATCTCGAAGATCTTGCTGCGAGTGAATGCCAGAACGCAAACACCCAGCAGCTTGGTGACGGTAATGCCGCTGAAGACACTTCCGCCCACGTTGACCAGTGCCGTCCAGGCACGAGCGTCCTTGCCACGGAACTGGCCAGGGGCCTTCTCCATCAAAGTTCGTGACGGGAACATGAAAGCACGTGCGATATGAGCACAGAATTCCACTGCAATGCCAACGCAGATGACCAAGTTGACGAGAGACACGGCGTTCAGGGAAACACCAGCAATGGCCATGGTTCCGATGATATCAACGACCGTCATCACGACCGTCGTGGTAATCACCGCGCCGGTAGCGACCGATCCCAAAATGGCAGAGGTCAGGACGAAGATGATGGCAACGGCCGATCCCAACAGGGTGCCGGTAAGCTGCACAATGGAGACATACTGATCAAAGAAGATATAGAATTTCGAATAAGGGAACACGTCGATCTTATGCTCGCGGGAAATGCCGTCGGCAATCCGGCGTGCCGCGATGTAGGCCTGGATGAAGTCTTCCTGGCTTCGCAGCGGAGTGTGACTAGTTCGGAAATGGCTAGCATTAATCATGGTGTGTTGCCTATCGATGACCAAGGCGTTGCTGTAGGGCGCTTTGCCACCAAGGGGACAAGAGGCATCGGTGGGCGCATCGATCCATTTCTCAGCGTAGTGGATGAATTCGGGCCCCGTTGGCATTCCGTACAGGGTGAGGTTCCACGGAGGAACACGGTCTTCAAAGCACAGCTTGCCATCCTCTTTGCAGCAATCCTGCTGAGGGTTCAACCAGTAGAAGAAGTCATCGATCCAACTGGCAGCGGATCCAGATAGATAGGAAACGTCTGGACGCCTAGATTCCTGCTCCAAAACGAAAGGCAGTGAATATTCCTTGCAGGTAGTAAACCGTCCACAAAGTTGTTGCTGATGTTCTCTTTCCGTCATATTAACGTTGCGAGTCACAAAATAGACGGGAGGCCCAGTGCGGAAGTAGTCACTGAGATCATTGAAATAGGGGATCAGGTACGAGTCGCTAGGAAGCGCAATTCGCTGGTCCAGGCCGAGAGCGACCTCTGGGATGAAGGCCAAGCCGGCAGTTAGAAGACCCAGGAAGATAATGATGACCGCTGCCTTTACTCGGCGATCCAGGATGAAGGGAGCATACACCCGACGGATGAAGGTTTGCAAGGAGCTCTCGGCCTCGTGGTCATCATAAATTTGTTCCTCAGGCAGGCCGAACGAGTTTGCCTTTCGAACGGTGAGGCATGGGAAACAATCTGCGCGAAGGCTCTGTACTCTCCTCTGGTTGAGTGCAAGCACGGAGATAAACATCGTGACTTGCAACATGGCATTGATAAACACAGCTCCGGCTGCGTAAGCCGCAAAGTTTTTGACGGCAGGCATGCCAACAAAGGCGCCCAAGGCAAATGCAACGGTCTCCGTCAGGGCAGACAAGAACACGCTAGGACCGATTCTGCCGACAGCACGAGCGACTCGCTCATCAATCTCTTCATTGGGGTGGCTGAAATTGACTCGCTCGAATTCATGGACGATGAGGAAGATGTTGTCAACGCCCACTGCCAGGACCAAGAATGGGATCACTTCAGCAATGATCAGGGTCACCTTGACACCAGCAGCCGAGAACAATCCCACCGAAGCAGAGACAGACATCAGCACAATCAAGATACCTGCGATTCCCAAAGAAAATTTGGATTGCACGAGGGCATTGGCGGGGTTGGTCAGAAGAGACTTCCAGGTCACTGTGACCGATCCAAGAGCGAGAGAAGCATAGATGAACATGATCAAGTAGCTAACGACCACGATCTTCGCATCGGTATTGGTCGATTTGTTCAGCTCCTGTTCCAGGCTGACCTCGGCATTGAAGGAAACGCGGAGACCGCGCTCAGCAGCTTGTTTCTGGACGTCATCAAACATATTACGGAAACCATTCTCCCAATCGATGGCCTTCTTTTCTCCTTCAGTGCCCTGAGCAAAATTGTTCACCACCCAGGTCACAACCAAGGCCTTGGCATCCAGAACGTCTCCGGTGTCATCGTACCCGCCTAGGACCATCTCTGGCTTCAGGGGTTGCTGGAAATCGGGGAGACAGCTCACATCACCGGGAGACTCGGTGCAGTGGCGTAGACGATCCTGCCACGTATCGGGGTGGAGATTGGAGACAGAGCCACCGAAATAGCCCATCAACGACTGTACTACACAGGCATCTCCGGTTGGCTTGAAGCAAACGTCCTCCAAATTGAGACCATGATTGGGCGAAGTCCTTCGACGCACTTGGGATTCGATATCAAACCACCATGCGAGGGTCGGGTAATCCAGAATGGGGCCACTTTCGTTCACCAAAAAGGCCTGCTCGGCTCGGTAGAATGGTCCAAAGTTCTCATCAAAGAAGGTCTTCTCTTGCGCAGCCGCAGATGAGGGACTCACCCAAAGCCGAACCGGGTCTGTTTCGACGGTAAATCGGAGCCAACCTAGGCTTAACAAAATCACCGCAATGAAGCTAGAGAAAATGGTGATGGCAGGGAAGCGTGCACAGGCCCCACCGATGCGGTGGAAGATCGCGGAGAGCAGGGAGTTGGGTTTATACACTCCCTGCAGCTGCTCCACGTAGCCCCCGCGATGCACAACCTCTTCTTCATCCTCGTCGTCACTTGGTGTCGGGTCCTGGAGGAGACGCACTCGCTCGGGTTTGCGGAATCGTCGCTCCTTGAATGTGACATAGCTGGCAAGGCCAATGACCAGTAGCAGGAATGCAGAATAGATAATAATGACTGCAAACGAGAGGCAAGGCAAAAGCCCCACATGGCATGCTTCCTGTGAGCGCACGGCAGGCAGTTCAGGACACACGTCAGGACAGTCGACACAGGAGCAGCGGAACGACTTGTCAGGGTCGTTGCAGGCCTTGGGCTTGATTGACAAAGCCGTCATGCCGTCAAAGTCAGGTCCACTGGGCTCGGTACGATAGTTGATCTGGAATGGACTGCCGAGGAACTTCTTGTCCCCCAGAAACTTCAGAAATTGCGTGTAGTCCTTCGCACCTCCGCCGATAAAATCAATTGCCTTGCCACCGGAAGCACCATTCTTGACGTTTTTGCAGCTGTCATAGAAGCCGCTCTGGTATTCCTCTGACCATATATTCTCCACCTCCGTGACCAGTGTCTTACCGGCGCTGCTTTCTTCTGTGTTTGTGACGTTAATAAAGAGAGACTGGTCAGGCGAGCAAGTAAAAGTGCAGAAAATGTTGAAAAAATTCTCTCGGCATGCCGGGCAAGAGGCAATGATGCCTTCAGCGAGCTTCAGGTTCTTCGCAAGTGCGTCGATCTATGAATGAAGGCGAATCAGCACCATAACAACAAGAGAATCATGATCGTGAAATCCAAAACTAGGACTCTTCTCACCTGCTCCTCCCGGCAACAAACCGGTCCTTGCTCCCACCCGGGGCCACAGAGGTTGACCAGCTTCTGCCGCGACGAATCGTCCGGCTGATGTGCCAGGTCATTATCGGGACAGGGCAGTTCACCGCCAAAGATGGACTGCTTTCCACAATGTCCACGGATCGCACAGCGACCCTCTTCATGTATCTTGGTTTCGCCTTGCGCGCCGACCATCGCAGGCTGAAAGGCAAGAGAGCCCAACCCGACGAGCGCAGAAATCCAACCCAGCTGCCGCATATTGTAGGGAGAGCAGCAGGATCTCAAGCTTTATCCTGCAGAGGTGTTGGGGTATGTCGCTTCTCGGCTGTCACGGTCGTTTCGAGATCGATGGCCATGCACCGAGCGGATACGGTCGCGAGGCCGCGAGAGCTGCGCAAGGAGGGAAACAGGACACGGGCACGGGCACAAGACACTCGGAAAGGAGGTCAAGAATGCAATGCTAACATCTACCACCCGATTTTGCGTAGAAAGCGACGGCTGAATGGGAATGCAACAAGAAACCAGTTAACAGCTAACAAGGAAGAAGCTGAGTAGCATGACGTGCACTGGGCCGAGGCGGAGGCCGAATTGCTCAGGCTGGCGGGTACCTCCGGCCCCGCACGCGAACAACACTCAAGACGCCGCGAGTTCCAAGGTTGTTGTGATCTCCAGCATCCATATCCCATGGTCACCTAGATGTGTTTTTTCCGCCTATATTGGAGATCACTAATGGCCTTCATGGCTACTTGCAGCACATCATCAAACTAGATCATAATATCCTGCTTTTCTCTCTCCTAGGAAGGAATGCGGAGAAGTGATGGCATGATATGCAACTTTACTGCCCCGAATAAAACACATATGGGAAAGAGTTAGAATATTATATGTAGACAGTCTGTATCGGCTTTACATCCGGCCAGCTCGACGTCTTCGAATGTTCCTATGGGACCTTCGCGCTTTCAGTACGGACCGTCTGCCGCGTATAGATGCATGTCATCAAGACTGTCCCAAAGTTTCCAAATGTTTGCTATTACAATTAAAACACAAAAATTTTGCGTATACGCCGTGGACTTATATAATACAGCGGATTCCCGACATCTCGACAGCCTCCGATAGGAGATATAGGGATCTGACACCAAGCCCAGATTGAACAAACTACACGAATGTGGAGACCATCTGCGACGCCCGGGTGAGAGATCAAGTCGAAACTCGAGGACAAAGGGACTCTATGAACAGATAACTCCGAGTGCGAAATACACATAATCGCTGTATCTGCATCGCCGATCCAGTTAGCGATGGGCACATGAAGGATAATCCAATAAACACCAGAGGAAATAGATATCAGAATAGAACGAGACGTAGCCATGCCCACTGCATTTTAAACCGGCCTTCTAGTAGCCCTCATCATCAGCCTGCTGATAGATGTGGCGTGATCGGGTTGGGTCCTTGCGCATCTGCTGGCCAGACCCCGTGAAGCCCACTGCGAAGAGACGGTTAGCGCCCTGAAAAACCGGGGTTCATAAACCAGACCGAACATACCCCGTGCATTGACACTGTCACCGGTGCGGAACATGCTCTCCTTCTTTCCGAACTTGCCCTTGCCCTTGCTTTTGGCCGCAAAATCCTTCCACTTGTTCTTTCCCTCCTCGAGCTCCTTGTTGGCCTTGACCTTGCGCGGCACCTTGGCTGGCCGCGCCGGTCCATCTCCGGCCTTGCTGGGTTCCTGCCGGGCCTGATTGGCCAGAGCGGGATTGATGTCGGCCGCCGCCGAGATCACGTTGGGTGGCGGCGGTGCGGGAGACGGTGACGCCGAACTGCCTGGAGTTCCATCAGCCTTGCGTTTCCGATCAAAGCCCGCGACGGGGCGAATATCCTTGGATGTCAAGTTCTCCTTGGTCGAGTAAGACTTGAATGACACCAAATAGATGGGGTTGCTAGAAGAGCCGGTGATGGAGGTAATGCGCGCGGGATAGAAGGAGCCGTCGCCCGACACCCAGCGGGCCAGGACGTTATCATTGACGCGGAACGAAGCGGGAGGTGTGGGGTGTGGCACTGGCTCTTCCGTGTTTTCATCTCTCGGCTTATGCTCTTTCCAAGACTCCTTGGGAGGCGGCGGGGGCGGGTGGGATGCGGTCGCTGGTGGTTTGAGTTCGGCAATGGAAGTTTCGGTGAGGGTTATGAGTTCTTCAAGTTCAGTCTTGAGGCTCTGGAGTTCCAGGTTATCGGGATCTACCTGCAAGCTGGAGTCGACCGTTTCAAGCTGGCAAGGAAGCAAGTCAATATGGACAGTGGCCATGATATTGAGCGACGAGAACTGACCTGGAGCTTGAACTCCTTCACCTCTGCCTCGAGGGCGGCCACGTCGGACATGATCGTCGATGAGGAAGGATATACAAAGGGACTCGTGCGATCGGAAAAAGCTTAAAGAAAAAGGGAGAGCGAGGCTCGGCTCTGGCGCTAATTGTGGTGGGTACGCGGAGAGTGCTGCCCTCCGTCGCCTTTGCAGGTCGAGTTGTGGTCACGTGCTCTAGGCGGGAGGAGGCATTTGCACGTAATCTACGAGGCACTACGACGATTCCCGGGTATCAAAGGAAAACGAAGGCTCTATCAAAATGGGAAGCTAGCATTATGGATACCTACCGGGCGGGCCCCCGGGATCGAGCGGTGTACATCGCTGAGAAGCCGGCCATTTACTCGACGAGGTCAGTAACTCCGATAAGCCCGATCAGCCCACCTTTCGACGATCGACGTTTCGATGCATGCGAAAACGGAGAGTCTAATTGAAACTGGCGATCCCCCTCCTTTATCGGAGACACGAGGCTTATGGAATCTTGGAACCGGGAGTAAGCGGAAACGTCATTCTAGGCCCGACTACTTGCCACGCAGGACAGGCGTCTGCCTGATTTCTGCCTGATTCCATCTGCGGGGTTCCAGACAAAGTGGCAGGAATACGATCCGTGAGTCACCCTTGCAAGCTAGGGTAAATTAGAGTAGGCCACATGTAACCGGGTGTCTCCAATGAGACTCGCAGAATAGCCCTAGGGGATCTGCAGGCAGCGAATCGACAGCGAAGAATGGGGAATATGGAGGAACGTTGATTTCTAATCAGCGATGAAGCCCTGCTGCGCCCCGCCGTGATTGGCCTCCGATGACCTGTTCCGGATCTCGGGCCAATGATGGAGCCGGTTCGCCCACTCGCATCTTTCATCATCTTCTTTTTTGCTATCTTCACTTCAATCACTCTACATCTAGCCACACCGGGGCTTGTTAGCGTTGCTCTTTGCTGGCCTGAGGCTACTAGTCGATCCTGAAACTCGACCTTCTCCTCCGCTCCTCTCCTGTCCCGACTCTCCTATCCCTCCCTCTTTACTCTCTCCCATATTCCTGGGGGTCCATAGCGGGGAATTGTTCTCGTCGGGATCCTCAGACCTCCTCGCCTGCGCGTCCTTACTCTTCCTTTGCGGGCGAGCCGCCCAGTCGTTAATCGTCAGCCTCACTTTAATCTATTTTCTCCTCTCCTCTCTTCTCCTTCTCTTCTCTTCACCTCCTTCACCTCCCTCGCCACCCCCATCGCCTCTCGGTTTTATCCGATCCTTCAATCATGGGTGACTACGAGCAGCTCTACAACCAGGGGCTTTACCTCTCCCCCGATCAGCAGGACCTGCTGATGGCGGCCCTCCACTCCAACACCCCCGCCAACAAATATCCCAACCCCACTCCACAGGTTAAACCTGATCACAGCCCCGACCAGTCCTCAAACGGCCTCAGTGGCCCTCCATCCGGTGCACTGGACTCCAACTCGCATCTCAACCAGTTCGGCAACTTTGGAGATGACGAGAGCCCGTATCTCGACTTTGATCCGGGTGTAGACTTCGACTACACCGGCTCCGGGGATTTGATTGGGGACCTCCCAGGACAGGACTATGAATTGGGTGAGAAGCGAAAGTCCATCGACGGCAAGTCGGATGAGGGTGAAGACACGGGCAAGAAGCGGCGAGAGAGCGAGGCCAAGAAGCCTGGCCGGAAGCCGCTGACTTCGGAACCCACTACAGTACGCACCCCCTCCTGCCCAACTTGAGTGGTGGGTGGTATTTTCTAACCCCCGAAATAGAAGCGTAAAGCTCAGAACCGCGCTGCCCAGAGAGCTTTCCGGGAGCGCAAGGAAAAGCACCTGAAGGATCTGGAGACCAAGGTGGACGAGTTGCAGAAGTCTTCCGATACCGCCACCCAGGAGAATGGGTTGCTGCGTGCTCAGGTCGAGCGGCTTCAGGTCGAACTACGTGAGTACCGCAAACGCCTCTCGTGGATGAGCAGCGGTGGTAGCGGTCTCTCGGCCGTGAGCAACTACCCCAATGCCCAATCCCGAGGTTCGTACGGTCTGCAGAACAACGAGTTTCTGTTTGATTTCCCCAAGTTCGGTGATTTGCCGGGTGCCCATCTGTTCAATGCCCAGAACAAGGACCAGTCCAAGAACAAGGATGGTGCTCGTGCTCCGGGTGTACTGAGCCGCGACAATCTGAACGCCGGTTCACGTGGCCCAGAGACCAAGTCTAACTCCAGCACTCCCAATGCAAACACTGCCGGTTCTTACGGCACCCCCGGCAGTAATGCGTCACACAAGACACCCTACTCGAGCGTCAAGGCTTCCACCGCCCCGACTCAGTACACATCTACCTCGGACTCGCCATCGTCCTCCTCCGACTCACACCACAGCCAGATGCTGTCGTCGAGTGGAACATCACCCGAGCCCAGCTCGAACTCCCCGCCGGATGCCAAGAACTCCGGCGCTGGAAATGTCTGCATTCATGGCTCCATCGATGGTGAGGAATCCTTCTGCGCGCGACTCGGCATGGCCTGCGGCAACATCAATAACCCCATCCCAGCTGCGCGGGACCAAAAGGCCAAGTCCAACAGCGTCTCGAGTAACCAACCAGCCCCCACCTCCACCGATGACTCGATGGGCTTCGATTGGCTGGCTCAGCAGAATGGCGGTCAATTCGACCCCGTGCTCTTTGGAGACTGGCGTGAGCCCCAGGATGCGGTGCTGTCCCAGGACTTCGGGTCCTTCTTCAACGACGCCTTCCCACTCCCGGATTTGGGCAGCCCGTCTCACAACTTGACCGAGGTTGCCACCACACAAGGCCCCAAGAAGGATCTGATCGCCCAAATCGACAGCAAGCTGGACGAAGACGAGGTTGTGCCGGGTGAAGATAAGGCACAAATGCTGTCGTGTACAAAGATATGGTATGTTTCCCGTCGACTCTTTACACTCTTTTGACAGATCACTAACTCTCTGCGACAGGGATCGCCTGCAATCCATGGAGAAGTTCCGCAACGGCGAAATCGACGTCGACAACCTCTGTTCCGAGCTACGGACCAAGGCTCGATGCTCCGAGGGTGGCGTGGTTGTGAATCAGAGTGATGTCGACGATATCATGGGCCGCGCCAAGTAGCCAATCTGCCCCACGAAGGGTATAATGGCCCTCGCCGTCTCCGGACGACCTTCTCTTTCACGACTCACGGAAATCGTACACGTTCATTGAACTGGTGTACTACATTATATTACTCATACCCACGAATTATCATTTGAAAACCGTACGGCGTCACGAATACCAACAAAAGAGAGGAAATGGCGCTCCTTCGAAATTGAATCTATGTCCACCGGCGTACCGACGGCTGCCTTTTGGCGAATCTACTTTCACTCATCTTTTCTTTCTTTTTGACATCTTCCCGATGCTTGCAGTAGTTGTGCCCTTGTTTTTCATGCGTCTTAATTTCAATCAGCCTGGGAATGAGACATTGTACTGGGAGGAAATGTGGACTTCGGCGAACGGGGATTGGGACGGCTCGCGTTCCTTGTGGCTCCGACATTGGACCTTTGTAAACAATTTCAATTTCTGTGACATTTCCAGGATTCGGTCCGCTTCTCCTAGGTTGTAGATGCCACCATGGTCAGCCCCAGGCCAATTGCGAATCCATTCGTGTTACCGTGTCTAGGCAAGATGTCTACAGCAAGCGCTCTCAGTATAAGCCAAAGTTGTAAGGGTATCGATGTTTGGTCTCTTCCACGGAAAAGGGGAAAAGAACTAAAGTACAAAGAAACGGATGGTGAACAAGGAAAGGGGGCACATGGTAAATTTTTTTGGCATTCTTTTTTTTGCGTCTTCCACACTTTCTGCGTGTCACAACAAATGCGCTCTCCAGATTTCCATCTGGTCGATTCCAACAGGCTTCATGGTGGATTCGCCATGTCCAGATATGTGAATGTTCTGAAAAGGAACACACGACATGTGGGACAAGCGCGATGAAACACCATCTCGCTAAAGGGAAAAGGAGTAAAGAAAAAGATTGGGTAATTTGAAATGTTTCACGGAGAAAAAGGACACAAAAGAATTAGAATATGGGGCAAAGAAGGGGGCATAGAATCAACATGAGGCGTAGGAAAACAGGGCAGCCGATGGTGTATCGACAACCCGAATGTGGGTGGAAGAGAGAAAAAAGGATGAAGGATAAATGAGTCTAGCAATTAAGCATCGCCCGATGGGGCCGGCTTATCACCGGAGGGAGTCGAGGGGGCAGGAGAATCGCCCGATGCGCCTCCCTTGAAACCACCACGACCACCGCGTCCTCCACGGCCACGGCCACGGTCACCCCGACCCCGACCACCGAATCCACCCCGACGGGCACCCTCGCTGTCACTGGCGCTCTGGTAGCCCCGGCCACTGGCGCTAGCTCCACCGCGGTTGCTACCCTGCCAGGTTCCGGCATTGCCTTGGGTACGGCCGCCGCGGTCTTCAAAGAACTTGAAGTTGGGCTTGCGAGGTTGACCGGCGGGAGTGGGCTTCTTGTGTTCGATGGGCTGACGGTCGAGAGCAGCCTTGGCATCCTCCACAGTCGGGAACGTCACGACGTGGTTGAACTTGCCATACTTTTCGATCTTGAGCAACTTGCTCTGGTCCTCCTCCGGCAGTAGGTCACGAACCGCCTGCTCGTTGTCGACGTTAGACACGAAGAGTCCGTTGCTCGGTTTCTTCTCACCACGAGGAGCAGGGGACTCGGTCTTCTCGGGCTGAACAGCGCCGTTGGCGTCAGAAACAACCTTCTCCTCCCCAGCGGGCTGCGCGGAAGCGGAAGCCGGAGGCTGGGGGGTCGCGGTCTTGGGGATGACGGGAGCTGGCGAGCCACCGGCGGGCTGACCCTTCTGGCCAGCAGGGCCAGAAGCAGCAGGGCGGGCCGGGGGAGCTTGGCCGAACTGAGGAGTGGAGGCAGTGGGCCGGCCACCAGCAGCACCGGTGGGCGCAGGGGAAGCAGTAGTGGCAGGCGGGCCGCTGGCAACAGCCTGGGGGCCTCCAGCAGTGGGCTTGCCACTGCGGTGGGCGAAGTTGAAGCCCTGAGCCCGCATCTCCGTCGCGATCCGTCCTCCCTCAATCTCCAGAACCAGGTATCCAAAGGCGGCGTCAGCCAGGTTAAAGTTCCACATGTTCTTGAAGGCGCTCTCGTCTACTTGACCGGCAGCGTTACCAGCAGCGACAGGGCCGCCAAAGGGGTTCCCGCCATTGGCAATCGAAGGCATCTTTTGCACCACTTCCAACGCATTGTCCAGCAAAGTCTTCTGGGCTTCGTTTGACGAAATTGCCGACTCCACCTCTCCCCGCACAGTCTCCCAAACATCGGTGAATGATGCCTTGGAGGCAGCAAGTTTGCCGCGGTAGTGATCCAGGGACGGGTTCACCGAGAACTCATTGTAGGAAGAGCCGTAACGGAAGTGTAGACCGGCCGAAACGGAGAAATCTGCCTTGAGGGTGACGGAAAGCTGGTTCAGCATGCCTTCGCGAGCGGGAGAGGCATGGGTAACGAAGACACGAGTCTCGGAGGGGTCGTAGACACGGTTGGCTGTGTCGATCAGCTCGCCCATCTGCAGAAGTGTTGTCCACATAGTGCCCTGGCCACCAGCAATAGTCGTCTTGCCCTCACCGTTGTCAAACAGCTTGTGCATCACCACTGCACCACCCAGTCCAAGCAGACGCAGCTTAACGCCACCGATATCCAGCAGCCGCGAGTTGGCCTCGTCGATGATGTGCAACTTGTCGACCTTGTACTCGCCTGACCGGAACTTCTCCAACACACGGACATCCTCACAGGCACCCCAAACTGTGTAGACCGGAACATCGAGGGTAATTCGCTTGTCCAGGAGCATCGGCAGTTCGGAGAGGGGTAGCTGATCGGGGTTGAACCGCTGCTTAATCGACTGCGCAGGAGGGACCTGTGCAATCGTCCGCTTCACGTTCTCTGGCAGAAGGGGAGAATATTGAGCCACATGCTTAAGAGTTCTGCGCGTAGATGACAGAAAACGATTAGCTGAGTCTGTCCGCTGAGGTCGGTGGCCGGCTGACGCGAGCGTGTTATCACTCATCGGGCAGCAAGGGCGTGCCTGAAAAGCTTGGGATCGTGTCACACTCACTTGTCTGCAATGCGCTCCAGCGAGGTATCATCATAAAAACCAAAGTCACCCGTGTGGATGATGTGGTCTGCGCGAGCCTGTCTCGCCAGTTCATTCAGAGACTTCAGGTTTCCTGCATCGCGAGCCCAATTAGCCTAGCTTTATGCGAGTTTGTCATCTGACAATCCATACCTCGAACATCCGCAATGCACAGAATTCGGGTTGGCCCGTTCTGGATTACTCTGCCATTGTTGGGAAGCAGCGGCGTGGCTCCGGGGGCCGGGCCCGCGGGAGTCGCACCGTTCGAGAGAGGATAGCCTTGAGGACCGAAGTTGTGAGGGCGGGGCTGGAGAGAGAGGCAATGAAAGGTTAGCATGGCAGACTCTGGGCTGATTAGGTTGGAAAGTCCTCCCCGAAGACAAGCTGGGGGTTAACACCGCAAGAGGGGAGAGAGCTGAGACCAACACTTACAGAAGCCATGAGTGGAGGGGGATAATTAACACGTCGGAGGCCAAGTAGGATGGGGGAGATAGGAAGGAAAGGAGGAAATCAAAGGAAGGGGGAGAAGGTTGAATTAAGTCGAGGCAAAAAGAAGATTCACCTGTGCATCGATGAAGCAACAGCTGGGAGGCGTGACATGCATATTAGGTAAGCACCCCTGGCGCCAGCACAACAACGCCTCGCGCGTTTTCAATACTGAGAGCTTGAGGCAAGGTGACGGTGGGGATTGAACTGTCCTTTTCTACTTTGGAATGGGCTTTGTTAGAATCAGCATTGGTTGTGGTTGTTCCAAATGGCCTCCGATGTTATACATGTGTTGGGCTGACACTCTGTGACCATATGCCCAAGTAGGCTACGATATGTTAATTGGCTGAAAATAGCTTATTTAAATAACCACTAACCATGTAGTGATAGTGATGCTCCGCTCATGGAAGCCCCATGGAACATAGGACTCTTCGAATCAGGATCTGCAGATTTTGCGGAGTTACACTTCATACATCTCTTCACGTAGATGCAGCCGGACCAAGAAGTTGTTGGAAACGGGCCGAAACACTCTATTCTATTAGCCCTCATGAACCAACTAGGTATTCCCTTGAATGTGTAATGTCTCTTTGCATATAGCCTGACAGGCCGTCGTGACCTATTTAGGCCCAGTTACTATATTTCCTTGGTCCTGCTTTAGATGCCCTCTCAAGGATGGCCCTCAACGGTCACTATGTACATGATGCTTTCTCCTTTTACACATTTGCGCAACCCTGGAAGGTTTTCAGATCTTGATTTGATCCTGATTTAACACCATAAGATGTGGCTGATGGGTTCGAGTACGATGATACTCCAAACGAGCGCTATGCATCGACATGCAATAGATAAGTATAAAAGAAAGGAAACAGTGCTATTTCTTACAGGATCAATCAGAGCTCGTTGACGTGATTTTGCCGCAGTTTATCAGCCTTCCGGGATGGGATGCCATGGGCAGATGTCTGGTTGGACAGAGACCGCATCGACGCAGGTCCCTTCAATGCCAACAAGGCAAAGTGGCCACCGACTGTTGGACGGGCACGGCACAGAATTGGAGTACCCGGCTCGTTACCGTGCTTCGAAGTCGAGACATACCGATCCGAGAATGGCCAGTTATGTTTGCCGTTGGTCATGAATTTCCACAGGTCATCGACGAACTCGTCCCGCGTGCTCGTATCGAATGTACCTGCTAGCCACATGTTCCAATCCGACTTGGCCCAGTCCTGTCGACTGTCCAAGGCCACACCATACTCGCCGCGAACGGTCGAGAAGAAGGTGCTTCCCATTTGATATGCATCGTCACGGAACGTCCCGAGACCCAACAGGACATCTGGAAAGAGGTTGTATGGGGTCTTCCAGGACTCCGGGAAGCCCGGGTACTGCAACACGAAATGGGTCTGTCCCTCATCTGTGCCCAGGCCCTCGGAGAAGAATAGGTCTGCATGTTCCTCACCAATCCGCGAGTACAGTTCACGTCCACTTAGTTCGCCGAAAGCCTTGATACCGACTGCTGCCTTGATAGCCAGGTTGGTCTCATTGGGGAGAGGCCCGGCGGCGTCATTGGAAGAAAGCTGGTTGGCGATGTCGATGCCGTTCTCGATCAAGTAATCAGCGTACTTCTGGAAGATGCCCATATACTGATCGGTCCAATCGGTATCTCCGGTCGCCTGCGCATAGGCAAGTGCAAGAACGAGTAGATTGCCACACTCTTCGATCGGCATAGGCTCAGCCTCCTGGTTATCATGACCGATGGCGTTTGGATAGTGCGACCCAAGGTCGTGAATGGTATAGGGCAAGTGCCAGCGACCGGCAGCCGTGTATTTCATGATAGGCTCGAGCAGCAGTCGGATCCAATTCGGATCCATGACCCAGTAGATGGGGAAAGCCGGCATGATGACATCGATGGTATTGACATTACCATCACTGGAAAGCTCTTTGATGAAGGCCAGTACATCATCTGTGTCCAGCAATTCGTTGGGGATTGTCAAGTCCATGCCTCCATATGCCTGTCGCGTTGACAGGGCTACGATATCGGCATATTTGGGGCCGGCAGCAGCGGTCGCAAAAGACACTAATTCGTGATCCAGTTTCAGAGACTCCAACAAAGCATCTCCGTAGTCGTCCAGGAAGAAGGCAAGGGCTTCGTGCGTGGTCGGGTAGTATGCTCGGTAGTAGCCCGTGTAAGTCTCTCCCAAATAATTGATGGCCTCCTTTCTCTCGTATCCCACGGCGAAAGTTACAGAAGCACCGCCGGTGATAATTCCCAGGTCGTGGGCGACAGCCACAATATTTTGGTAGGACCAGGTGGATTCTTGGCCTGAAAGATCGCCATGTTCGACGAAACGGCTGCGTACTGTCTTCGCCTCGCCTGCGAGTGCAGAAATAATACTCGAATTCGACTGGCGAGAGGCAAGAATCACGTCACCCCAGAGCGCCATGTCGTCCGCTTCGGCATATCGTTCTGCATCTGCCACCGAAAGGGAGTGAACGACAAGCCCGTCACGTTCCTCGAAGCCATGGACTGAGCGATCTTCTCGACCCGTCCACCTCCCGTCGATATCCGAATAGACCTGGATGTCAACTCCATGAGCGCCTTTAACCTCGACGGTTAAATAGCCTACACACAACGTGATTAGACAGGACCGAAGATCTCCACGTGTGGCACAAACTTACTGAAAGGCAGCGAATGCCGGAGATAGTTCGAAGGCGAAACAGGCGAAAAGAAGTCCAAGGTCAATGCGATTCCACCCGCCGTGAGATCAAAGAGCGAATGGGTTGCTGTGAACTCGGCGCGGCGCACCGTGGCAGGAAGAATGTTGCGGGCTTCCAAGTCCGACACGCCCATCAGGCTATACGCCTGGCCATCAATACGAACGATGACAGACCAACCGAGTTCCTGGCCGGCCCAAAACTGCGAGTCGGCATAAGGAAGCTGTTGCACGCGGTCACTGGGCATCCATGCTGACAGGTACGGGTTGCGCACAGCGAGCGGGTAGGAGGGTGGTTGTGCCGGGTGATGAGTGATATGCCCCGGGTCGCGACACAAGAACGAGAACAGTGAAGTACACAGGGAGCCAAGTCCCAGGGGCGTCTGCATACCGAATCGCATTTTAGTAGGTCGAGGGTGGGATCTTGATCGCGCGCGCCGGGCGCATTGACCAGCAGGATCTATATCGTCTATATCGAAAGAAGGTTCAATCCGGTATAACCAGCATACGGGTCAAAAGTAAGGTACGGAGGCAAGGGCAGGAGAAAGCCTACGCCCCTTGGTATGGTACGTCATGGGTTCCCCACGACGATCACCTCAATGGCGATGCTGATCACAACATGACCCCCACTTGCGGGGTTGTGCTTGAGCGCGGCATTTGGCAGCGTCACCCTTGTGTATGCGAATAGCCTTGAATTCAATGCAGTGAAATGCTAGTGACATTTTATAGAGACCTTCGTTTACGCCGAACTGAGGATCATCATCGATTTGCTTCAAGTAGTTGACGTTACCGGAAACAACTCGATATCAATACTGTAGATGTCTGAACATGGCATATACCACCGTGCAAGTATATTTCTTGGTCTTAAGCCAACGTCGTCTCATTTTCCGCTCAATTTCTGCCCATGGCCTTACTTTTTCTAGCTTTGCTTATCAGATGTGGACACCTATCCATCGGAGAGGAATATCTATGCCATGTTATCGAATGGCTTAGGTGGTGACGTGATTCAAGGAGCCGGTAGTCTTTAGCACGGTAGTTTTTAGCACTTTGAGAAGGATGGCGGACAAAACTGTCCTCCGACTGACCTGGCCAAATAATTCCAAAGATCATCTGTGAGAAAAAGATACACACAGATTGGTGAAGTGGTACTGTTTACGCATGATCAAAGATGGGACAAAATGCACTGAACCGGGGCTTTGTTGCTCTCACTTGTGAAGGATGCATGGCTGCTCTACAAAAGACTCCTTTACATAACTAGAATGCCAATTACGACGGTATAGTGATCATTTCAACGGTCATAAGCTGGTTGTTTAATTTGCAATCGTAACCAGTAGTAGCTGTACTGGCTGGGTATGATACAAGTAAAAGTTGGTGCAAACTAGAAATCAGCCACGGAAAAGGCGCAGACCACCTTCCTCCCGGTCATCGTCACTCTCTACATCACTGTCACTCTCGTCGCCTTCACCTAACAACCCACTGGCTGTTTTGCCCAGAAGAGAGGCAAAGAATTCATCTCTTGCCCGAACCGTCCACACACCACGATCCTCCGGCGCCATGAAGTTCTGTAGCTTCTCATGCACATTGAAACGCATCTTGCGGCCCTTCGAGGCACGGGTATCGACCTCTCGCTTTACTTTGTCGTTGCGCATCCCTGTGATGGGATGAATAGGAAGGCGAGATGGGAGTTGCTGCAATGAGTCGAGGCCGCCGGTAATGGCTTCGGAAGACATGCGTTGTTCGACGAGCTCACGGAGTAGGGATTGGTAAAAAGCGGTGTCGTCGTAAACCAATTGACTCTGAGCTGTTGGATCAGAGCCATTGGCAGTTGGGTTTTGGCGAGCACGTTTCGATGACCGGTCACCGAGCTCCGTTGCGACTTGAGCGTCAAGAACGGTGGTAACACTCTGGAGGCCAGAAGCAGACCCGAGAAGCTTACCCCCGACATTGGGGCGAGAGGTTGAGGTTCCGCGCACTTTTGAGGACCACTTGTCGAGAACGGAACGGCGATGAGGGAGAGACTCGGATTCGAGATCGGTCATGCGTTCCCAGAGGGAAGTGGTGGCGGTTGTAGGAGTAACCGGGGAAATCCGTTTGCGCTTTTTAGCGCCCTCTTTAGAGTGTGCGTCGGACAAGGCGGTGCGTAGTTCTTCAAGAGTAGACCAAAGGGCAAGTGCCGCGGATTCAGCCGATTTGATTGTCTCGGAATCCTCTTCGGCCTCGCCTGAATCTGTCGCGTGATTATCCGCTCCCCCAACAATATCCGACATCTCATTGATTGCACTCAGACCCTTTTGCAACTTGATTCGAGTGTTGAGAAGGGCGTCGAAAGTGGTACGTTGTTCTTTCACGGCCTTTCCCTTCGCAGCATCTGCCTTGGCAGCCTGCGAGATGGTTGCAGCAATTGTTTTCTGATCGGATGCCATTAACCTGCGCAGTTCCTCGCGATCGTCCTGCTTGTGTGCCCGGTTGGCATGTCGATTGTCCTTCGCATTGGTCTCATCGTCGTCCTCCTCATCTTGCTCTTCCTGTTCGTCGTCTTCCTCTCCGCTTTCCAGGTCATCTTCTGCTTCGGAATCGTCTTCATCTGCCGTCAAGATGTTGTCCCCCATTCCCGAGTCCCCTACATTTGAGGAGCCCTCGCTGCCGTCATACGAGCCGGTTGACGAATCGGTCATGTCCATTTCATCCAATGAGTCCTGGGGCAGCTTGCTTCCTTTGCCCTGCCGCTGGGTCCTCGAGGGCATTTCACGGGTATTCAGTTTTCTCTGCTTCTGCTGCCGCAAAGACGAATCGGACCGAGTCTTGGTGTCTTCGCGGGCGTCTTCGTCGGAGTTTTCGTCGTCGACGGCCGAATCGTGGTCCGAATGCAGACCGCTCATACCTGATTCAACGTCCGACTCATCTTCGGGGCCTTCGTCGGAGGTTTGATCATCATCGGTAGGCGCCGCAAAAGGATTGTCATCGCTATCGGCGTCGAGGGCATCTCTGCTGACACGAGAACCAGCATACTGCTTGCCCAATGTGACGGGCTCTTGCTTTCTAAGTTTGGCTTTTCTGTTTCGACCCATCAGTTAATTGATTTTTTGCCAACGAGTACGTCTAGCTCCACTTACCCAACAGACTGATAGTGCTCCCTGCCAGCGTTCATATCTGACGCTTTGCCAGTCTCTTCATCACTGGAGTTGCCATCCCGATCAATATCCTCTGGATCAAAATCTAGTACCCATGTCAGTTATCAGATGTCGTGAAGTCTCTGACGGGGAGCAAATGTAAGCAGAGAACAGTCCAACATACCCTTGGGAGTGGGATCCTCCAGATCTGCCAGCTGGTCAGCCAGTGAGCGTCCAGGACGCGTCTTTCCAGGAGCCATGGTGGATGATGAAGCTCTGAAAGAGGCCGAGCAATGCCCGCAACTTTTTTTTTGTTTTTCCGGATAACGGAATAACTTTCCTTTACGGGTTAGCGGTTTTCGCGGCGCGCTAGCAAAGGCGGCCTGGAGGGCGGTCTGCATTTGATCTGCAGAATCCGTTGCCCGATTTCCATCCCGCAGCTTCTTGTTGAAGTTCACGTCACTTATCTTGCATTTCATGGTACCCTTTCTTCCATCACATTGACTAATATGTGGGCTGTGCCAGGTGGTCCAAATACCTTGTCTAGGAGGGTATTTTCAACCTTCCGAGCACTGCAACATGACAATCCCCTGGTGAGTTCAGTTGCCTCCTGTGTCTTCCCATGCTGGACAAATCATTTTCATACTTGTCACTGTTCCTAAAGTATCATCGCGCTGAATAAAGGCTTACTATCTATAAATTAGGGTCTCCCACGTTCTGGAACGCCCCCGTCCTTTCCTCGTCGTCGTGGAGTACCGGAGAAGCGCAAAATCAGAGATGTCAAGAAAGTGGTTGCCGTTTCATCAGCGAAGGGTGGTGTTGGCAAATCAACAGTTGCTGGTGGGTTGATAGCTTTTGATTTTTTTTATCCGCGTTTTATTCTTGCTTTCCAATATGATGATGTCAATTGCATCTCAAGTATCGAATGCGTATCCGGTCAAAGCTAAATGAGTCGCGCAATTTATAGTAAACCTCGCCCTCTCCTTTGCCCGACGAGGTATCAAGGCTGGCATTCTTGACACCGATATCTTTGGTCCGTCTATTCCAACATTACTGAATCTCTCTGGCGAGCCTCGACTTGATGAAAGTAAGATCCAATGCTCCTGCTATTCAACTTGGGTACCCCGGAACATACTCACGAAATTATTACCTTAGACAATTGCCTTGTCCCTCTCACAAATTACGGTCTTAAGTCTATGTCGATGGGTTATCTGCTACCACAGACTCAGGCAGACAGCACCACAGGCGAAGTCCCCATGGACACAACTCCGATTTCGTGGCGCGGTCTCATGGTGACCAAAGCCATGCACCAGCTTCTCCATTCGGTGTCATGGGGCCCATTGGATGTACTCGTGTTAGATCTTCCGCCGGGCACTGGAGACGTGCAATTGACCATCAACCAAGAAATCATCATCGACGGCTCAGTGATTGTGACAACCCCCCAAGATATTGCCCTGCGCGATGCCGTGCGCGGCATTGGCATGTTCCAGCGAATGGATGTTCCAGTCCTCGGTATGGTCCGCAATATGGCCTACTTCGCCTGCCCCAATTGCGGACATCAAACCCGGATCTTCTCCCATAGCGATAGCGATCACTCATGTGGCGAAGACCGTGGTGTGATGGCGCAGTGCAAGCGCCTGGGTGTCGACTTCCTGGGGGATATTCCTCTTGATGCGCGGGTGTGCGAAGACGCTGACCGCGGTATGCCGACCGTCGTGGCGGAGGAGACCGCAGAGCGTAGTGCCAGACGTCAAGCTTTCCTCGGCGTTGCCGAGCAAGTCGCCAAAAAGCTTGGCTTGGATTGGGACTGAGGTTTCTTCTCCAATTGTATCAACATCATGATTCTTGTACACTAATCATGAAGTTTTGCACACGTCATCGTATATTGATGTTTTTACCGGCGCTCGGACTTCTACTTGAAGCATCTCATTTCCAAGATCGAGTTTATCTGTCAAATTGATACACTAGGTATTCCACCAATTGGGCCCGTGGTATACATATCATGCCCATTGGCCTGTTCGGAGAAAATGGCATAATATGGCGGTACCATAAACATCACCAGTATCACAGGGTATATCCAACACAAAAAAATGATAAATAACGAGAGCAATGGCGTCTTGCGACCATTCCAATAATTTGCAACATATGAGTATGAACGTGTGCGAGTGACGTCTCGTTCCGAGATGGCCAAAGTAAAGAACGCGAATAGATAAAGAAAATGTAAGTAAGGAAAGTAAGAAATGGCAAAGCTGAGTAAATCAAACGTTTAATGCGCCTCGTCGGCTGTCTTAAAGACTTCCCTCTCGGGCATTTCCGGTCGAAGAGACGTAGAGCCCCGACCAGAAAGCATGGACATTGTATCGGTAGACCTGCGACCATTCTCGCTGGCGCCAACCGCACCAATCACGCCCTTGGCATTTATCACAGCACGGGTGCTGGCGCCATCTGGGGCAACACCGGATGGTGTAACCGACTCTCTGTCGCCACCAACTGAACTAGCAGTGTCGGACATGAAGTCACTCCGACCGGCCGCTGATGAAGGTCTGCCTTTGACATACGGTAGAGATGCATCAGAGGTCATGGCGGCGTGGAAAAGGGCTCTCGTGCTAGCGGCTTCATCATTCAGCTTTCGGTTGTCCACCTCGGGCAGTATAAGAATCGGACCGGCACTTTTCTCGGAAACGGGGCGGCCGGCGGCTGACTCGGAGGCATGTCCAAGTGAGAGATCCCCAGTCGACCCCTTCTTTTCGCTCTCCGTGTTCCAAGTCACAGTATTGCCACCAGTAGACTTCTTCTCGGCGTTGTCCCGGGTCTTTGAGGGCTGACTCGAGTAGGTCCCAGCCTGTCCGGCGTCCACGCTCGTACGAGTTGACCGACGGCCCGATTTCCCAGCCTCAGCCTCTCGTTCTATGGTGCGTTCGTCGTGCTTGCTACCCCAGCCGCTCCACATCATCATACCATAGTTCTTCTTTGCGTGTCGCTTGGGCAGCACTCCAGGGGCAGCACGACGGGCAGCTAGCGAGCTCGGAGGTGGGTTTTCTCCCTCAAAGTCCTGGAAGCCATGCGCCATCTCCTTCATGCGATGGCTCTGGACGTGGAGTTTCTCCTTGGAAAACTTGTCGTCCCACTCGTGCTTGGCTTCGAGCCATTTTCTAATAAGCTCAGGGTTGATTGCACCGACCTTGCTGGGTGGAATTTCCAGAACAGAATAGGATGATGGCGGATCAAGTGGGTAGACATGGCCACGCTTATCAACACGCTGCCGGATCATATGCAGATCAAACGCTGGCAGAGGATCGCCGGCCCTTCCAACAGAAACACCGGGTTCAAATGTTGGCTTCCTTCTACCTAATTCTTGGTGAGGACTTTCGGTATCCGTATCACTAGACGAGATGGGCGAAACAACGGCCTCGTCCACGATATTGACTTCGGATTTTTGCGCACGGGCCAATGCCCAGGAACCAAACTGAGAAATGGCTCGGAACATATACTTTGCGGGCCTGGTAAAGCTTAGTGTAGGGGCGACATGGCATAAGTCGTCCCAAACTTGAAGCTGCACGTATGTCGGTTCGTATTTGTTCAAGATTTCCCGGTCAGGGTCAAATTCGTCCAGGTAGATGTCACCGGGCGGGTAGGCTGTCGGGTTGGCAGCCTTGTGGGCCACATAGAACTGTTCATCACGGAGCATTTCGCCGCCGCCGCTTAGGACTTGTAGGGGAGGAAGGCCGCCTAGCGATGGCTGAAGGACCGGCGAAACAAGGGGATGGGAAAGGAGCTGATTGGTCGTGTACATTTGAATTTGGTCCTTGAGCTCGACTGTCTTCTCATCTAAGACAATATGTATATTATCGGGCTCTCCGTGCACTGTGTCGGGGTCGGGATTCTGCTGCATGCCAGGATAGGCATGTTCATCCGTTGCAGTCTTATCCTCGTGGAGAGTGTAGCCTCGAACTGCCGTCTCTGCGGAGGCGGTGTTGTTTCCAGGGATCGCTTGCTCGACATCCTTTGCGGTAACGGTTCCTTGTTGGGACAACTTTCTGATTTTCAAGATCTCGTCGGCATTAGGCGGAGGCCATGCCGAAGAGGGCTTATAGCGGAATCCGTAGGGAGGGATATAGTCGCCGGGGTTATCCTTCACAATACTCGGGAACGAGTGGGTGAGATCAACCCAAGGCGAGATCAAAATTGCACCTGCGGGGAGAGGGATGCCCTGGTCGCGCATGATGACCAGCATCGACAACGCCATACCCCCACCAGCAGAATCGCCCGCAATGATGATCTCACTCGGTTCGTATGACCTCAGCAGCCAGAGATAGGCCGCCAAGCAGTCCTGTAAACCACAGGGGAAGGGGTACTGGGGGGAGAGGCGGTAGTCCGGCGCAAAGACGCGACCCTTCAACTTGCGCGCATGGCGCTGCATCATATAGCGATGGGTATCGACGCTGCCGAAGAAGTATGCGCCGCCGTGGACGTATAGCATGATCCGATTGCAGCGCTGCTTGGACTTCTTGTTCTCATTGAAGTGATTGCGCATCTCAATCCACTCCCCCTTGAGATCCTCGGCCGGCCCGCGCCATTGCCACCATTTCTCGCCGCCGACGCGCAAGACGCCCTTGGGGCCGAGCTGTTTGGATATCTTAGCTGCGGCAGGTACGAGAAACTCGTCCGAAATCGTCACGGTCTCGGTCCTCACCCAGCGCGGACTAGGGACCCATTGACGTGTGAAGGCCTGGATATCTTCGACGGGGTGTTTCGACGCATAGTACAGAAATTGGCGGATGACCTGAATGCCTTCGTCGTAGGTGATGTGGACTGTCGGTTTGGTATGATTGGCCTTGCGATTCAGGTACTGGAGAGGAACGGTTCGTCAGCTTAACCTTAGTATGAAGGTATCGCAGAAAAGACCCACATGAGTGACAAGAGTGTGGAGGACAGTAGGAGTCAGAGCCGCACCCAGTGCGACCGTATGTAATGGCATGATGCTGCCATCCACGATAGATGAAGGAAGGAAGTAGACGTCACAGGGGAGTTCGGGGTAAATTTAAGCCACCGCGCGCACTCCGAACTATGCACGCCACCGCGCAATGCTCCCCCATGATTTGGCAGGAGTTCGAGCTAAAAAGGAGTAATGTGCGATGATGTCATTGGTACCCCGGAGGAAACGATGCATTTCCCCATCGATCTGTCTACAAACACAAGTCTGGAACTAATCAACAGGAACGCGCCTTCGCCTTGTCCCGGCCAGAGCTATCACCATGATATACACCAACCCAGTGGCCCCGGCGACCACCCCGTACGCAATAACCGCGGAGCGAGGAGCGCCAGGCTTGCCGATCCCTGTTAATCGAAACCCGAGGCCAACGTTGACGACCCCCAGGACGATCATGGCCCGCCCAAACCACCGGTGCAAATAGGCAAATTGGCCCTTGCCGCCCGACTTGCGGAAGTGCCGGTGTTGTAACAACCCCATTGCTGGCTGGAACAGTATCAGACCGGCTACCACCACCATCCCGATCACCGGATGATAGTGGCTCAGTAGTCGGATGTCCTTGGCCATGGAAATCCCTAGACCCATCCCTGCGACAGTCACTCCCAGTGTGATGAATTGCAGACTTCCGTGTAGAGCCACAATACCCGACGGGAAGAGATGCAAGACCATCGCGAAGAATGGGAACAGAATGACGAAGGCGATTGTCATCAGCACGGCGTGGGCTTTCCTCTTTCTCTCGAATGCTTCATAGTCAATTTGCGGGCGCACGTGCATCGCGTTGCCCGCTTGAGAGGTGGATAGATCCACGAAGGGGTTTCCGGTACCGGTCTCTGCCGCTTGCTTCGGGTTCACCGTATCTTGACTCGTGCTGTCCTGCTCGGGGATGGTTGTGGATAAATCGTTGGAATTCAATGGCTTTCCGTATTTCACAGCCCAAATCCAATTGCAGTGGGAGACGTTTGGGTTCAGGCGGCCTCCTCGCTTTGAGATGCAGCTGTCACATTGGAAATTGGCGGTGATGACTCCGTCGGGGACTTCGGTACGCTCCATAATTATGATCTTTGCATTCTCTTCGTAGGGAGGTCGTATTTCACCTTTCCCCAGTCTGGGAGAGATTGTCACATTGTTTCCCAAGTTATACACCACGAATATATTGGCCCCAACTGTTGAGATTCCCTGGTTCGGGACGAAGCACGTCAATTCCTGGGTGGAAGTGAGCTGAATATAAATAAACCCGTCCCCCGTTATCTCTGTGTCTTGTGGAACAGGGATACTGTAGATAATCAAGTCATCTCCAAGGGGAATAAAACTTGCAAACTGCGTCGTAGCGGCTGAAAGTGTTCCTGCGAGCAGGAGAAGCGCACGAAGTGCCGTCATCGTGACAGAGAGAAATATAATTGTCGTCCACGCAAAAGAGAGGGGCGCGAAGCCCTGCATAAATAGCCAGTTGCTGAGCTGAGAGTCGTTACACAGAATCGCTAATCGGCATCCGTGTTTTCATATCAGCTGGGAACACGCATCCACTCAAGCCCAGGGTTACCCCGTAGTTACTTTCATCGGTGCAACCGACTCAACCAAAGCGCTTCTACAATGGGTAGCTCTCTATTTACCAAATCAAGTCTCTCAGATTGATCATCTTTGGCAAGCCCCTGTACGAATGCCCGTGCTGCGCCTTCACGGACGTATCCGTGACGCGATCTTTCAAACCATGAATCTCACCGCATCCCAAACATCCTTCCGGCTTCACAATATGGCGCTTTAAAGCCCAAATGTGCTTCTGGCAATAAATCTATCTAGGCAGCTACGATTCTTGGATTGGGTCATTCCAAAATGTATGTGGACCAGGATACAGCTAAGCCTCTCCAGAAACTTCGCAACCTGGCACCATATTTCATTATTGCCTGTGGTCTCCGAGGCCGATTGGGAATACTTCCAGGGTAAGATAGATCGGACGATAAGTAAAGGAAGAATGGAGGGCAGTGTATGTGACCACAGGCTCGGTACTCAATGTTCTATAGGAATTTACATTAGTATATCAGTCATTCAGAATCAAAGATCAATCCCGCTGTAGGTAGTTGGCAAGGTGCCTAGTAAAAGCATTGTTGATATCAATTTTCTCCTGTTCGTCGGGGTGCCAGGATCGCTGATCACCGGCGGTCTTCCGGATTCTTCTTGCCACGTTTTTGAGTATGACAGGGACATGTGCCTCCGGCAAGCAGAAGGTGTAAGCTGAAAGAGAAAAAATTCGAGAATAACCTCGAGGTATTACACTTCTCTGCCACTTTGTCAGCTCGGCGACGTGACAGATGGCAGATCCAAATGATAAGCTTACAACGCCATGCTAGACTGGGGTTTCCTGTGTTGCCTGATAAGGCAGCGCCAACAATGGATCCGATTGTTAGGTCTCCTCTTGGGTTCTGCTTGATAGCATAGAGCAACACAAGCTCTATTTTCCAGCGAACCACAACACTGAACACAACACCATTTTCATTGGAGAACATACTGCTCCTACACATGCCTGCGTGAGCTCTTCACTGCACTCTTCTTTTCGGGATCAATCCAGTTTTCTTCTGCAATTGGGTCTGGTTGACGAAGCTAAGGAACTCAATGCAGGTTCACGGGTCGATAGATCAAATTTTAATTTATGGCTTCAGTTAGGCTTTGTATAATGAAAATACTGCGATTGTCTATTGCAAAATAGAACATCTAGTCTGATGGATTTTCGGAAAATTGCTTCCATAAATTTCGACGCTCAAATAACTACCATGCAAGTCCACCCACTACCTTCAACAAAATGAAAAAGGGAGTAAATCTTATTTGTTCTGAGTATCCTTGGTAAGCACACGTTTGGTGCAAACTTTTAGGATTCTTTAGGAGAAAGAAGTAGAAATGTTTCGCGGTCCAGCGGGGCCCTCTTCCAAGCCATTTTTTCTAGGTGCTTCGGGTCGCCATCTCCAGAACGGACGCATGTATGAGGAGCTCGAGTCGCCATTCTCGAAAATATCCGCAGCGTGCTTAGTTTGGCATTAGCCCATGGAATCTCTTCGAGATCGGCATAAAAATTGACTTACTTCTCCAAGAACCGGCAAGAATTTAGCACCATGTCCACTGCCTCCTGTGCAGACAAAGACGGAGCCTTCTGCGTAATTTGGAACGAAATCAATGACAAAACTATTGTCTAATGAATCCGTATACCAACATAGCTTCGTGGAGTGAAACGGAACGTCCTTGAATTCCGGAAGGAAAATCGAAACAAAATGTTTGATAGCTTCGACGGCCCGCGGTGGTATTGACTTGCTCTTCGAGGAGGATAAAGGTACCGACCATTGACCGTCCTGCGTGAATGGCGTTCCTTCCGGAGCCGGTTGGAAATTGGTAAACTGTATGATGAGATGTCAGTGAGTGTGGGGATAACACTGTGATTTCCAATTACTTTGATGCCTCGGAATCCAATCTTCACGAAGCCTTCCGGTGTACGAGGCAAAACGTAAATGCTGCCGGTATCCTTGCCAGCGCCGTCTCTGGGCGCAGTCTTCCATGTAATCACCGGGAAGTTTTCCGGTGAGTATTTTTCCCAAAGCTTCGTATCAGCCGGGTCAATCTTGAAGGTTGCTAAACTGCCAGATGATGATTCGAGGTGGGTGCTCAAGATGGGAAGGACCTGCGTGGAAAAGGACCCAGCTGCCACCAGTCAGTCAACGCACGAACACCGTTGATATCAGCACATTACCAGCAACTACCACTGCATCTGCACTATGAATAACATCGTCTTTTGTTTTCAGTCCGGTTATCTTTTCTTTGCCGGTCTCGGTAGCGCTCCGAACTTTCACGAGCGATTCCACCGCACCCTGCTGTCCGAAGTGAAACTTGACTCCCTTGACGGCTGCAACTTCTTGATAGTGTGCACAGGCATTGCTGCATCGTACAAAGCCGGCTAGTAAGTCCAATACTGCCTCGTAAGAATCTGGCGGAGAGGTTTGCGGTATCTCGAAACTGAGTAGCTTGGCCTTCCATCCCAAGCTATCGGCACGCTGTTGGTCCTCGGAGTTACTCTTCACACACTGAGTGTGTCGCAGTCCGTCGCGTTCCATATTTTCCAGGGTTTCCTTTTCTAAAGCCTCCATTTCCCGTGTCGGTTGAACTCGCAGCATGCCGCTGTTCACAAAGAGTTTCCTCTCATTCCGGTCATCGGTCTGGCTCGACATGCGCTTCTCATCCTCTGCTAACCAAGCCTTTCGACTCTCCATGGCAAGACGCTGATAATGAAGCTCCGTGCCGTATGATGCGCGGAACTACTCCCGTCCGCTGTCAGCTCCACTCGATCTATCATTCGAGGTTGCTCACGATCTTGTTCAAATCCACCGACGCGGCCTGCGCATCAGCCTCCGGGCTGTACTCATTTTGATCATAGCAGTTTCTTTCGAAGACGGTGACTTCATAGTCTGTGTACAGCAAGTCAATCGATAGCCTGTTTCATCAATTAAAGCTCAATTCTTACTCCTCTCACGAAGAGCGACGGCCAGCGAAATGCCAAAGATTCCGGCTGTGATTGATCAGCCACGGCTGCACATGAGTCCAAAATCAATATTCAACTCATACCTCCAATAATGGCAACCGACTTTTTCTCTATCATGTTGATTCTGTCCGGTCGGAGAAAAATCGAGGTTCATTTATGAGGTGATTGCCCCGCTTTAAGTAGAATCCCCGCTCCGTCAGACCATATCCCCAAGGTCCCTCCCTCAGCAGGCATATTTGTTCTCCAACTTCTCCAAATTGCAGCAGCCTATCTACCTCATCTAGTCGCTTGCCTGATTAGGGAGTTGGTAAAACCTTTTGATTAGCTGTAGATTACACAGGGAATCCGTCGAGTATTTCTCGAATAACATTAATACTTCAGAGGCTGGGACCAGATACAGACCGGGTCGTCAAGTAACTTACCATGGTGTCTCTGGTATGTCGGTGCTTTGGTGGACACGCACTTCGGACCCTCGTTGATGTGCTTCGGCGCCGAGCTTCGGGACTGTGAAGTCTCGGCGCCGAGGTCATCATCACAAAGGAGCAGACGCACCCGAGAAGACAACTATAAAGGTCATGATGCCGAGAAATTCGCTTTTCTCGGCATTATCAAACGTATTCTATTCATACATTGCCTTTTCATCACTTGATTTCTTCGAATTTGCACAACAACGTCATGGCGGAGCCACGACAACGTATAGAACCGGAAGTCTCATCTTCGGAGAAGCCCACTGATGGCTCCCCGTCAAAGAAGGAAGCCCAGGGAAAGGCTCAAGCAGAAGAGCAATCTATTACCGGACCACGGCTTGCGTTAATCACGGTCGCACTCCTTAGCGCCATGTTTCTCGTTGCACTGGTAAGCTGTCATCCTGATGATTTGTGTGCACAGATACTCATGAGTATTTCTATAGGATCGCACAATCATTGCCACGGCTGTACCTAGAATTTCCGACCAATTCCATGCCATTGACGATATCAGCTGGTACGCCAGTGCCTACCTGTTGACCAGCTGCGCAACCCAGCTCATTTGGGGTCGTATCTACACCTTCTACTCGACCAAACTGTTGTTTTTGGCCGCAGTCGTGGTTTTTGAAGTTGGCTCCGCAGTTTGCGGCGCTGCACCCAGCTCCACGGCGTTTATTATTGGACGGGCTATTGCTGGCATCGGCTCGGCTGGCATCTTCAATGGATCGACTGTCATCATCTCGCAGGTGGTGCCTCTGCATAAACGCCCTATGTATGTTGGACTGATGGGCTCTACATTCGGGATTTCATCTATCGTCGGTCCTTTGCTGGGAGGTGCATTTACAGATCGAGTGACCTGGCGGTGGTGTTTCTATATCAAGTGAGTTATGTCTTTCATCTGATCTTGCGTCGGGTCAAATAGTTCTAACCCGTCGTTTCCCTCTAGTCTTCCGATTGGGGCTGTCACTCTTCTCATCGTTGCTTTCTTTCTTAATGCACCACCTCGTTCCAACACAGCAACGCTAAAGCGCCAATTGATTCGACTCGATCCCTTGGGCACAGTCTTGTTTTTGCCAGGGGTGATTTGTCTGCTGCTGGCACTCCAATGGGGTAGCACCGCCTACAGCTGGGATAATGGTCGCATCATTGCATTGTTTGTTTTGGCAGGAGTCTTCCTTATCGCTTTTGGCATCGTTCAAATTTGGCGAAAAGAAGACGCGACGATCCCACCACGGATCATCAAGCAGCGCAGTGTTGCATTTGGTGCGGCGTACACATTCTTTGTCTCCGGGGCCATGATATCGATTTTGTACACACTGCCGCTGTGGTTCCAAGGAGTCAAGGGTACCAGGGCAGTGCAGTCAGGGATAGACAATATTCCAATGGTGTTGTCACTGGTTGTTGCCAGCATACTATCGGGAGCAACCATATCGCGCACGGGACATTATGTGCCATTCATGTTTGTCGCGACCGTGCTGATGGCTACGGGATCGGGCATGATCACCACCTTCAAAGTCGACACGGGCCACTCGGCCTGGATCGGATACCAGGTTCTCTTTGGACTGGGGCTGGGGTCGGGTATGCAGCAGCCGACCATGGCTGCACAGACCGTGCTCGACAAGACCGATGTCTCGATCGGTGTTGCTCTAATGTTCTTTTTCCAATCCATGGGAGGTGCTGTCTGGGTCGCCGTCAGCCAGAATCTCTATGTCAATTATTTGGCCCAAGCCCTGTCCAGCATCTCTGGCATTGACCCAAGTGCAATTCTCAAAGCTGGTGCAACGGGTCTGGCAAAAATGGTCCCCGAAGACAAGCTTGGCCCCGTGTTAGTGATCTATAACTCGGCACTTCACCGGGCTTTCATTTTACCATTAGCACTATCCTGCGTGATGATTTTGCCAGCGCTAGGGATGGAGTGGCGCAATGTCAAAAAGGAGAGTGAGATGAGACAAAGGAAGAGCCTCGAGAGTGAGGATGAGCCGAAATACCCACGTGGGGATGATGAGAAGGATGTATAAGGTTGCATCCAAGCGCATCATTCATATCTAAATTTGAGGGTCGGTTGTAGTTTACGTATTATAAGGTACGGAGTACATGGCTAATAGTGATTCTCTCGCATCCAGGGTTTCTTGCTCCCAGTGCCACTTGAACGCTTTTATTCTTTATTTTTTGTTTTTTTTATTTATTTTCATTTCATTTTATTTTTTGTGGCGTTCCACAGGATCAGCTAGTGTCGGGTTCACATGTAATCATGTTCGGAGGTACGTACTTTAGTTTTCTTTACCGAGTTTGCAGGTGCAAAACAATACCTGCATAAGTATGATTGTTTTTATATTCTTCTATGTACCGATCACTGGAAATACTTTTTACACTACTGCATTTGCCCAGTTGAGCTGAGTCTTCATGCTGAAGACAAATACACTTTCGGCATCAACCTACTTCCACTCGGACAAATGGCAAGTGGACCACGGCCCCTTTGCGATATGACGATCTACCAACCGCCCCTGAAGGCGTCCAAAGGTCACATTTGAATGCACCCTTGGGGCAGAAAAATCTGTGATTCGGAACGAAGCGCCATGCGCGAACAGTGCGCACGAACGTGCTATGTAAATCGACTCCACCTTAACGACTAAGTACACACTAGCAGGATCGAGTCCCACAGCGGCTTCGAGAAACAAGGACGAAGTGGGACTTGGCGGTCGCATAGCTGAACCCGCCGTAAGAAAATTCCACTTTACTGATCGATTGTGTCATGCTGCAATCTTCCGGTGCAGAACCGAGAGTTTGGTTCAGAGGTCGAGATTGATCTAGGGTGATCCTGGCACATCGTCCACCGCAGATTTTCGCATAGATTATTATTTAGAACCGCATCGTGCTCTTAATTATTATGTGACCTATGCTGCAAGGAAAATGAAGCTGGGAGAAAGAACAAGTGTATCAGAAATGATGAAGAAAGAGAGGGATCACGTGGCGGGATATACCCTAACGACCTTGAAATTAAGTATAAGAGTTAATGAAAGTGTAAATAATGAGAGACGCCGGGTGAAGAAGTTAGATCATATATGCAGTAAAGCCTTGTAAGGCGAGAATCATACAACATAACCAAAGCATCAGCCGCAGTGACGCGCACTCCGGTCCACCGACTCTGCCGACGCGGCTGGTTCGTGAGAGATCTCGATAGTTGTTTCCTGGTACACACCGAAATCAGACATTTCCATGTCGTTCTTGGGAACAATGTCTTCAGTTGATCCTCCGAAAGGACTGTGTCGAGTCTCCTTGTCCACAGTGGGCGCACTGCGCTGCCATTTGGACCCAAACCGAGATCCCTTGCCGAATCCGCCCTTCCGGGAATGAGTGCCCCCGTTGGTGGTGATCTGTGTTTGCCAGTTCGATTCCGTATTGTCGCCGAGGTAGTTTCTGTCCGTAGTAGAATGCTCGGTATCGATGAGCAGGTGGCGACGAGTCAACGTATAGACCGTCACGTCCATGAGGCCTGAAAGCGACATTAAGCAGCCCGCCACGCCGAAGTAGGCCTTGCTCGGAGAGTTACCACGTGCAGTGGCCATACGACCGGCAGCAAGCGGCAGTGACAGGATCAAGTATACAAGCGGATAGACAACCATGTATATGACGACTCGGTTCAATCGGTGTAAGCTCTCTTGTTGACCTCGACGCAAAAGCTTTGCAGAAGCCATGCGCTTCTTGAGGTAGAAAAACATGACACCATACTCTGGACGACAGTGAAAATGTTAGCTGTTATGATTCAAACTATGTGTATATCGAAGGACGGGAGCGGTGGCGGATTTAGGCATGTAGGAGTTTAGGGTGGGTTTCTCACCCAGGACGGTTCCAAATTCGCTCAGAAAGACCCAGAAATAATGTCCCCAGAGACGTTCATTCTCATGTGCGGGACTGAGCCAACACTAGGAAGCCAATTCGGTTAGTTTCGTGTTCGTTGTACCGCTGCTTGGGGGGCGGGGACCTACCCAATTGGCTTCAGAGATGACAAAGACTTTGTCACCATAGAGCCCAACGGGGATGAATCCCAAAATAAGAATGAATGCCCACAGTCCAACAATGCAGCAGACGAAAATGTTGAATGGCAACTGTCGGCCACGCAGCACGACAGCACCTGTGTGAAGAGCGATGGACAGAACAAACAGACCGCTGCCGGGATCTCCTGTTTGAATCCACCATCCTTGAAGGTAACAAGCAGGTTCTCCAAACCTAACACTCCCGCGAGATGCCCAGTATAGACTGATCGTAAAAGCAATGGCTTGTTGGAGATCGACCAGCAGGAGTTGGTAAATGAGCACAACGTATTGGTTCTTGGCGAGCGAGCTTTTGTAATAGCGCTGCCAGTAAATGAATCGATAGGTAAGGAAAGACAAGAGACAAAGTGTAGACATCAAGGATAGTAGGCCACAAATTCCCATGGCAATAAAGAGTGCGCGGTCGGTACCTTTGAGCGGGGATTCATCGCGGAACTCCCAGCGGCGTGAAAGAGCATTGCCGCTATCCCCAGAGGCTAGGGATCGCAAAATTGATAGCATGACCAAGATGACCAAGACAGAGGGGGGTCTCTGCAGGCCGGGGATAAAAATCTCGACACTCCAGAAAGAGGGGCCAGCGCTTGTATAAGACTACAACGGATGACCGGGATTTCCAGGCCACCGGCTAGTGAAACCGGGGCGCTGGGCCCAGCGGCCTGTACCCATAAAAGATACTCCACTATTCTGTGTCAAGCAACAGAAAGCTTTTTGGCCACTGCTTGGTTCCTTGGCGTAAAGGGGCCGGTGAAAGATTCGCAGTTCGCCACCACCATAGTGGCTGCATAGTTGCCAAGATATTGTCCATTGGAGGACTGTATACCAATTTCGGAGAAGTGGATGAGGCTTTGAACTATGTTTGGTTGCGCAAATCGAGAATTGGGGCACTTCTGCCGAACATTATTACAACTCCACCCTTCACAACAGGTTGGCGTATGAGCGGCTTAATTTTGAGGCGTCGATCGCGTTCAGAAGTCCATTAAGATTCAGCGGCGCAAAATCAAAGGTCTGAGATTCGCCAGTCTGGGGGATCGCGTGCAAAATCCTCCCCGTGGGCGCTAATGTGGGACCCATCGAATCCACAATTACGATTGCGAGATACAAAAGGGGGAGATGGGCAAAATGGGACCTGTTCCGTGTAAATGCTTATATGCCGAGACAATAGTTTGGCAGTTAGCGTTGGCGAGCTAGCGCGAACTTCGGTATCATTAGCCATAGGTTGGGTCCTGAACCTTGGGAGACGCGCTGTATGCCGCCATCACAAGGGACGAAGAGGGGAGCATGCCGATCTAACGTCGAACTTGCATTCATAACTTATTGTTCTTGAATTTATAGTGCGAGCCTTGTTTCATCCCTCTTGAGCTGCAAGCAAATTACATATAAAAATCGGCTTGCCCATTTCGTACAATCCCCGTACCATGATCATCGGCACGATTTATTGATTGGCTGAGCAACAGTTTTTGCTCTCAGGAAATCAGATAATGCTTGAAGCTTAATTGGATCACAGTGCGATATCTAGAGTTTGGAAGTACTGTTTCTTCGGGCTGATTAAGATTGCGCTAGAACTCCCAAAAAACTTGTCAATGTAGCGGCCAGTGCTTGAGATTGACAATCTCCATGACACGGAGGCAGAAATGCCTCCGAGTAGTGATCACCAGGGGTTTATCCGGTTTCCCTTGTTATCTGACTAATGCGGTTGGGGCCGAGGTCAATGGGACGTGGGATGAATTTCACTTGACGATTGGGAGCTGAATGGGGAAAGCTACTGGAGGTCGCATCGTTTGAAAATTCATTCCAATGATACTTTTTTCAATGAATTGTCTCCGTGGCGCAATCGGCTAGCGCGTCTGACTGTTAATCAGGAGGTTGGAAGTTCGAGCCTTCCCGGGGACGATTTTTTTTTCTTTCTCTCCCTTCCCGCAGGGAATAGGGAATGTCCACATATTTTTTCTTATTTTTTCTTCCATTTCTATTGCAGATTATCGAGTGCATCATCTGACCATACTATCTGAGAAAAATCTCTTCAACTGAACCTGAGTCAGGATAACCTCGATGCGGCTGTTTTTTTCTAGATCCGTCGTTATCCAAATGCAACCTTACAGGTTCAGGTACCCGAAGTATACACAGTGACATTGAATCATTCTATTCGTACAGTTGCACATGGATCTTGCAGATGATCTGCCTGCGCCAGGATAGATCCCCTCTCCGGACATGCTTCTGGGGTTACCATGTCTTACCCCACCCCGCAACTGCCGCTTTGCCTTAATGCAGCGGTCTCGCGGATTACAATTGCGGAATTGGCAGGTTTTACGTTTCGAAAGTGACCGCTGTATGTCTAAGACCTGCATTGGATGCGACATGGCCTTGCATACGACAAAAATAGTATCTATTTCAGGCGTGGCTTGACCGAATCCTGTATATATAAATAAGATGGTGGACATCACAACCATCCACATTTTTCCAGTCATCCCTTCCCAAATTCTTTACCTATTCTGCCCTGGCACCTCAATACCTCCCGCCATGAAGACCTTTACTACCATCACTTGTTCCCTTCTGGCCACTCTCCACCTTACTGGAGCAGCTCCGTCCTCCGAAGACCGTCGGGATGAGACGCTGTCCGTCTTAGTTTCCTATGACCAAAAATATGATGTCGGTGGAACATCTCTCGATACTGTTGCTTGTTCAGATGGGGACAACGGCCTGGAAAGGAGGTTTCCAACATTTTCTGACCTGCCCGCGTTCCCTCGCATCGGCGGGGCGCCGACCAGTAAGTTTACTTCTTCAGTCTCTTTCCTCTTTTATACTTATACTCCTACCCAGTTGCTGGATGGAATTCGACGAACTGTGGCAGTTGCTATGCACTACATTACAAGTCCGGCGATACTGACCAAACTATCAACGTTCTTGCCATCGATGCCGCCTCCGACAGGTTCAACATTGGGCTTCAGGCTTTCAACCAATTGACCGACAATCAAGGAGTTCAGCTCGGTCGTGTGACCGTCACCTACACTCAGATCGCGGACAGCGAGTGTGGAATGTAGGCTTAGAATGGAAGACAGTGGAACGAATATGTGTATACGAGATACGATAGTAAGTGGATCATGTTTCGAAGAGGTGAGGGTTGGGCCGCGGCACATGGGGCCAAGATATCTAGTGCCTATTATACATAGAAGCATCAATCGATAGCCTCCAGCATTTCTTCCACACGCCCCAATTTATCTCGGATCTTGCCCTTTTGCTTACCGCGCTCCCGCTCAACGGCGTCGATACGCTGCCAGTCCTTCCAGGACGTTGGCCGGAGACCGCGGCGCTCTGCCTCGGCCTTGACTCCGTCCCAACCAAGACCACTACCGTGACCGGGAGCATGTAGCAATGAGCCAGAGCCACTGTAGTTAGCGAGGTCCTCCATGATCGAGTCGGCCGTGGTGAAGGCATCCGTCATGGTCGAGGCGATGACCCCCGTTGGGCCGCGTTTGACCCACCCGGCACAGTACAAGCCGGGTAGATGGGTAATCAAAGAACCGTCTGGCAGCTTTTGGCGCTCTCCCGCATTTGAGGGACTCCTCACTCGACCGAAACCATCATTGGGAATCACACCGCGCTGAACATCAAATCGAATACCAATATCTTCTAATCCGGGCAGGGGCAGCGACTTGTAGCCGACACTGCGAAAGAAGATGCTGGCGTTGAGGTTTACCATGGCGATTTTCCCATCAGGCAGATGCTTGGGTGTGACCTTGGAGCTAGGACTGTATGGATTTTCGGGGTCGAGTTGATTGCGGGAGAACTTGGCTTGGAAGAGATGGTATGGTGGGACAGGCGACGAATGGAGAGAGTCGGGCGAGAGAAGGAAGTCTAGTGACCAAGATTTGGCAGACGTCTGAGGATCATTGGCCGAGCCTTTACCGAGCAGCTGCATCAGACGCTTCTGCGCTCGGGGCAACGCGTCTACGACATTCTTGGGAGGAAAGACGTCTTTCGGGATCGGGTCGAAGGCGACGGAGGGTAACTGCAGTAGTTCACGAACTTCTTTGATAGTAAATGAGGCCTATTTGATTAACATCGTTAACATGTGAAAGCCCATGTTGGCTTATTTCTACTCACCTGCAGCGGCCCTCGGCGGCCCACCACTCGAACCCGCTTGATGCGGCTCTTCGACAGAGCCTCAAGGGCGTAGTCGGCAATATCAGTACTCCGAAGAGCATCCACATCCGAAAGTAAGATCCTAGCCACATCAAGTGCCACATTGCCTTGGCCGACAATCACGGCATCTTCGCCGCTTGTCAGGTCGGGTTCTAGATCGCGATGCTCGGGAAGACCATTGTACCACCCGACAAACGCACGCGCCGAATGTACATTTCGAGCAGTTTTTTCCCCCGGAATTCCAAGCTCTTTATCTTGAGATGCTCCGTATGCAAACAAAATGGCATCGTAATGTGGTTTAAGCGCAGTCAGAGGCAGGTCGTGACCGAGGTCGATATTGCCGACAAAGTTGAAGCGTGGGGATGTGGCGACTTCTGTGAATTTCTCTTCGCAATTCTTTTTATAACTATTAGTCCATTGAAATATGCATATGTGCCGCACAGCGCATTTTGCGACGCAATGGGACGCTCACGCTGATTTACCGGGTAACATACCTTTACCTCGGGATGGTCTGGGGCCACACCGTAGCGAGCCAACCCAAATGGTACCGGAAGCTTCTCGTACATATCAACCACCGCATCCTGCTGCTTGCTCAATAAGCGGGAAGCCGCGTAGAACCCCGCGGGCCCCGAGCCCACAATGGCAACGCGGACGGGTCGGTCTGGTGTAGCATTGCTGCTCAGACGGCGAGATGCCGAGGAAAAGGGCGACTTAATGCGATAGACAGAGCGGTGTGCAAGCCGCGCCGTGCATTGAGCACAGACGAATGCGCGATCCAGCATGGTCTGTCGATTCCCGAAGAGAGTCAAAGAGTGAGTCTATCTTTATCGGTCATACTCCACGTGATCACGATATCGCGTTGCCGGGCCGACTATCGTGTTGATCTCCCTTGCTCCGCACTCGCCATGGTTCATGCGACTGTCATCTTGATCTGATCGCAATAGCATTCCTCGTCCACATTCCTTTCTCGCGTGGTTCTCACGGCTTCCAATCGCTATTATGGGGAGATCGGAGCCTCCATTCCTTTATGATCGCCCGTCTACCTACAGCTTCCATGGCCCGACCGACCCCGGTTTCAACCCGAAGGCCGTGACGCAGGCGAGCCGGATACGCGAGCAGCCCAAGCCCAAGCAAAAAGGACCGCTCCTGAATTTTAATCGGCATCCAGACTCGGTATGGACAGTCAAATGATGGGACATGTGATGCGCTACTAACATTGAGCATAGTGGACCACCAGCCGCGACATCTCAACATGGACGCCGATGAACCCCAACACCAAGAACAGGGTTAAGTATACCCGCTGCGCTCAACTCGGGCTGCGAGTACTTACCCTGCTGGGTGCTCTCGGCTCTTTATTCTGCTCCATCGTCATTAAAAACGTCTCGACGACCGTCATTTGGATCATTCGGGCTGGAGTAAGTCACCGTTCCTTAAGTTGTCAAGGAGAAATAGCTGACCCATATATTAGCCCATTGTTGCAATCTTGCACACTATCTACGGCATCTATCATCTTTCTCGCTCCCCCGTCACCCCCCCCCCCTGCTTCGCAAGCCAGCTATGGACTATTTGCCTCCACGCTCGATGCGGGGCTGATCCCATTCTATGCGTTTACCGCATTTATGGCCCATGCAGAATGGACGGAAGACACATACCACTGGAGTACCTTGTTTGAGAGCGCCGACTTGACGGTTGATATCTCCAAAGCTATGTACATTTGTGCCGTGGCCAACGCCGGGTTGCACCTTGTGTCGCTTTCCCTGTCAATATTCCTGGCCGTGATCTTCCGCAAGATTTCTCACTTGCCACCTGATATGAATCCGCTGGAAGACAATCTGACTGCACGTCCCAAGAGAAGCCGCAAGGAAATCGATATAAGTGAGAAGCATATGAGCTCCTCCACGTTGAATTCGACCATGGAAGACCCTCTCATTGACCCTGCCCGCTCTGTCCCGTTCATGCACACTCGCGGCCAGTCCTTCGGCGGTGATTCTAACAGAGGGTCTGTGGATATGATGAACGAGAAGCGTCAGTCCCAGACATTCTTTCAACCACACCGACTATCTCGCATGGAGCCATCGAGCCCAACGCTCTTCCACCCTCCCGCAAGTCAGCCTTATGATCTCACATCCCATACCCCGGCACCGGAATACAGAAATGTGCCCAAGCAACTGCCGGAAATTGTCGATCCCACTACTCACATGCGGCACCTGGCGTCTCGGACTGCGGACAGATCGGAATCGGTAAGTCCCTTGTCTGACAACTGGGTCGCATACTCGGATCGTGCACCGTCGCCGATGAATGATGGATTGAATGATGCACACAATAAAAATGACAATGCCCTCCGTCAATCATCTTCGGTTTACAGTCGACGGACGGATGCGACGAGTACCTCGACCGGGAGCGCCATTCGGGACTGGTTCGCATACGGTCAAAAGCCTGCCAACATTGGAAGTGTAATCCCTGAGGACACCCGGGGCGAGTATGCATCATTGTCGGCACGGGAGTACTACGGAAATGAAGAAGACAACAATCACGAGCAAGACCTGGGTGATACTCGCTTCAACATCTTCCCCGACCCAGAAGAGCACGACCATGATATTCATGAGGAGACATATGGAGGCCTTCCTTTCAACCCCCTCATGCTGAACCCTCCTACTCCACAGCCTGTTTTGACCGAATCTCCGGAGAACACCGATCCCGTGCGACGCAATGCATTGGGTGATAACCCGAATCTGTCGCAAAACCAGAAGGCTCAAGTGTTTGTGCCACATGACGATACCGATTCTCCTCCAGCCAAGAGCCGCTTCTACGGTGATTTGGAGGAAGCAGGGAAACTTGGACGCGTCCGTTCTCGCGATCCGAGTGATCAGATCTCCCGCAAGCCGACAAAGCTCTCCAAAAAGCGCAGCAAGAAGATGGCCGCTTACCAGTCCCTCAAAAAAGATGATAGCGATCATGAGGACTACCTGAGTCCCCCAGTTCCGTCATCACCAGCTCTGAACGAGGGAGATCGCAAGGGTCGCGTGGTCAGCAATTCAGGCGCAGATACCGCTCGGCAGAGTCTTGTCGGCGGGGTTGGTGCATCTCTTTCCTCATATGGCAGCTATCTCGCAGGCCTCGGCGTTCCCAAGGTTGCTCGTCGGCGGGACGTGTCTGGTGCCATTGCCGAGGAAGGCCGCGGTGGAAAGAGTATCGAAGTGCAGCCTAACCAGAGCCCCAACCCAAACCAATCGCCGGTTCGGGCCGCAGGATGGGCGCGGTTTGCCGGGCTGTGAATGATTTTTTGACTTACATCGGACATGGGATTTTTTTATTTGGGTACGGAGTTTTGACTGCCATTTTGCGTGTTCATGAACGACATGTAGCGAAAACTTTTCTCTTTTCTCGGGTACATAGCGCCGAATTTTACAATTTGATCCGCAGACTTGCTACTGTCATACACTTCTAGTATAATATCGTCCTTGTACCGGCAAAGTACGCATTCAATGTATCTTATCAGCAAAGACATAGCAGCTATGGTATTGTAGCTGAGCACAACGAAGCAAATCAGAAGTACTATTATGAAGACAGGATCAAATAGGCGTGACTGGATGGATGCCCACTACACTACGTAAGCACATCTAAGCCAGTCCTAATTTCAAGGTCTCATAGTTTGAGCAGCTTATAGGTGGCCTAGAGCAACTGTGGGAATCGAGGCTCACGTCAAGATTTCAGCTTCAGGAACTTAGACCCTCGCTCCCCCACCTTTTAAATTATTAAATGTTTCTTTTTCGTATACCTCCATCCATCTTCAGGCACCTCAGAGATGTCTTCGATAATCTGCTTTTCAGCTGATTGTGTTCTTATCTTTCAAAGCCGCAGGTGCGATACAATAGCACAGGCGATCACTCTTTCTTCAAACAAGGAAAGAAAACAGGGTAATAACTAAGACCTAGGGGAAATCTAATGATTAAGAAATAATAAAAAGACTCTTTAGATGCTGGGAAAAAGACTTAGTTGGGCTAGCACCTCACAAAAGAACTTTGCAATTTTTTTTAAAAAAATACGAAGAGTCAGTGTATAAAGCAATTAATTGACAGGGTATCATAGATATTTTAAAAGCAGACAACAGCATAATACAGTGGATCGTGACACATGAGTAGACAGTGCTATGAAGGAACTCCCTCGTATTCCCAGCCCTCAATAACACGCTTGCGGCGCCGAGAATTGCGGCGATTGGCATTGCATTTGACGAAGAGAGTCAAGGCAGTGATGATCAAGATCACAATTCCAGCAATGGCAGCAACCAGTACCGTCCTGTGTTCCAATTGCTGTGGGTCAGATTCGTAGGGACAGCTAGCCCCAGGACCACCAGTGACCCAGCACGAGGTGACTTCAATGGAATTAAAGTCGACGTAAATCTCGCGATGAGAAAGGTTGAGAGATCCAGGATCAATGATGGACTGGGGTTGAGTCAGGAGGTATTTATAAAGGTAAGTGTTCTCAAGGCTAGTCCTAGGCACGGCAAAGTTGGAGCCTGGAGGACACATGCCAGGGACATCATAGTACTCGACAGCAGATTTCGATAGAGTCCACGAAAATGGTGAACTGCCCACTCGGCATGCACCGCGTCGCTGCTCCGTACAGTTTGTGGCACGCCAGCGGCCACCGAGTGAGAGGTCCATAATGGCGCAGCGGTCAAATTTCGGAACGCCTTGCGTGCCACCGCCAGAATCGGCACCCTCTGGCTCACCAATTGCCCATGCCCACCCTGTCGCAAGCGAGAAGTTACGGTAATGGTCGACGTTGATATCGGCGGTCTGTCCAAATAAAGTAGTATTGAGAATCGGCGACATGCCACATCCTGTAATACCCGCGATAGTATCGTCCAGCGACTGCATGGTGCTATCATCGGATGCACCGTATGCCACAGGGATACCGTTCGATATTGCCCACGATGAGTTGGCCTGAGAGACTCCTGTGGCTCCTGCCTCGTACAAGCAGCCAGACATCACAGAGCCGTTCGTGGTCGTTGACACGTTTATCGCAGAGGTCAGATATCCGGGGGGAAAAACCGCGTCTTGATCTTGCGACAGGTCGTACGTGGCCAGCTGCGGGTCGACCGAGCCGTATTCCATTATGACACGGTCGGACTTGGCAAGCTGGAGGTATTTGGATGACGGCCATCCATCCGGTGTGCTTTGTATACCCTCTTGGTCTTCATGAATTGTGTAGTATTCCACGATAGGCATAAAACTCTCTTCGACTTCATACCACGATTCGTTGAGGTTGCTTCGGTCGTGGGCAAGTTGAGAAGGACTGTATAAATAATCTCGCAAGCTCGATTCAAGAAACGAACCAACTCGTTCTGTTTCCGACGAGGGTAGGTCATTCCCGGTTACTGCGGATGGGGGCTTTGTCGGCGCAGACTCGCTGCCAGCTACATGCAGATTCAACACCAGATAGGTCGTGAATGTAGTCAGCTGGGAGCTTGTGTCTTGAAAGTATCCGATCAGCACTTCTGCCAGGGTGAATAGATCGAGATCGTCCGTGCAGCGATATGGTCCTAGCTCGTACACCGTGTCTCCCCCGGAATCCGAGTAACCCGTTATGGAAGCTGTTTCTGCACCCGATGTCGTCGAGGATGAATCGGTCGTAGTCGTCATCGTAGTTATCTCCGAAGCTTCGGTAGTGGTGGATGTGTACGCGGAGACCATCACATCGGCTTTTTCTGGGATGGTGACGGGGCAGAAGGTCCATGTTTTGCGCTCGACCGACCAATACAGATCCAGCACTAGTCGTCGATATCCGACTGCTAGAAGATTGGAAATACATTTGGCGGCATCGTCTCGATCGTATAAACCTGCGCCGAAGCAGGCCGAGGAAAGTGACACGGAAGGGTTGGTGACGAAGTTGATCGGGATCTGGCCGGCTACGTCGCGTTCACTCTGTACGAAAATTTAGCTCTGATCAAAGATAAGGAAACAGACAGGACTGACCAGGAGGACAGCCACCCAAGTAGCATCGTCCAAAGTGTTCTCGGAGTCATACGAGACGGACATTAGAGACGCATGTACCTGGTGCGGTGACGATCTAACGGGGAAGGAAAGCTGTAGGGCGGAGATCACCTGAGTCGATCTGGCCACTTTTCTTTCTTTCAACTTCCCACGTCAACCACCCCAACTCGCCCTTTTCTTTTCGACTTCGACTTTCTGTCGAATTTCAGTCACAATTTCACAATGGCCGCGCCCAACCCGCAACAAATGGCGGCCATGCAGCAACAGTTCGCTGCCGAGGCCGCCAAAAGAGGGATGACGCCGGAGCAGTTCGCACAAAAGCAGCGCGAACAGCTGACTGCCGACGCCGAGAAGCTCGGATTGACGCCGGAACAATATGTTGCGCAACTACGTATGCGAGCGATGCAACAGCATCAGCAGCAGATGCAAGCGCAACAGCAGGCGCAGCAGCAGGGCCAAGCACCACCACAGGAAGGACAACAAGGCCAATCGCCCGCGCCACAACAGCAGACACATCAGGTTCCCGTACAGCCGGGTCAGCCTGCGGATCCCAAGGCCGTCGCCGTGGCCAACTTCCTACGGTCGCAGAACTTGAAGCCGCGGACTTGTATCTTGGATGGACAACGGAAGGACATGTTTAAGGGTACGTTGCAGCTTCGATTTATCATGATGTATTATGTTTCAATTGCTTACATCGCCATGTTTTCTAGTCAAGCGAGCCATCCGTGCGATCGAGTCCCCCGCCTACGCCAAAGCCGCCGCAAAAAAGAACTCCAACCTCCCCCCTGTTACAGACCGCGCCTCCGCCGAGAACGTCTTTAAGCTGCTCCCGCTCTCGCTGTTGGCACTCCGAGTTTCCAAAGTTGATCCCCACGCCGGGCACAACCATGCTAAGCCGAAGAATCGGGTGAAGGGTCTTTGGACCGTCAAGGTCGAGCAACACCAGGAGACAGATCCGATGATGCACTACGTCTGGTTGTATGAAGGACCACAGTGGAAGCAAAAGGCCTTGGCTGCCGCGGTGGTAGCAGGTATATTTGCCGTTGTCCTCTTCCCTCTCTGGCCGATCATGCTGCGCCAGGGTGTTTGGTACCTGAGCGTGGGTATGATGGGGTTGCTTGGTCTCTTCTTCGCCATGTCGATCTTCCGTCTGATTCTTTTCTGCATCACCGTCTTCGCCGTGCCACCGGGTCTCTGGTTGTTCCCTAATCTATTCGAGGATGTTGGTTTCTTCGACAGCTTCAAGCCTCTGTGGGGCTGGCAGGAGGTCAGTTTTTTATTCCCCAATCTCGATGAATGCAGCAATCTAACACGTCACTTCCAGAACAAGAAGAAGAAGAGCAAGAAGTCCAAGTCAGAGACCGCTGCCGAGTCTGCCGGAGACGCCGCTCCCTCAGCAACGACCACCTCTGCCGAGCCCGCATCAACTCCGAGCTCAACGGCCGTGAAACGGGATTTGACCGCACGAGTCGAGGAAGTGGAGGAATAAAGCGCTACCTCTTAGTTATTTAGGGTTCGAGCTTACCAATCCGGCTTGATCTGGAAAGCCGGTGTCGTTTCATTCATCATCGCGACTGCGTACTCTGTATTCTCATGAGATGCTTTTTCCGGCGTTACAGTGATTCCATAGTGGCTGTCCTTCGGTCCTTGGTAAATATGGAATCTTATATTTTTTAACTCTTCAATTTCTCCAAAATATTGCACGACCATGTGAACAGCGAATTCATTAGAAAACAAACTCCGGGGCCCCGAAGGAGAGAGAATCCTGGGGCCTTGGAGATCTACGAATCAGCGCGCAGGTGCTACGCCGATGTGGACATTGACCCATCGAACATGGACCTCATAATCAGTGATCTAACCATTGAACTCGGGGAAATAATCTCCAATACCGCTGCATGACTCGTGATGCTGAGCTGTTGATTCCCCCCCCCCCGGGAGGGCCACGGCCGAGTTGAAGAATGGAAATTGCAGAGTGTCCTCGGAATCGATAAGACAACTTTAACGGGTTCCAAGAAATCCAAATTCTAATTGACATTCATATTTTATTACCTCCCATTCTGTTCTCTTCGCTGTTCACCAGAATTTCAGCTCTGTGCTCCTCGCGGTCGGCATGTTCCACCACAATTGACGAGGCACGTCGCAACAACGGTAGGGGAAGAATGCGGCTCTACGGCACTACAATTGCTACAGCTACTACGTATACTGCAGAGGACTGAATGTGATAACAACTGTAACTCGGCCAAACCCTTCCTGCGCAGCCTCACTCCGCTAGAATCGGGGCCACGTCGTAGATACCCGCGGAAATCTTGCAGCAGACTTGCAAGGAGCAGAAAGGGACGCGATATGTCCGAATTGGAGGGAGTGAGGAACAATGCGAAAAGATGTAGCAATTTGTGAGGATATCTCTGCAAAACCAGCAAACGTTAGTCAACAGTGCGTTGAGTTTTCAGTAAGTCAGATCTGGAATCTCCCAGGCGCTTGTCAAGGGCTCGTTGCCAGTTGAATAGAACGCAGAGACCACTCTAGCCTCGACTAAATGCGGCAGGGCCAGGTCAGGAGCTGCGGGAAAATAGTGAGATTGCCTTACACTCTCTAGTACTAGGTATTCCTTCCACTCACCGAACCATAGACAATATATTTCACTAAAATGGAGGCCAGGATATTATAAGTACCCTCTTCTTCAATAAGCTTAGATACAGCCCGATTGGACTAATGAAAACTGATATTTCTAGGTAGCCCGCGCTCGTTTCTTACCTTAGACAAGATCCGTCACTCCTGTTTCTAGAGAAGGAAGTGAGATTCTGAGAGATACTGGTTAATAACTGTCTACTAGAAAAACAATATTTTAATTAACAAGAGATACTATTATGTGGATAGCTAGACTAGGCATTCCTTCTTTGCTTCACTTTTATCGTACTTCTGGCTTCACCCCTGACCTCATTTCGGTCTCACTTTTGACCTCACTTCGGCCTCACTTTACTAGTTAAAGGTAGCTTTTGACCAGCTCTCTAGACCATTGCCATCCTCAATGTTATTTTGAATGCGGATCTTATTGCTGCTAGAGAAGATAACACCGATCGTTTGGAAGCGTTGCCCAATACAAAACGCAATGGTTGCTCTAGTAAGCCTGGCGGTAAGACCGAGTGAGTCCTTCCTGAAGCCATGATTGTCTCGATGAGCTCTTCTGCCACTTCTATCACGCCCTGCACTCACTGACGGGTCTATATGGAAGGTGAGATCAGCTTTATGGTCTTGTCTGCTCGTTTGACAGGGATCCTTGGAGCGATCTATGACTGTGGTGGGGAGCCACTCAGGTTCGGCCCGCGCCGCATTTTCACTGTAGTTCCTCTTCCCTTTTTGCATTGCTCTGCTATGCAGAAATTCGGAAATCAATGGAGACTCGGTGACAAATTCCAGTCAACGTAGTCAATCATAGGAGCACTTACAATGACGATCGTCACCTTTTAACCCAGACTCCTTGATGACTCTGTCTACGGTTTTAATCGAATCCTTAGAACCTTAGAATAGGTTGCGTAATCGTAATTTTTGACTTACCGCGTGCATGTGAGCTAACCCCGCACTCGTACTTGAGATCTAGGTCATGCATGTATTCGGCCACTTGGCCTGGAAAGGTATTAGCACATTTCCATCTATAACCGTCCCTTCACCACCGACGATACCCTCTTCGAGCGTCACCTCTACGAGTTCCGCGTCAAAAGCCTGGGCTGGATCCAGACAGAGCGAGACCTCGACATTCATGAACCACGTCGCGGCGACACTCCTGGCGCCCCACCAGGGAAATATATGCCTGGGATCCGTCGTTGATTACCCGTCTATTAAAGACTGGTACATCCACCACTTCGATATCAACACGGAGTGGGACGCGCAGAAAAGGCAGGCGTCTATGACCCTTCGATGAATGCGCCTGACTGACGAGGGTGTCTTCTGGGCGCTCTGTACGCTCCGAGCCAAACAACACGCCGACTTCGCGTTCGACTTCGACCAACATGGCAACATCCGTGGTCGCCGCGTCCCAAAGGAACCCCCAATGACTATCTGGGCCAACGAACTACCCTGGGAGAGACCTTTGGAAGACTTCTTTCTGGCCCTTCATGAGAGGATTCGCCGACAATTGGTCATGGCTTGAAGACGGTACAACGGTACCAATGGCTATTTTATCAAGCAGTCTGGAAGGTCTGATTGGCCCAAGTACTCTGAGTTTACAACTTGGAGGATTGTCGGCATATTAATTAGCGGGGACAAAGGCTATTGTCCCTGGAGGTACGTGACTGACATTAAATCGAGGGCCTAGGGCGTGAACGTAACGGGACTTGGATGTTCGAGCTTGGGATTTGTCCAGTAAGATATGATTTTTGCACAACGACAGTGTTCCCCGTTATATATTGTGATCTATCCTCGCGTGAAGCAGTGCTACCGTGTTAAAGCAATGTCAAGGTCTTTTTTATGAATCAAGGAACGGATATTTCTATAGACGTCTTTCTAGACATCTTTTGAGTCCATTTTTCAAGATGTCTTTCTAACCGTTTCTTTCAAAACTCCCGGACAGGTAGTTAGTACCGTCTAATTAGGCCCACTTGCCATATCTCCTTGATCTGGCTGTGCGTCCGGGCTGCGTGGCAAGTGTTATCGAGCCAATAGCCGGCAGCGCTAAGATGTCCTCGCACGCTCCCGAGACCAGTCGGACGTGATAGGCCGTGCCAATGAGCCGAGTCGCTAAGCTCTCGCTAGGCCTGATAGGGATGCGGTGGAGCTGAAATCCAGACTGCTATCGCGCGATCGGCACGATCATTCCAATGCGACTGGCTTCTGCTGCGTTGAGGGTTGTGTTGAGGGTTTACCGGTAATTTAGCACGCGGGGCAGAAGCGGGTTGAACCACTCGGTTTAAATAGCTGTGGCATTCCAGTGAACCAGGTTCTTCCCCCTAATCCCAGGATTGTCCCTCTTGCCCGACACTTTCGAGGCCAAAAAAAAAAAAAAAAATTATGGAACCCCCCAGCGACACTACCTCGGTCAAAGCAGAGGACCCTCGCGATCTTCCCCAGATCGAGGTCCTGGATAAATCTAAGCAGCCCGTCGCGCCAGACCAGTTCGATGAAAAGTACCGCACGACCCAGATAGAAATCTGGGCCTACTACGCGTGCGTCTGATACCGAATTTCGAGAGTAGAAACTAAACACAGAGACCGGCAGCTATTACATCGGCAACAATGGACTGTCACTGTTCAGTGAGTCCTAACGGCACCTCAATACTGGGTAAAGGCTAACACGAGAAGACTTCGCGCCCACTGCATTCCAAAACCTGCTGTACCAAGCCGCGCCCGTTGATGGCTTACTACAATTCGCCGGTCGCGCCCGCAATATCAATAGTATCGTGCTCCTATGCAATGGCATCTCTTTCGCCATCCAAGTAGTCGTCTTCCTGGTGATCGGCAGCTTCGCCGACTTCGGCAACTGGCGACCCAACATTCTCATCGCCCTATCCATCGTCGCCTACGCTATCGGATTCGGATGGTTGGGCGTTCACACTTCGGATAAGTGGCAAGTAGGCGTTGGTCTGTACATCGTCGGCCTGATCGCCTACCAGACAACCTTGACCTTCTGGACCGCCGCGTTCCCCGGTCTGGCTCGCAATACATCTGAATTGAAGGAGAAAGCAGACGCATATCAAGGCGGGACCATCACCCGCGATGAATACGACTACGCTGACATGATGATGCGTAGTCGTCTGGCTAATATCGCGTTCTATGTCCAGTCAGTAGCCGAGGTTTTCATCCTGGCGATCATCGTCGGGATAATGTTCGGCTTGCATGTCAATGCTAGCGAGGCTAACAATAATTGGGGTCTCAGCGTACTAATTGCTTTTGTCTCCGGTGTCTGGCTGCTGGTTTCCCTACCGTGGTTCTTCCTCGAGAAGCGTCGTCCGGGTCAAGATCCGGGTCGGCGAGGTATTTTCATCGCGGGCATGTGGCAGCTGTGGCATGCGATGAAGCAGGTTTGGAAACTCAAGCAGAGTCTTATCTATCTCATCGGTACGACGAAGACGGCATTAAACCTGATATTCGTCCGAATGACTGACTGAGATCTTTGAAAGGTTACTTTTTACTGGGAGATTCTTTGAACACCACCGTGACTGTGATTTCGACTCTGCAGAACAGTGTTGTTTCCTACAATACTCTAGAACTGACATATCTTTTGATTGTTGGCATTGCCGCGCAGGTGAGCCGGATTCCTCGAACAGATACCCTGACGACGGAGCTGATAGCGAATGTTAGGCAATCGGCATCTACGCATTTTGGTGGATCCAACAGCGTTACCGACTGGGAACCAAGACAATGTTTAACGCCATTGCATTCTGCATCGTTCTTCTCGATGGCTGGGGCATGATCGGTATCTGGACCAACAAGTTCGGGTTCCACAATGCCTGGGAGTTCTGGGTAAGGCATCCCTCAATTTCCAAATACCGGCACGGTACTAATCCTGCATACAGGTGTATCAAGCATTCTACGGTCTCGTCGTCTGCCCCTGGTATAGCTACTCGCAAATCATGATCTCGGAAGTCACCCCGCGTGGCCACGAGTTCCTGTTCTTCAGTCTCTTCAGCATCATCGGAAAGACTTCATCCTTCATCGGCCCTCTCGTCTCTAGCGCCATCATCGACGCGAGCCCGTCTGGAAACGTCTCGACTCCGTTTTACTTCTTGTTCGCGCTGAGTCTGGTCAGCTTTGCCGTGCTCTTCCTCTGCGTCGATTTGAAGAAGAGCCAGGTCGAGCAGGAGAAGTTCCTGCTGGATAAGCTGCGGCGTCTGGAGAGTAGTTCTTCTGAATCGACGGAGGAGAGGGTTTAATTGCCTCTCGATCTTCACACATAGGGCTCGGGAGTTTTGTTATGAATTGCACATGTACATCTTGCATATGATTAGTTGATGGTGCGATACGTCCTCGTTCATGTATATGCCGGTCGCCCGGGTGGTCAATGTTTTACCGTTGGTAAACCTTATTTAAGATAGATACGCTTCTTTCTTCCAGAACGTAATCAAGATATTCCTAGTCCGTTGTGGCTGTGCGCACGCCTAGTCCAATGCCGAAGGTTATTTGCACTACCCCGGCATGGCATCCTTGTCAGTCAGGTGGTTTGTACCCCCTCAGGTTCCATCTTACATCCACCTGGGCAGTCCCGTACAACGTGTTTTCACCGCCAGGTGGGATTTCTGCAGTTGACCGGCGTAGTACTTGAATTCCCAAAGATCTTCATGGATCAGAGACGTTGGGAAGTCGCTATGCCTTTCGCAACTCGTGTTTAGGGTACATGCTGCAAAGCATTGCGCCTCATGGCGTTGCACTTTGTTTCGTATTTTTGGATCAAAAGTTGGAAGCCATATTCGTGTGCCTAAGTAGCTTTGATCAAATCCCGGAACCCTTGAGTGTTGATGGCCATATCCCAAGATTTCGGTAAAAAATTGGGATAAAACGGTTATATGAGTGGTTGATGTACTTTACGACGTGAGTCAATCCGGATTCTTATCAAGTGAGAAGACCCTAGATCCAGTCAACTCTCTATAATAGCTCTACCCGGAGCCTAGAATTTGTCTCCTTTATTACTGTAGAGGTCTCACGGAAATCGCAACCTTGCGCGTGTCACCGTTGCCTCGCTACTTCCCGGCACCTTCCACTTTGGGATCGGCGTTGCTTATTTGACATCTGGATTCCTTTTACCTCCGTTCTTCTTCTCTCTCTTTCACACTTATCATCTTTTTGACCTCTTGTATCTTTCTGAATGCGCTTCGTTAATAAAGATGGCCAATACTCAGCATCTCGTCGGCACCTCCGACCTGAACCTCATTGAGGCCCACGTCACCTGGCGCGCCTACATGATTTGTGGTTTCGCAAGTTTTGGAGGTTAGTTCTCTCACGACTTTATGATGTCCAAACGCTCAAATTACACGCAGGTATTCTCTTTGGCTACGATTCTGGCTACATCTCTGGTGTCCTTGGTATGCCCTATGTCAAGAAGTACTTCGGCAACGCAGTCCCCACGTCCGAGGATGAATCTGGTTTCGTGATTCCAGCCTCTCGCAAGTCCCTCATCACCTCTATCCTCTCCGCCGGTACTTTCATTGGGGCTCTGATTGGCGGTGGCATAGCTGAGCGTATTGGTCGCCGAATGACCATCATGCTTTCGTGCCTGGTTTTCGCTATCGGCGTGGCTGTTCAGGTTGCATCGACAACTGTTGGTGCACTTGTAGCTGGTCGCCTTGTGGCTGGCCTCGGTGTCGGTGGTGTCTCCTCTGTAGTCGTTCTTTACGTCTCCGAGATCAGTCCCCGCAGAATTCGAGGCCTACTTGTCTCCGTCTACCAGTGGGCTGTTACCATCGGTTTGCTGGTTGCCTCGGGTGTTGACCAGGGCTGCAAATATTTGGAGACGAGCGCCTCATACCGTATCCCCATTGGCCTGCAGTTTATCTGGGCAGCTATCCTGGCAGCTGGACTTTACTTGCTCCCCGAGTCTCCCCGATATTATGTACGCTGCGGTCGAATGGATGACGCCCTTCGCTCCCTGGAGAGAGTTCGTGGCCAGCCAGGTTCCAACCCTGCTATTCAGGCCGAGCTCGCAGAGATCCAGGCCAACTTTGAGTACGAAAAGCAAATTGCAAGCACCTCATGGGCGGATTGCTTCAAGGGAGGCCTTTCTGCACGCGGAAATCTTCGTCGTGTAATTGCCGGAACAGGCGTGCAGATGTTCCAGCAATGGACCGGTATTAATTTCATCTGTAAGTGACTGGTCCAATGCATCAACTGCACTCTCTAACCTAAGTTACTCAGTCTACTATGGCACTACGTTCTTCCAACAGGTCGGCCTTGAACACCCATTCCTGATCTCGACTATCATGAACGTCGCCAATGTGGTCGCCACTCCGGCTTCTTTTTACATGATCGAGAGGTTTGGACGGCGTAGCTTGCTGCTGTATGGAGCTGCTGCTATGTGCGTGTGCGAGTTCCTCGTCGCCATTGTCGGCACTGCGACTCCCGCGGGAAGCAGAGCTTCGTAAGTTACTCACAATGCCTCGACCACAAGCAAGGAACTGACCTTCTTCTCTCCAGGGGCACCTGTCTTATCGTATTCACCTGCCTATACATTGCTTTTTTCGCTGCCACCTGGGGTCCTGCTGCGTGGGTAGTCACCGGCGAGATTTACCCTCTCCCGATTCGAGCCAAGGGTGTGGCTCTCGCCACGGCCTCAAACTGGCTGTGGAACTGCATAATTGCAGTTATTACTCCGTACATGGTTGACTCAGCATACGGCAATCTAAAGACCAAAGTGTTCTTCGTCTGGGGCTGCGCCCTTTTCCTGTGCCTTCTGTTTGCCTTCTTCGTCATTCCCGAGACCAAGGGTCTCTCGCTGGAACAGGTAGACAAGATGCTCGAGGAGTCTACGCCCATGACCAGCGCCAAATGGAAGCCTCACGACACCTTTGCTCACGAGATGGGTATGACCACTGAGAAAGGCGAAGCCACTACCATCCACGCCGAGGAGCACAAGGCCACTGGCGCTGAACTCGCCGAGGGTTTCTAAGTTCCGCGCCCTTGTTCAAAAGACTCGCCTGTGGGTGGATTTTCAAACCCTTGATTCTCCCTTTCAGTCATATCCTTATTTTGACAGATGGACACCCTGTTTTCAGCAATGAGAAGAGCGGGTTGGTGTTGAGGGTTTAAGGAACCGGATACTGCTTTTCATTCATCTGTATCTTACAGAGTTAGTTATTCTATTTTGCACGTAACAATTGAATCTATTCTTTAATGGATCATGGTCTTAGAGAACACAACATGGTATTGGTCATTTTACAACATACAGGCCATTTTCAAAATGTTGCGAAGTGGCAAGAAGAAAAGAACGAAACGCCAAACCCATGCACTGCCACAAGCGCCAAAGTTCAAACAAACCAAAGACAAGAATATTACTCTTCGTCGGAAGCATCCTTGGACTTGCTCTTCTTCTTTTTCTTCTTCTCCTTGCGCTCGGCAGCATCGTCCCCATCGGCCTCGGTCTCTGCGTCGCGCTTCCGCTTGCTCTTTTCCTTCTTTTCCTTCTTTTCCTTCTTTTCCTTCTTTTCCTTCTTTTCCTTCTTTTCCTTCTTTTCCTTCTTGTCCTTCTTTTTCTCGACGGGTCCATCCTCCTCGGGGGCAATGAAATCCTTCTCGCGCTCGCGCATCTTCTCGTCGCGCTTGATGCGCTGGCGCTCCATGACCTCCTCCTTTTGAGCACGGTCCTTGGCCTCCTTGGACAGGAAGTACTCACCGGACTCGATCTGCAGATCCACTTTGCTCTTCTCGGGCGCGGGCGGGAACGGCGTGTACACCTTCTTCGTCTTGTCGGTGACCTTGAAGGGGACGTGGCGCTTGGACAGAGTGCGCTTCTTGAAGTTGGGCAGGAAGCGATCCCACGACTCGTTGGCCAGCGTCGGGTCCTTGGCCAGCTCCCGCTTGATCATCAACTCTTTGATGTGGTAGATCGGGTGGATATTGGCCATGCAGTCGTCGATGATTCGTCGCACTTCCTTCAGACCCTTGAATGGGCCCATCACTGCCACGGTGTTACCCTGCACCATGATGTATGTGCTCGTGAGCAGTTCCAGAGCCTTCAGGGTGGATCCGTTGGGGCCCAGGATACGCTGGCGACGCTTCACGAAGCGCTCTTTGTTCCGGACTTGGTTGCGGATCTTGATCACGTCGCATGCCACGCCGTCTTCGAGGATCTTCAGTGCCTGGGTGACGGGGACACTTCGGGAGAGGAGCTTGATCAGATCGCGCGCCTTCAGGATCGCGGCCGGGTCGTAGGTCTTGCGGGTGGTCTTGACGGTCATGCTACCCTCCACCAAATCCAGTGTGCAGGCGATGCCCTGCTTCTCAAGGGACTTGGTGATGACGGGCCATGCTTCCTTCAGATATTGTTCGCGGTATTTGGGGAAGAGGGTCATGAAGGAGGACTCCTCTGCGAAGTTTCCGGCGGCATTGTCTTCGGGCTTGAATTCATCGATCTGGATGCGTTGGGCTGTTAGTCGGAAAACGACTTTTTGAGGGGCCTTTTCGGATATCTTCTCACCTTCCACTTATCGATATCATCCGTATCCCACGGCTTTTCTCTCTTGTAGGTGGAGGGCATCGTTGCGAGTGTAGGCGCAGACTGTTGATGATGGTCCGCAGCTCTGAAAATCCGCGCTCCAACTTTTTTTCTCCCCGCCGCTTTACCCGATTGGGACACAATTCGTGCCTTGTGCTTCAGGCATCAAATGATCTAGATCGGACATCCGAAGTGTGTCCACCTTATCTGAATCGATTTTAAAAACGAACATATTGGCTCTGGGATCAATGATAACCACATGGCTTAGCTGCATGAGCTTCATGTTCGCGGTGGTCTCACAATGGCTCTTGATACATTCCCGTGTGTTTAGGATAACTACGATGGTAGTTAGTTCGTTAGCTAGGAAGCTATCAAGATCATCAAACTAAGATTTTCCTGCAACATATCTCAGATTAAGCTCGATATGTCTTCCTTATGCTCCTAGGGTTATGTAGCTGTCTGTTATGGAGAGCCCGGGGAAGTTATGATCCCTGTGGAGTCCCTGGAGCCCCTGGAGCCCCTGGAGCGAGACGCATGGCATAGGTGATAATCTCCGGAAGAGCCCGTGCCCATAACAGAGCTCGTTTTGGAAACCGAGTGATTAAGCGAGATAGGCTGGGCCTCAGATGACTCTCATGGTATCTTTCTGGACATTATAGAGCGCAAGAGCATTCCAGGCCGAACTTAAGGGCGCTCGAGCCTCGGCATCGCAACAGTCTCCCCAATTTGGAGATACCAACGGCGCTGGAACCCTCGGGTGCGCGTATGGGCACATGAAAGCTCACGCAATACATGAACTGCCTCCGGCACTGCGTCCTTGGATTTTTCATGATGACGAGCTTATCAAATGCCCCCTAAGGTAGCAGATAGCCGTTGCTCGGTGAAGCAATCAGTAGCGAGAGAAGTTCGGGATAAGCTTTCGGGCAGTCGGTATGCCAGGGACCTGTAAAGCGTAAAGTAAACAGAGACCTACCGTCAACGGGGATCGCATCTCCAATGCTCCCTCGGGCACTACTCCGTGGAACCCGCGAGCGAGGGCCAGGGACCAGGGACCAGGGACAGGGACAGGAACGTATTGAGATCTGATCTCATCCTTGTCAGGTTTGGCGGCCCAAAACCGAGACAGCGCCTCAACCTTCCTCCGTACCTTCCCGCCAGTCGGCGCCGAGCCCCTCCTGAACCCCCTTTCACTTTCGACTCATTTGCTTTAGAGGTCTTCGCAGTTTCCAGCCGTTGGGATGTTGAGGCTCTGCTATTGGTACCGTGGTGGCGCTTGGCGGAGCCCTGAGATCTGCTCGATCCCGATCCGCTCGGAACCACAACTCGCGACGAGCCGATGAGCCCTGCATTGCGCCCGACTCCCAAGCCAAACACGGGCGTCCCTCCAAAAGGAGAGTCGTATATCCCGTATCTCATTCATTGGCCTGCTTCATGCCGCCTTGTGCGGCCATAACACTCTGTCAGTTCTTCTCCCCCGACGCCGAAGATCTGGGCAGATCGGCAGTGTCTCGATGGTGATACCGAATACAAATGGTCCATGAGATATATATGTGATCAAGAAAACTCGTTTGACTAACCGTCTTCGACTAATTTGAACTTTATATGCAGGTGAAAATGCGAAGCTACTGGAGTTGAGATGCCGCGGCTGAAGTCAAAAATACGCCAGACAATCAGGCGAGACTGTGGTCAACAATGGCTGCCCTATGTCTGGAGCGGATGCAGATGCCGGGAAGAGCCAGACATGCCTTCATGAGGGCTTTCGGCCAATGCAAACGTATCTGTTTCGTCAGATTGTCTGCTGTTGATTTCGGTGGGCTCATACTCACAATGGAAAATATGCTTTGAGGGAATGATTCCTTGCCTCCTCCCGCGCTTGTTCTACCAATGTATCGAAGTTCTGCACCGACATGTGCACCCGTTGCGTGAGAGGATACAGCGCCAAGGATCGAAGGAGTTCCTGGATGTTGTCACTGTTTGACTGCCCGATGGCTCGCATTCTCGGATCTGGATATCGTCAGGCTAGGATCTTTTCTCAATGACAATGGCGAAGACCGACCGCTTGACCATGCCGACAAAGGGAGCGGAATCATCTTGCTGTCGATCTCCACCAACCCCGAATTCTGGAAATGGTTTCGCAGTTTTGACGCGATTCGCAGGTCCTTCCTGTCTTCCAGTGCCTGCATGTATTGGATGCTCCATCTCCTCAGAGCATGCTGGTCGGTAAGCGAGCCGTTGTCAGACTGTGCGTTGAAGTATATCTCGACCATTTGAACCCATCCTCCCGGTTTCAATACTCTTGAATATTTCGATCGTCAGTATTAAAAAGGGGTCAAGGAGGTTGGCTGCAGCCCTTCAGCTTCTTAGGGAGGCTTCGCACCTGACGATATCGTTGATGTAGGTTGGCCATCGGTTGCGGTGGATGCCGGTCGCAAGGAGTCGAGAGTGGACAAGGTCGAAGTGGTTCGAAGGGAATGTGAATGGCCGGTTCAAATCATCAACCTACATAGTGTTATGTTAGCGACCGTCACCCAGGACTACACTTCAAATCAAACTGGCAGTCAGATTGACGAGTCGAGGTGGTTGACTCTTGCGAGCGGAGTGGCGCCATCATGAATGACCACTTTCTCCGACTGGTGTCTCGTTCACGATTCGAGAAGATTGAGAAAAGGGACATCTTACTCACCTGAAGCCACAGATTCTCGGGCACATCGTCTGGGCTCATGTGCGGGGCAATGTCTACGCCAATGACCTATGACAAACAAGAGTGTGAGGCGATTCGTGTGCTCAGCCCAGGAGGGCCAGGGGTCTCACTTGACAATCCGGATGCTGTTCGGCAACTTCCACGGCCCATGATGCAGACCCATGGCCACAGTCCAGTATTCTTCGCAGACGCCGGATGGGCGGAAAGATCAATCGGTGGTCGAAAATCCGTTGGAACACTCTTTGCTGCTCATCAAGACGCTGGGCTTCCTCCTACTCAGATTGTCAGTGGCAACACAGACGAGAAAGATATACTCTGCCTCACATCGTCGATCGGTCCGAAATATATGCGGTTGTCGATTGAATACTTCTGATATTCGCGGCCCTGGACCGTAACGGTATCGAGAAATTCGCGGCCCAGTTCCTCCGTTTGCGAATCTGGACTCCTTCAAGACCGAATGGTTAGCATTCTCACTGCCAGGGAAAGGGAAAAATGGCGATGCAGTACGTCATTATAGGCCGGGATCAACTCTTTTCGATGTTGAAGGGTAATTAGGTATATCGACAGCGGTTGACCAGATTGTTGGATGGCGGGGCTGAACTCTTCGGGTCAAGGGGAGAAGCATCTGATTATAATATCGGAGGGAAAGAGGAAAAGCAAGCGCCGTGAATTTGACGCAACTGTGTGCCGCTTGAGGGAAAGTCGGCGGCAACGGGTGGAATGGCGGCTCGAGGATCATTCAGGTCGTGGGCGCCTGTCAAGACTTGAGGGGCCCCAGTCATACAACGCACGTATTAATCGTACGAATGAGACGACGAGCTGAACCGCGCCAATTCAACCCCTCGGTTGCCTCGTTTCGGATGCAAGAAATCTTGACAAGCAGTGAGATTGGGCGCTTCTCGAATGGCCGGTATTCCGCTCCGGACAGGCCTCAAGGGTGATGGAATACGATCAACGTGGCCCACCGAAACGATATCCTGTTGTTCCCGGAGATCTTTGGAGAGTTCTTCATATCCCTGACCGGCATGAACTACTACTCGATTGGGACATGGAGAAAGTCCTTTACTCCCAAGGGGGTGGATTGTACATGGAGCCCACGAGGGCCGAAAAAAGAGGGCGGGTCGGTTGAGTAACCGAGTGGTCCACGAACAGAGCACCCAAGTATCAGGATAGACTCGGCTCCATTCTGCTTAAGGCTAAGCTAACAAACCTTGCCACTAGCAGGGCCGTCAACAAATGCCCGGTTCGCCCGCATATGACCTACTATCGGCCTTCGCGGGTCCAAGAGCGCGCCCGACGGCGTGGGTCAGGGCCGAATTCGGTCGTTTTTCTTACCTGCATGTCTTTCGGCCCCGTCATAATGCAGCGTGGCTATGACGGCCGGCCTCATGACGTCCGGCGGCTGAAGCGCGGGTTTACAGAAAATCAGAGTTCAAATTGCCCTGCTCTGCAATCCGTTCACTTCTGCGCGCCTGCAAGCCAATGATAATGACACAACCAAAGAGAGAAATCACCAAAGAACTTCCATCACGTGGAACGCTGGCTATCCTCGGAGCAGTGATGGCTACGATGAGACATGAATCATAGAAGGTTAAATGACAAACGGGCACCGCCCGATTCCTGCAATGCGACGCAGGACAAAAGCCCTGCATTTGCGGATTCCCATGGATCTTCGTCATCACCCGCTGTCAGTCATCGATTGGGCCGGTGACAGGTTTCCAACACGATCAATCACGTCGGAGTGGTCCCGTCCCGGGCGGCCAATGTGCATGCAGTACGCCAAGTGGCTTGTTCAGCTGGGCCCCCAGGCACAACTCCAACCGGAGTGGGGTTGGACGCTCAGGATCAGCGGCATCCTCGTTGGGCTCCGTTCCCTCGGGATTTCATCTGGTGGATTTGATTCATTTCCCTCACCGCTTGTCCTCGGCTTGTTGTGCTTTTGGTAGTTGGCCGAGACGGCGTGGGCTGACTACGATGCAGATTTACAACAGGGATGACTCCCTCCAAGGCGTTCGTGACAAAAGTACACTGCTGATGAGACCTCCTACGGTGTAATTGAGGCCAGCTGAACGAACCGGAGAGCGGAAAAGTTTTCCATGCATTCCTAAACACGTCGTGGAGTCCATGCTGTCTGTGGGTTCTTTCCGGGGAGTCCACCCAGTTCCTCGGAAATCCACGAAACTCGCGAAATTTTCAACTGAGCTAAATTTACACGAGGTCGTAGAATTGAAGGAGCTCAATTCTCCGACTGTACGTCCCAAGGAGTCGGGTCCACTGCCGCATGCGACGCCCCTCCGGGGTGTCGCTCTAACGGAGTACAACGTCGGGTGGATGCTGGGCGCGGGACGTTCGTCGTTACAGTGGGTTCCATGTAGGTGATGTGGCCCGGTCCCTTTTTTGATTTTTCCCAAATTCTTTACCAACCCCTCCGTAATTTTCGCCATGTGGTCGACATCTCGATGCTCACGTTCCCACGGGGTGCACCCAGTGCGTCGGGTCTGGCAGGGGTGGTTGTACCTGTCCCCCGGGGGTCTCTGAACCCAGCGCCATGGTTCAGGCCTCGGGAAGCCAGGCCCTCGAACTTGGGGCGGGTCTCCCTAGTGCGGTGACAACACACCGTTACGAATTACGGTCTCGGGTATTGGGGGATACCGGTAAAGGGGAAATCGGGGTCGTCACTCACACTGTATACGAGAACGACGGGTCTTTCCTACGTAGTACGAAGCCGACGAGTCCTCTATTTCGGGGACCTGATCGGAGCCAAGCACGAATTTGTGAACCCTCGATAGCCTGGACCCGACAACGAGGGTCGAGCAAGCGGGAAGGGGGGACGATCCGTCGAAACCATCCAACAAACCGGTCTCGCTTTGACTCCAGTCCAGCCCGAACCCACCTTTCTACCTTTTACCGTAGGGTGCGAGTTCTTTCCGAACCGCGCAAATCCGTACCACGTACGCGGGACTGTCAGCGGACTATGTAAAGAAATATTCCTAGCGTACCGCCCCCTCGGGTCCCACTCCCCAGCAGAATGGCTGTGCTATTCTGATCTGACCTCTTTCTTGGACGCGGCTCCACCGTGCCTTTTGCCGGAGAATATGGCCATGGCATGGGGGTGTCCGAGGTTTTGATATAAGTAGATGCTGATTTTATTTTACTACGGAGTACGGAGCAGGTACGTGTCTGAAGCACCCGGGCTGAGGATCGTGTTCGGTCCTCGGACGCACTTGTCCATGTCCACTTACCCCCAGCTTTGGAAGGTGATAGGCCGGGTGTGACGTCCAGCTTAGGGCTTATTTATCCGGTATCCGGCCATGTTAGGATGATTTCTTGCCGGGGTGCTAAGTATCGTGATCGAGGAGTATTACGCCAGCCTTGAGGAAACGGACCATCAAATTGAGATTCCTTTGATGGTTATCCCGAGGTCTGCGTGTTTTCTTCTACGCCTCCGACACGTCCAAGGTAACATAAGCCACTTCAAATCAACGTCATCACTTCATAGAGTGGGGTATAAATAAATGCAGAAGAGAGTCCAATACGCCGTACAAGCACACCAAAGCCAGAGGGGAACACCACCGCACCCCCCCGGTCACCGTCACCACCGATGCAAAATGCCTCCCGAATTACCGCACGTCCTCGCATCCCGTCATGAACTTCACACCGGCCGCAACGATGTCCATCACCGTCTGGATCTCGGCTTCTGTGCGCGGCGCATAAACCAGAATGTACTCCGAAGGGAGATCGGGCAGTGTGCCCAAACTCAGGAATGTCATGGCCGAGGTGCCCGAGAACCCGTGCCGCTGGCCCCATCCGGCATCGATGATTTTCTTGCCTGTGGTGCCGGGTTAGCATTCGATGCCGTGCCAAACCAATCTACAACGGGATCAAAAGAAGACGACTTACAGTCGGCCGGCGCGCAGACAACGTGCACGGAATGGTCATTGCCCGAGTGAAGATGCGCAATCTCGCCCTTCATGGTCATCGCCAGATCCGTCGCGGGCAAATGATCCGCCAAGAACAGCGCATCCGAATGGCCCTCCAGATTGGACAGACGGAACTTGACGAGGTGATGATTGCGCCGCTCGAACGAGGAAAATGCCAAGCACAGTTTCTACCTCCCGATTAGCCTCGTCCTCATCCACGGCCGGCCACGAAACTCACATCCATAATATCGTCATCCGGGATCTGCGTCAACTGCCGCTGCGGCACGACGTGCGGTCCCACGACAGGCCGGTCCGTCACACTGCGCGACGCAAGCTGCTCCAGCGACAGGGTCAGGTACCCGTCGTCACCCTTGCCGTGCCCCTCGGCCGCTTCCACCCGCTTCACGTATTCCTCCGTGGTGAACATCTCGCGCTTGAACGGCTGGAACAGCGCGCGCACGGTCAGCCAGCCGATGACATTGTTCGGAATCCCGCCCGGTCCGTAGTCCCGGAAGGTGCAGTAGTCGCGGTAGATGGTCGGTACCGCGAGCGCGCTGCCGAGGACGGCGGCGGTGGTGAAGACGAGCGTTAGCCGGTCGGCCGGGAGGCGCACTCTGCCTAATGCGTTTGTGATTGATTCCGCCATCTTCGGGGTGGTGTTGGCTGTCGGTGGGTGGATGGGTGAGATTTTGAGACATTTATTTATTGGGGGCCGAGGGCGGAGCTGACATGCATCCCACGTCAATCAGAGCCTCGCGCTTTCTCACGCTCCGAATGCAACTCTACTATTCTCCGTGTCTTTGCGCAGTTTCAATAGGCGTCAATTCAATGCATATGTCTGCTATCCATGCTACATAAGCCTTAGCTTTGTTCTTCATTTCTCCAGGTCGAAGCTATCTATCTTATCGCTGTTGCTCTTCCGACATTCCGTCCGAGATCCACCGGCCCCACCGTCAGCCCCATCATGATATAATGTAAGGGTCGGTCTTATGGGGGCCGGGATTCGGGGTCCTGGGAAATACCGTACAGGGCATCTCATTTGTCAGTGCAAGGCTCGGCAATCTCGAATTGATGTTCGAATGTGCCATAGTAAATCCATAAGCGCAAGTCCGAGTGGGAGAGGAAACGGAGAAGCGAATGAGGAAGTGATGTATCGCGTCACTTCTCAATCTTCTTTGCTGATCGAGCTCAAGGAATGTGCTAATTTCAACAAGACAACACTCTCCGTTGCGGCGAAGTAGTTTAGACTAGTCTCCGTTAGCATAAACGATTAGACACGAAGTTCAAGTTTGCCGGTGACTGACCTGTCCATCAGAATCCGTAGGTGACGGTTGAAGTGATCTTCATACCGCTTGAGAGTATCCTCAAGCTTGCCCATACGTGCTGGGTCATAAGGATAGGCCCTCGGGTCACCTTCAGATGCCTTGTCGCCTGCCAGATCCGGGTCGGCTGAAATCAGAGCCCGCGAAAGAGTGTGCGAGGTCCATTGTGCGAACATGGTGCAGCAAGTCATGAGCTTGGAATGGATCTGCGTAATGGAGTCGTTAGTCGTTAGTGCCATTTTGCAAAGCATCTTCCCCTTGTTGCGTACCTTGAGCAGCTTGGCTTGGGTCAGCATGCACTCCTTGAGGCAGGTATCCAAGAAATCCACATGGTCCTGCATGAGCTCATCCACTGTGCGGTTGGCCTGCTTCGTACCGTTCACGGTCGATTCCGTCTCGTTCGCGCTCGCTCCATTGATTCGCTCCATCAGGCCCACCCAGTTCGGCTCTATAACTTCGGCCGTGCAAAAGTATAGAAGCTGCTGCACGAATACGAGCATCTTTGCTCGCAGATTCCATCCCCGCCGCTTCCACGTCTCCAGCCTGCGGTCCGATGACTTATGCCGCCAACTGGCCACCTTGTTTTGGTCGGCCCAGGACGCGACCAGCAGCGTCTCCAGGTGGCGGAGTGAGAGCAAGTGTCGGAAAATAAGTTGATATCGCAAGACCGTCTTTCGGCTGATGACGAGAGACAGTGGGAACGGCACCGAGTAGTCCAGCTCCAGTGCGTCGAATCCCAAAATATCCTTGTCATCGTCGGCAGTCTGAGCTGCAGACGTTTGCTGCTTTTCAGCCGACGCCTGCGGATTCTCCTGGTCCATACCGGAGACACTCACGACCTCCATCAACCATTTCGTGAGACCGATCTTGTTCATTCGCACTTTGACGTCTTCTTTGAATGGGTCTTGTGCAGCGATACTGCCTGGTTGGCGGAGCACGATATCAAGCAGTGACTGAAGCTTGCCTTCGTTCACATTCCGTGCATGCTTGCGCAACTCCGATGCGCTAAGCTCGAGGAAATAGGAAAAGAAGTCGGACCGGTCAAGGAAGAAGTAATGTTTGAGGGAGCGGAATCGAGTTGTAAGAGAGTTTTTCGTTAGGAGAAGGTTGAGTAAGGAGGCGTTGGCGTAAGTATATGCTGCATTAACGTTGTCCAGGAAGCGTGGATCGTCGAGGGTCTTGGGGACATCCTGGACGGCTTTACTAATATCGACGCCACCACACTCTCGTACCACATTGAGATATTTGCCTGCCAGGAGCACTTTGTCTCGAACGCTATCGAGCTGCGGTGGGACTTCTTTGTCGCGGATCGTATAGCGTTTCTCCCAGTATTCGTCGGTGTAATCTTCTTCGAGCTTCTCTCGTTTGATCCACCTTTGTTCCTTCACCAGGAACTCGCCATGAGGATCTTTGATGCCGCCGTGATGCAGCCATTCATTCAGCATGGTCATGTACGGTCGACTGGCTTCGCGTAGCAGTGACTGAATCAGAGTCTTTGTGGTCGGGTCACCAGAAAATGTCGCTAAGCGGTCCGTCAGAAGCCTCAAAATATTGCCGCCCTTGCAAATTTTCTTGCTAGCCATAGCGCCCGGAACTAGGTCGCCTCCTTCTTTCAGTTGCTCGAGAATATTATCAACGTCACCAAAATCCTCCATGGAATCGTCAAGGTCTTGATCCAGGAGACCATTGCGACGGAGGAGCTCCTGGCCCAAAGAATACAGCTGAGCAAGACATTGACTTGTTGGCATCGTATGGAGGTGAAGTTGGTGAAGGGTAAAGGTGGGATTGTTTAGCAGTTGGCCTTCCAGCTGAGCGATAAGAATCAAGTAATCCTTAAGGAGTTTCCGAATGGCCGCGCAGAGTGCATGGCTGACAGCTCCATACTCTGCACGACTCTGAATTTCAACAAAAGCCTCCATGGCACTGTAATGAGTCGCCATCTTCAACATGGACTGTGTGAGATCCCGCAGAGTAGGATCCAAGCCCGGTGCGAACTGGAATATCGGGCCAGTCAAGCGGTCTTTCTCGGCTGACGGGTTGAACGAGTTGTGATAGTGGATATACTGGCCTTCGAAGCCCATGAAGACGAAAAGCAGATCCTCGAGGATCGCCGCTTCTTGTGCGTCAGACGATAGCTCTCGAAATGGTCGGGGATGGAGTGAAGGCGGCGCCGCCGAGGCGGACGGAGGAACGGATACTCTACAGGCGAGCGGAGCCGTCGAGTGAGGAATCAGAGATGCGTGTGGATTCCATGGTGCTGTAGAAGACATTGTCAATACCATCGATTCATAACACGAACAGTATGCGACGCCGGTTGTATGTGATGACTGACCATTTTCCGGGAGGGGATCCCTCTTCTTACCCCCAGGACTCGCGCCATCTGCCTTGCCGGACTTCCTGGTCTTTGGATTCTCCCATTCTGATCCGTTGGAATTGACGTTGGACTCCTTGACGGGATTCCTCCGCACCGCCTTCTCCCTTGTTGTGATCACAGTACGCTCCGTACGTTTTTCAGACATATTCTTCTGGTCTCGGGACACTCTGTGTTTCTGACTCGAGCTGCTCGTGCGCATCGGGTCCATGTTGTCCTGGAGCGGCGAGGCGGCGCCGCGACTAGGTCTGTTGGCATCGACGCGATTGGAGGCAACGCGGGGTCGAGGAGCGCTCATGTGGCCGGCGCGGCGCTCATTGGAGGACATAAGGGAAGCGCAACGAAGGAGTCATGTAGCACGAATAGATAGACTCAGGAGTCGCAATCCATAGATCTGAAATAGCAATTGCGAACCAAACAAACCATTGGGGAACCGTGGAACTCGGCTTGGACAGCGCTGCCTCACCGCCTGAGGTCCCAGGCAACTCACTTGCGTAGAGCTTCCGCCTCAAAGAGCTCCGTCCGTGTCACTGCTCCGCTTCCCTCACCCTACGCCGTTCTTCTCTATCCTCTGTCCCCTTCATTATCCCCAGACTCCGTCTCTTTATAATTCACGATGTTCATTGCACGATCTGAATATGGTAAGCTTCGTCACCTCTCTCTGGTCATGTTGCGGCATCGCTAACAGCTCGGATCAGACCGTGGAATCAAGTACGCATCCTTTGCCTGACGTCGTCTGCCCATTTCCGAAGCTCCCAATCTGACAATGATCACCCTTGTAGCACCTTCTCCCCAGAAGGTCGTCTGTTCCAGGTCGAATACTCTCTCGAAGCTATCAAGCTTGGTTCCACAGCCATCGGTGTACGTCCAGCTCTACCCTCTTCCCCTCCATCGTGATTGTATGCGAGGCTACGATATCTCTTCGTCGGAGGAATCCCAGTCATCCCTATCATGAAATCCGTCCCATGCTGACAAAAGCCTAGGTCGCAACATCGGAAGGAGTCATCCTCGGCGTCGAGAAGCGCGTGACATCCACCCTTCTGGAGGCCTCATCCGTGGAGAAGATTGTTGAAATTGACCAGCACATCGGCTGCGCCATGTCCGGCTTGCAAGCCGATGCCCGCAACCTGGTTGAGCACGCCCGTGTCGAGTGTCAAAACCACGCCTTCCACTACGCCGAACCCCTGCGCGTTGAGAGTACCACACAGGCCATTTGCGATCTGGCCCTCCGCTTCGGAGAGAGCGGCGATGATGAGGAGAGTGTCATGAGCAGACCGTTCGGTGTTGCTTTGTTAATTGCCGGTTATGATGAGGATGGGCCGCAGCTGTACGTGGAATTGCAATTGAAATATCGTGGATACTACTAACTTTAACATGATAGATTCCACGCCGAGCCTTCGGGTACATTCTACCGGTATGACGCCAAGGCCATCGGCTCTGGAAGCGAGGGCGCGCAGGCAGAGCTGCAGAACGAATACCATCGCTCTTTGACGCTAGCCGAGGCCGAGACGCTGGTTTTGAAGACCCTGAAGCAGGTCATGGAGGAGAAGCTGGATTCCAAGAACGTTCAGTTGGCGAGCGTGACCAAGGAGAAGGGCTTCCGTATCTACGGCGACGAGGAGATGGGCCGGGCTGTCGCGCAGCTTGGTGGGAATCAATAAATGACTAGCGAATTTGGCGTTTATGCCTAGATGAACCTTGAAAGCAGCCCAATGACTCTTTTATTGTTGAATTCAATAGAAAACTAATGATATTGGCTACCATGTAGATGGAATATCGTCGAACTATATCTTACCGCCAGGCTTACTCGAGCAACTATATATCTATTTCCAGAGATGTATGACGTCTAGCCATCTAAGTAGAGTAGGCATAAAAGTATGGACACGACTGAAAATCTTGCCATTGGTAATAAATGCTTTTGATAGGGTATAAATCCTAATGATACATCGTCATCGCGCGACTGGACTACCGAATCTTGTACACGCAAGGCTTCAGCACCTGAGCCTCTTGCTCGGCCGACATTCCAGTATCAGCGTCAGTCTTCTTCTCGACAAAGCGCTTCTTGCCACCCTTCCCACCCGGGGCCGGGGCAGCAGAAGCATGCTTGCCCTTGGTCGGTGTCCAACCAGCCTTTACAAACTCCATCTTCACGAACATCTTGTTGGACTTATCCAACGACTCCTGCTTAAGGACGAAGCCACGGGTCTTAAAGACCTCCACGAACGCCGAGATATCCGTCTCGTCGTTGTCAGCCGGGCGGGCATCCTCAGCAAAGATATCTGCCTCGTCCACATCAGAATCAGCGTCGCCGCCCTTGCCACCCTTCTTCTTCTGCTTCTTCTGCTCGGCCTTGCTGAGAGGCTTCTGGGCTCCGATCTGCGACTTCTTGCGATTCACTTTCCCGAATCGGCTCTTGACCTCACTCACCCAGCACTCGCCCTTGCCGTCACCACGCAGCACACGCCATGCCTCCTCCACGAAGGACACCCAGTTCGTTCCCATCAGACTGAGACAGAAGACGGCCACGTCCACGGAGCCGTCTTCCACCGGAAGTTTGGAAATATCAGCTTTGGTGATAAGAGCATCCGGTGCCTGGAGATCGTAGCTGTTGAGCTTCAGGTTCAACTTTTTCGCTGACGGGGTCAAGGCGCGCGCAAATCCGGCGTCACCACAGCCCAAGTCAGCTATGGTGCATGCGCCATTGGGTCGGCGGGGAAGAGGGAGAGGCTTGTTTGGCGCGGGCTTCTGGCCTCTCTTTGGCATGGGAACGGCTCCACGGCGACGGACGGCCTGGATATAGCCATCGACCGGGTTGGAGGGCCACGATTCCTTCACCTGGCGTGCGAAACCGGCGTGATATTCATCGAAGAGCTCGGGGTTTGCATTGAACAGCTCCACCGCTTTTGAGGAGTCGGTAGTATACAGGGTTTCATTCAGGTGACGGAATCGAGACGAGATCAGCTTCTGGCGCATTGCCTGCTGGAGGGGTGTAAGGGTCGCGGATGTTGCTGGCACGGGTGGAGCGAGTGATTGCGTGGCAGTGGAAGTCTCAGCAGATGAAGGAGAGGCCGCATCCTTCTCCTGAGTCTTGGCTTCCTGGTTGTCCTTGTCCTTGTTCTTCCTGTTCCTCTTCTGCTTCTTCGATGGCTTTCCGTCTTCTTGGGCCGGTCCAGCATCGGTGGCTTTCGGAGAGTCATTCGTGACGTTCGTGGGTTCTGGTGCAAATGCCTGCTTCTCCTTCTGCAGCTTTTTCTTCTCCCACGGCTTCAACGAGCTGTCTGCGGCACCGGCACCGGCACCGGCACCTGCACGCTTTCCGGGCTTCGCTCCGGAGTGGCCCTCGATGTGCCTCCGATACATTTCGTCAACATTGCCGGAGGTCACACGGTCATTACCGCGCTTGCGCTTGTTGTTGTTCTTCGCATTGGGCGTTGAGGCATCTTTGCCTTGGGACTGATCTTTGGACTGCGACGCCTCGGTCTGCTGCGTGAGCGCAGAGCTCGAAACGGACCATCCTGGGACGGCGAACATGTTTGCCGAGTGAAGCTTTTAGAGCTTCCTTTCTATTTCGGTCGTAATTGACCGTGGGACAGCAAAGTTGGTATTGAGCGATTGTAAAACCGCGCAGAAAAAAAAAAGTTGGCAAAATTTCATCTCCGCATCGGTAATTTTGTGACGAATCTTACAACGATACTGTATTCTAATCCTCAGGCACCAACCGGTTCGATTCATTGGATCCAATGATCGAGTCATGAACGAGGTTATCCTGTCAAAATTGGCCCGTGTTTCACCATTTATTTCGAACTTTGTGCCACTGCCTACTAGGGTTTGACAGATTGATCAGTCTCAACCCTTTCCAAAATTCTGCACGCCTCTGAAAAGGCTCTGCCTCGTATCAAATTCGCGCGTTTATGTAGTAAATGGATGGCGTAACTATGTCAGATGGTGGTGATCGCGACCGTGTTGTCCGACCTGGATTGATATGGTCCAGGTTCAGTACGAGGTACCGGTGCGGGGAACGCGGGATGCTACCCTAATCACCCGTACGGGTCCTGTAGACACAAAGCAAGTAGAAGAAATGCCAAAGAGACACGAGCATGAGAGGTTGCACAACAGATGACAAGTTCGGATGATCTGCGATGGTCGGCAGCTTTGCCCTTCAACTTGTGGGGTCCAGGCTGGAACGTTTCCGCTGTTCGGCCTGTTGTGTCTCTCCCCGCCCCACTATGTCTATTCATGACTCGCACTTCCAATTGCCCTAGATGTGCTTTCCTTGACCACCATGACTGACGATCCCCAGCTGGGCCCATCAGGCCCCCCTGTTGAGAGCCCCGATACACGTATGAAGATTCCAGGTTCCCGCAGGTTACCGAAGAAGCGGACTAAAACCGGATGTTTGAGTACGCCGCGCTGAAGACAGGATTCCTAAAACTATGATCACTGACCTATCCTAACAGCTTGTCGCAAACGCCGCGTTAAATGTGGCGAGGAGAAGCCGATATGCAGCAATTGCGTCAAATCCAAGCGCAGTTGCGAGGGTTATGCGCAACGGGTGGTCTTCAAGAACCCTTTAGGGATCTTCGGATCCCATGGTCCACCTCAAGTCCAAGACCCGCAGATGATGCAGCACCAGATGCGAGCACTCTTATTCAATGATTACGGCCCTCTCCCCGCTCAGCAGGCCGCTGCCGCTGCTCAGCATCCGATGTTGGCTCCGCGGCCCATCGACGCCGCGGCAATGGGATATCACAACTTCCCGCCATCTGACCCCGCCTCATCGGGCCCATCCCAAACTATCAATGCATCGCAATTCTACTACCCGACGCCGCAGGTACAAATACCTCAGGCTTGGCCAGCACGTCCAGAGGAGCAAGATGGACAGGGGCGAATACCCTCGATGCCCGTTACTTACTCACAGTTCCAGACTTTCCAGACTCAGGCAGCTTCTGATGAGCAAATTTCTCAGTACATGCAAAAACGGTACAAGCAGGAGTCTGATTCTCAATACCCGCAGTCAATCACCAAGGAGGCGAACGTTCCTGGCCAAGAATATGCCTCGGCATCGATGCCGCCGAACATTAGTGATAGTCTATGGGACATGAATAATAATGACAACAACTTATATTCCCAGGTATGTATCATTTCCCAAATCGGTGTTTCGAAAAATCACAGTGCTAACAATTGACGCAGACAAACCTTCCTCCTGGCCTCATATACCATTATCAGCAGCAACATGAACAGTCCTCTCCGCAGTTTGATCCATCCACACAGTTCATCCCGCAGACGCAAACTCAAATTGTATATGTTGAGGACGAAGCGGAAGACTACTACGATGTGGAGTCCGACGACGATGTGGTGGATCAGACCCAGGCGGAGGGTTTCAACCAGCTAAGCTTGATCATGGCCTCTGCAAACCACGACGACAGTCGGCTTCGCTCCTTCACTACCCATTTGAATGAGCCTAACGTTCTCGCCTCTTATTACCCATCCTTGGGATCTTCACCCCTCAACAACCCCAAAACAGCTCGCATTTTCGCCCACTTCCTCCATTCAACTGCCCCCTCTTTGTCAATATTTGAACGGCACCCCACGGACTCGTCGATTGTTCTGGGAGACCAGGTTTCACCTGCACAGCAAGGCCTCTGGACATACACGCTTCCACTTAAAGCCTTGGAGCACCCAGCACTAATGCAGGCGATTCTAGCGGTTGGCAGTTTACATATTGCATACCTGCAAGGTGCCCCCACCACGGTCTCTCTCAAGCACTATCATTTTGCATTGAAGCGCATCGGTCGTGCCGTTGGCCTTCCGCTGCGCCGTAAGCAAATTGGAACCTTGGCAGCCACGGAACTTCTCGCTTACTACGAAGTCATCTCTGCCGATCACTCCAAGTGGAACAGCCATGTCGCCGGCGCTGCTCAGCTAATCAAAGAAATTGACTTTTCCCGCACTACTCGAGATCTTCGGGCTCACCGGCGACGAGTCAATGAGCAACGACGCCAAAGTGGGGGGAATAACATGTCGATGTACTATCCTGCCTTTGGTGGCGACGTCAATGAAGACGATCCTTTCGCCGAAAAAGAAGGTAGCATTGACGGGGCTCTCATTGGATCGCTCTTGGGCCGAGGAGTCAACTACGACCGGTTTGGTGTCGTCGAAGATGGACCGACACATTCTCCCAAACGACACTTCTCGCGCAAGGACATTGAGAATTTCCGAATCCAGTGTGACCTGTACTGGTGGTACACCAAGCAAGATGTCTTTCATAGTCTGATCAGTGGGGACAAACTCTTGTAAGTTGAATTTCCTCGGTCGTCGAGCTTATCACTGATATGATTTTAGCATGCCCTACTATCTGCAAGGACAGTGTCCGCCGCGAGCAGGCATCGGGCGGATTGATGCCATTTACGGTTCAGCCGATCATCTCTGGCTGCTACTGGCTCGGGTGTCTGATTTTGGTTATCGGGACCGTAAGCGAAAGCTGAAAGCTATTCGTGCAGTTGGCACGGATTGGAGACCTGGTCCTGCGATGTTTAAATTCATGGCTCGTTTCAGCAAAGGTGACCCTAACAAAAGACCTGGACCACCCGGGCCCCCTGGGCCACCTGGTGGACCCCCATCTGGACATGGTCCGATGTCTGGGCCTCCTCCAGGTCCTTCCCGGGGATTTCCCCCAACCCAAGGTGCCGGGCCTTCACCTCAAGCCGGTCCTCAGATGTACGGGATGATTCCACCCCAGGGACCAACTCGTCTCCCATCGGGATTTGTAGACGACCGTCGCAAAAAGCAAGAGTCACCAGAGGCAGAGGATCCAGCGGACTTTACATATACCGAAGCGGAGCAGGAATGGGAGGAAATTGTGATCTCTATGGATACATACGTCCAGTCACTGGGCCGAGATTTCCAGCCTCTTCCAGCAGATGTCACGACTGCCATTCCATCTCCATTTGGGCCAGCCCTCCAGTATCGGACGCACACGATTGCCGTTATCTGGGGTTTCTACTATGCTGGCCGAATTCTACTCAACCGACTTCATCCCTCCATGCCCCCGGCCATGATGGCATCCGCCGGAGTGGCCGCATCAACCACAGCAGAATATGCGCAGATCATTGGTAGGATCACCGCAGGCATCTACTACCCGCAGCGCTACAACCTCAAGGCTGGCAGCCTAAGCCCAACACTCGGCTCATCGCTACAGGAGGTGACAATGCCAATGTTCTTCGCCGGGGTGCAGTTCGTTGATCCTACACAGCGAGGCTGGACAATCGCAAAGCTGCGAGATATCTCTCGTCTGACGGGCTGGAAAACCTCCGAGGCGATCGCCGGTGGCTGTGAAAAAGCATGGATCGTCGCAGCCAAGAATGGCCGTGGGCCACCGTATGAGCGGAGCTTCGAGCCTGATCGTGAACGTCATGTAAGTGCTAACCTTACCTGATTCTTTGGCCCATGCTGATTGTATGCACAGGCGCAGGATATCTTGACTCGAGTCGACCAGCCGCAGGCTAGCGATCGGCGCTTTGTCACTGTAACGGGGCCAGACCGAGCTTATTTGGCAATGGGGCTGTTGAGTTTGGAGGGTGACATGCAAAACTTGGAGTTGTAGGATTGGGCGAGACTCCTTCGTACCTACATTAGGCACACAATGATATACAGTAGTGTCAAGTCACAGGTACTTTAGCGTACGCCTTAGCGTACTAAGTGAACTAAGTGGCGGGGACTCGACCTTCCCCCCACTTGCCCAATGTCATCATCGTTCGGCTTCTGCCTGACACTTTCTGCCTCTTCTGAGCTGAAGCTGAAACTTCCTGCTTTTCATTCCTGCGCTCACATTTCTCCTGCGCTCTCATCCCTCCCACCGATCCCCCAACGCTTCCGTGGTTCCTCCCCCCACCTTGAACGGGCCGCGAGTCAGCCGCCCTCGTCATCCACGGTTCTGGCCCCCGGTCTGCCTTCCTCTGTTTACACCACTGCTTAACCCGGGTGACCGACCGCAGTCATGTCTCGCTATGACGATTACCGTTCGTCGACAGGGACACTAGACTCCCGCGATCGCTACGACCGCTATCGCGGCCCATCCGTGGCCGAACGACCCCGCCACGCCGAGGACGAGCGCTTCGAGTTCCGCTTGCGAGAAGAAGACCGATATGGCCCTCCTGCGCGTGCTCCTGGTCGCCGATACGATGACGAGCACCTGGTCAATACATCCGGTCCTCTTGTGGCGCATGACCGCCGCCGACGTGACGAGAGTCCCTCATTCGTTCGGCCCCGTTTACTTAGGCGCCAGTCTTCGTTGGATACCTTTGACCGCATCCCTCGTCGTAAGATGGAGGAGGCTCGCGATCGTGCCCCGCGCATGAGGGGTATACCTACTGCTCCGCCGCCGCCTCGAGCGTCGCCGGGTCGCTACCGTGAACGTGAAATTTATGAGGATATTCGTATCGCTGAGCCGGACTACTACGGCGACGAGGAGTATAGAGATTTGCGGGATCGAGAGGGTATGGATCATCGTCGTCGTTCGAGCAGTGGTGCAAGGCGCCGGCACCATGAGGAAAAGCCCTATCCACGCAAAGGCAAGACGCGCATCCCACGCAAATGGGTGCATATCCATGCCATTCTGGATCTGGGGTATCCGTTTAAAGAAGAGGTACTCACATATAGACGTGCATTGATCTATGGATGGCTGCTGACCTGGCTAGGATGAAACCATTGTAATCCAGAAAGCCTTGTCGAAAGATCAGATCGACGAAGTGATCAGCCTGAGTCGAGAGTTCCGGCGACCAGCCCAGATGGAATGTGAGTCGCTGCCAAAATGGATCACCGTGCAACAACCTGGAACTAATCGTGCCCTAGCCGAATACCTCCGTGTACCACGGTCTCCCGTTCGAGAACTACCGCGCGAGCGAGTCACCACCGAGCATTTGGTCGTTGATTCGCACTCTCGCCACTCGCCTCGCTCGAGCCACGATGCTTTTATCGTGGAGGCATCACCTTCCCGCAGTCCGGGATACGAGTATGAGGAGGTTGTCGAGAGACCGAGAAGGCATACCATCTCCCGGCCAAGGTCGGTGTCCGTGCATGGACACCGTCATTCATCATCTCCTATCCGATTTATTGAGCCTCGAGAGTATGTCGAGGACCGCGTTGGGACGAGCGGGCATTCTGGGTCCATGGTTCTAGTTCGCCCTCGACACAGCGACCACGATGTCAGCGATTACATTCGAGACCTGGAAGAGGAAACCAGGCTCTTGCGATTGGAGCGACAGGGAGGCATTGAGATCACGCGACAGCACGAGACGGATATCATCGACGACAGGGGCAACGAGGAAGAGGTGACTGAAGTTCGCCGCTCGGAGCGTAGAGGCAAGCCACACTACATTGTTCACCCGCTCAGATTGCATGCTAACATTCCTTCGCTAGAGCCAAATTCAAGGGTGATGCGGGCCATGATGGCCACTTTGACCTAAGACTACGGAGTTTTGGCAAGGAATTGGCGAGGACTTTCATAATTTCACGGCATACCATGCTCTTCTGCACGTTTCTTCTCCTTGTATTCCTAATTCTCTACAATTTTACTTTTTACAATTTCCGGACTACAATGCCATTAATGGGTGCCTGATTGGAAACCGTGGCGGTGCGGTGGGGCGGTGCAGGCCCTGGAGCGGGATGGACCATCGCACCTCGTAGCTGCATCCTCAACAACTCCTAGTATTTCTCTCAACTGTCATTCCCTACGCCATCATGGATCGAGTGCAGGCATTCGGTAAAAACTTCAGGTGAGCACTGCCCCTTTCCCTTAATCCGTCCTCTCCTATCTCTCAGCCCCCACCTCGCCCCCCGTTTTGGACCATGATCAGTGTACTGACTCCGTCTTGTGTTTTCCTTCTACGAGTAGCGCTAGCTTCACGCCTTTTGCGCAGCGCACCCAGCAGATGATCAAGGAGCAGCTCGGTCAGGCCGAAGATAAGACCCAGCTCCCCGATGAGTACATAGAGCTCGAGAAGCGCGTCGATGCGCTGAAGCTTGTCCACCAGAAGCTGCTGTCGGTGACGTGAGTTCCACCATTTCCCTCAGCTTGTCAGGCTGTGCTGCTTGTAGGGTTCAACTGACATGGGCCGTGGCGGTGCAGCTCCCAATACTCCAACGAGGCCTACGACTATCCCCCGAACATCCGCGAGTCCTTCAATGACCTGGGCCGTACAATCAACGAGAAGGTCACGCTCCTCTCGCAGGCCGGCTCGCCCGCTGAAGCCCAGGCTGCGCTGACTGCGCCACCCACCGCTAAGCCTCAGCCCAAGACTTTCAACCATGCGATCGCCCGCGCCTCGCTTGCCGGCTCCCAGACCCTGGTTCAGAGCACCGAGGGCGAGGACCCGCTCGCCTCCGCGCTGGAGAAGTACGCTCTGGCCGAGGAGAAGGTTGGCGAGGCCCGCCTGGCCCAGGATGCCCAGATTCAGTCGCGCTTCCTGGCTGGCTGGAACACAACCCTCAACACCAACTTGATGTTCGCCGCCAAGGCTCGCAAGAATGTTGAGAACGCCCGTCTCACGCTGGACTCGGTCAAGGCCGCCAAGAAGGCTGCTGCTAGGGGTGATCTGGACAACCTAAGCGAGGATGCCCGTGCCGAGATCGAGCAGGCGGAGGATGAATTCGTTGGCCAGACTGAGGAGGCCGTGAGCGTGATGAAGAACGTATGTTTTCTTTTTATCTCCGAGACCTGCCGATCCGTCGATACTGATATTCAACCCCTTACTCTAGGTTCTTGATACTCCCGAGCCCCTGCGCAATTTGGCCGATCTGATTGCCGCCCAGCTGGAGTTCCACAAGAAGGCGTACGAGATCCTCAGCGAGCTCGCCCCGACTGTGGATGCTCTGCAGGTTGAGCAAGAGGTAAGTTCCTACTCTGCGGGATATATACCTCCTATATCTAACGTCCATCTTCAGGCCAGCTACCGCAAGAGCCGTGAAGGCGCGTAAGCTTAGCTCTAGCGTATTTTCTGTTTTGTTCCAGCTTTCTTCCGAGCCCGTTTAATCCGGGGTAGCCGTTTGTATCTAGACCCCTTTGCTTCTGTGCCATCCCAAGGGATCAATTTATTTTTTCTGCGTTTTGGCTAAATAGATTGACAAAGTCCAGCTTTATTGGTAGTATTCATGTGGATAAACTGTGTGTACACTGTAGTAGTCCAGACCGCCCTGAGGCCTGAGGCATTCCAGTCCCGCTAGCTCCAGGAGCTCCGACATCCAACGCCGCTGCAACTTGTCCGGTCTGTTCAACGGTCTGCGCCCGACGCCTTTCGACCCGGATTCTTCTGCTTGACACCTCACCGGAAGACGAAATATAAGACGTCTTTGTGACTCAGACCATCACTCACGGCCACGCCTCCGAACCAGTCCTCGAACGACGGCATCCCCAATCTCCGATTCAAAGCCGCGTCCCGCTTTCCGGCCTGGAACATCTCATCCACACCTGCTTAACAAATTGTTCTCGAGCGCATACCCTCCTACAAATACCAAAGTCATTTCATACCGCGGGACCCTCCAATTGAGATACAGCCTTCGACAACAACACGTCGGAGAAAGACCGGCTCTTTAAACGTCCAGTGAAGGACACATCAAGACAAAATGGCAAGCGGGTATGTTCTCCCTGATATGTGAAGCTTGAAGCATGGTGCACGATGTATCAGGCTCGGAGCCTTGGTGTCTGATCCTCGAGCATGATCTTCTATCCCGTTACTACACCCACCATTCGAGAATACTAACGCGGCGTACAGGTGGAGTCTCATCATCGGTCTCATCATCATCGTGGCCGCTTCCCTGGCCGCCTGGTTCTTCAGCCCGAAGGGTGAGAATCTGACGTGAGTCCTCCCCATCGTCCCAATCGATACCCAAAAGCTAACATCCATATCGCAGTGTCTGGCGGAGCACACTTATCCTCTCGTTCGTCTCCTGTTACTTGATGTGGGGTGCGTTTTTTCTTCTCTATTTCCATCATACAAGTCCTGAACTAACATACATCCAGCCATCGTTTTCTTGGCCCAGTGGCACCCCCTCATCGCACCAAAAAGAGCCGATATCCGCCCGGACCGCGTGCCGTCGTAATGCCTGCGCGCTCGGTTTCTTTTTTGATTTTCACTTTGATATTGTATTTCGGGCTGGGATGAGATCCTATGTATCCCCGTGGCATACCCTTTAAATTCCGGGATCGAGTTAAGAGTCGTGATAGATGCAATTCTTGAGTTGAGATGGATATGGAATTTTTGCACTCGGTTGCGATGTTTTGTACAGCTTTACTTTTGCATTTATGATTATTTCCTATTTCGTGTTCGTAATGGCTGTAGTTCCTCGGTCTTGGAGTATATTGTCTATGGATCAAATCCACATCTTTATTATTCTGGTATCTAAGCACATTCATCCCATCAATTATGGCCAAAGCATCTATCCGACTCCAACAGCACCCAGAATAACTCTCTGTACCGCCCACCGAGCAATCTGTCCCGCAACCGCAACAGCCACCGCGCGCAGATATCCACATCCAAGCAGGATATAAAGCGCCTCGATGTTGCTCAGCAGGACAAGATGCGTATCCACAACACCCAGCGACAACAGCGACGCAAGCACGCCGAACAAACCCGTTACATATCGCGTCGGCAGATAGGGCCGCAAGGAAGACTCCGCGGCGGCAAGGAACGATTCCAGAAATGAGGGCGTTGTCGAGTCTCGGTTTGAGGACAACGCCGCTTTAGATGCGCCCACGTCTTTCCTAGCCCCTGTGTTCCCGGCTTGCACATCGCTCAAGTTGCTGTTGCCGCCCCAGATTACCAGTAGGATCGGGAAGAGCTTTGCGCAGCTGCTGACTAGCAGTGCCGTGCTGATTGCTGTCGGGCTTGCGGCTGTTGGGGGTGGGAGAGGTCGGATGTTTTGCGGCGGTGCTGTTGAGGCGCGTCGGAGAGGCGGTGCTGGGCGCTGTGGTGCTGCGATAGGTGCACTCGGTGGAAAGAGTAATGGTTCTGTAGAGGTTGGGTCGTGGGTGGGAGGATTGGGAGTAAGTGCAGCTGCACCTAAGCTCAGCAGTTGCTGTGCTTGTGTGTTCGACTGCGACGGAGGCGACGCCTTGATTGTAGGCGTGGGAGGACCTGATGGGAAGGGAGTGGTGTCGCCCGTGCCTGCGGTGTTGGCCCCGCTGGTCGTTTCGGCGGCGACATAGCGGTGGGACTTGGGTACCAGGATTGAGGCGAGAAGGCGAACGGTGAAGTGATGCGCGAGTGTTGTTGCCGCGTTCAGGGTCAGGAAGAACAGGTACTGTATGATGATTGGGGCGCGCGCGACGAAGGTTGTTGCGAGGGAGGGGTCTTTTTCGAGGCGGGCCCAGGTCAGGTAGACGTCGAAGAGGAGAAGTAGGATGCCCAAGCGAATAATTGATCGCTAGAGTGGCCGTGGTTAGCTTGCTGGTTCCGTGATGCTGGATGATACTGCGCTCACATCGAATCGGTTGTCATCGCGTCCTAGCCGGTTGAACAGGAGATGGCGATAGACCTATAGCAGGGTACAGTCAGCTCCGACATTATCGCAGCCTGTACGGCAGCCCATACCTGTGGTTTTATGAGCACAAGGTCGATGAATATCACGACAAAGTCATATTCGACGTATTTGTCGGCGAATCGTTGACAACGTGGACACTGGGTCAATCGCACGCCTTTGCCCTGGGAGCGATCATCGGCACGACTGTAGGCGCTATACAGGTGCGAGACCGGGTATGAGCACTCGATGCAGATGGGCATCGTGTCTCATGGCGCCGTGAGGAAGCTTGCGGGAGGGCGAGTTGCAAAGGTGCTGACGGGTTTCGGCGATCGACAGGAGCCAAGGTGGGACCGATCTATACAATCCTCGTACCCCAGTCAGCTATTTATGAACAAATTGAACTATTATTACGGCATTTTGCCTGGAAAAAATACCACTTGAATAGGGAGATGTTTGTTTATTGTTTCCTCTCCCCTCCCCGGCCATACGGCTATTTACATCCGGAAGTTCCAGCTTCACGCCTATGTCCATCAATCAACAATGCTTTTGTCGTCTGCCCAACTCGGCTGAATCATTCTGCACACAGCTTCATAGTCCTGGAACTTCTGCATATCCTCCGGCAGCCCAGGTGTGGTCCAAAACATGGTCCAGTTGCTGTCAGAAAGCTTCCAGGTGCCACACGACCGTTCGAAATACCATTTGTTGACCGGGTTGTCCTTGCGACTACGCCAGCAGACTCCGTTCGGGAAGCATGAGCGCACCATTGCATTGAATACCACGTCGGCGACTCCACCTGCGCCCTGGCTGCGCTTGAGGACTGCGAATTTGTCCAGATATGGGACCATGCGGGCGGCACTCTCCTCACTGCCGTCGTCGACGACACCCGGCGGTGTTTCCCAGGTGAGAATTGCGCCGCCTTCGTATTCTCCGGCAATGATGAGACCGGCAATACGGTCATTCACTCGCTCCAAATATTTCTTGACGTCAAGCTTGCGGTCAAATGAATCATCGATAAGATGGACGAGACGGGGTAGGTCGATAGAAGGATCATTTAGTTGCACACGCTGCCGCTGAGGAGTCCACATCTGCACCCACGGATTCGGGAGAACGGTTAAAGGCATGCCTCGCTTGATAAAGGTAGTGTGAGAAGTGAGTGGGCTGATTGCACTAGGCCCGTTTTTGCCATCGCCACGACGCCCCGGGGGTAACGATGATGACAGGAGAGGTTTGTCTGTGAGAAGACTGTGGATGAGGGGATTACGCTGGCGACGAGTTCCAACGGCAGACAAGTCCGACGCATCCGTCTGCGGTGTACGAGAGGAATTGGCGACGTCCAGTGGGGATGTGATAATGCCGGACGAGGCAGACGGCAGCATGGCCAGGGTCTGTCGCGATAATCGGAGATTCTCCATATGGCCATCGAGAACATGAGCTATGGCCTGGGCGCCAGGGAGTTGCTCCAAATACTCTGGAAGAGGCGAGGCTACCTCTTGGTTCACGAACATGGAGAGAGGGTTGCTCTCCAAGATAGAAGACGCAGGCCCGGGGTCCCTTCGAGCGACTGTTCCACTTCCCTCACCGGCAAGAGAGTTTCGCGTCTCAATCAACTCCTCCTCGATCTCATCATACTCTTGCTCCATGTTGATGAAGACATGGGATGATTGGGGTCCTCTAAATGCCGGGATGCCTCCAAGAGGGTGCAGAAGAATCACTCGATCTAGGGAAACCTCCTTCTGCAACCCGCTGATCCTCTCCGCCGTGACTGTGGGGTCTTCGTCAGGGTCCGAGGAGGCAGTCAGCCCGGCAAATTCCTTCGTCAACGCTATAACAGCCTCGTTTGCCGTCACAGGAATAGCTTTCGGATTCTCTTCCATGTACGCGATCGGTGTGACAATGACGACGTGTCCGTCGCGAAGAGGGTTCAGCAGACTCTTTCGAGACACGACTTTCGGATGACCAGAACCGTTCTCTGAAAGCGATAATACCGAATCCAGAAGGAATGATCTCGAGTCGGGCTGTCCGTCGACCGCCGTCGAGATCCGATTAGCCTGCTCAATGGCCACTTGCCGCACCGCAGCACCGTCATCTATATTTCCCGGGTCGATAACGACGCAACACGCCATACCCAGACGAACGAGTTGCGACAGGGTCTTGGCCACCCCTGTGATAGTTGCATCATCGAGAGATTGAGGAGTAGTGATCTTGATCAGGGCCATATGTAGTCGCTCGGCCGGCTCTTGCGCGCGAGGAGCTGGGGTTGTGTTTTGCCGGAACACCGGGCTGTCATAGACGGCTCGTGAGGCTCCATAGAAAGATCCCAAATTTACTCCGGACGGTAAAGATTCTGAGGGCTCTCTGTAAGGTTCATCCGCTGGCGTGGGATCTGACTTGGGAGGGCTGGCTTTGAAGCGAGACAGGTATTGTTTTGCTTCGCGCTTGGTCGCAGCAGAGTTTAGCAGACTCAGGAAGAACTCCTTAATTGAGAGGAATGCATTAATATATGACCCTATTTTGTTCAATCCCAGCACATACCTTATCGAGTAGCTTTTCTTGGGCACGACGCCCTAATCGCTCGTGGTTTTGGCAAGAGCTTGAGAACTTGGTGAACTGCTGAGCACGAGGAAGCGATTGTGCCGGGCGCACTATGCTAGAATCATGGGAGCGAGCGACATTTTTCTGTAGGCAACTGTATTAGCTTCCTGTTCGTGACCGTTGCGGTGTTGAGTATAGTACCTTCACTAGCGAGGACTGTGCGGTCCGCGGCAAGTTGAGTGCCCGAGAGCTCATGGTCGGGTGCCAGCACCGCTGCGGCAGATGCAGGGAGGGTAGAGCAGCCTCAGAACGGTCGACAGAGGGAAGGTCAGCTCATTTCAAAAAAGAGGTGAGTCGGAGACGATGACAAAATGCGGCATGACGCATCCTCGGCTTCGATTCACCGCCTGGTGATCTCTCGGGCATTCACAGTATCCGCTCGGGCTCCGAGACATTGGCCGGTCGGACCGGGGTCGGCTGATACTAATTGCTTCTGGAATAATGGCATTGGTCATGTCAAATGGTGCATTGCATGGTACACGGCTAGCCATGAGCCATATTATTTGACCAAACATGGGTGCTAATAAATATGTCGAGTACGAGTGGGGCAGCCCTACATGGAACACACGTCCGAGGCTTCACGAATTGTTGTCGGTTGAAGACAATTATCGGCCTGGGCAATAATTGCAATCCGGATAATTATAGTTCTCAACTTGATGCCGGGGACTGTATATATACGTACTAAGCCCGGGAGTGCGTATAGACTGCGGTGATGAGATGACTCTTTCTACGGTACATATATAGGCTGCAGTCCGTATACATAGTTGCTCAGTACCCTGCGATTCTGACACGGCGTGAGCGATGCATGTCATGTTAGCCACACGAGAGATCTGGTTACCTGAGAAGACCTCCAGGGGCCTTTGAAGTTTTCAAGTATGTCATTGCACCGACTATGGAAACGTGGAGGTCAAGCTTCCTGTCCACATGCACAAGTATCGTTATTATCAAGCTATTTAAAGCTACTCACTAGATCGCTCTTTTTATTCTAGGACCCATCTAGATAAACAATTGACTACCTAGCGATCTAGATGGATCGAAGATGAGTACCCGATCTGCCGCTATCACGGGAAAGCTCTATGATGCTTATCAACTGAGTACTGGGCAGGCATATCCCGACCAGGTTTGACTGCATGTTTCACAGAACCCACACTAGATAAGATCGTTACTCCAGGTTATGACCGCATCGGGCCAAGTCTTTCGGAACAGGTAACTGAGAAGCACAGATTTCCCCGGATGCCAAGGCGGTCACAGAGATACACGACGCTACATCACGGCGCAGGGTAAAGGCGGGCACCCGCGCAGTACCACCGAAGTCTCGATTCCCTTCCCCCGCCACTTCCTTTCACTTCAGTAATTTCCGCTCCAGGACCACAACTTAACTTCTGCTCCCATTCCGATACAACTCAATCCAAGTACGGAGTATGTGAAACTATTCCCTTCCCTGAAACTCCCCCCTGCTTTCGCTCCGTCCCATCCCCCATCCGACCGCTGCCCCTCCTTGCGCACACTACCCGCATGTTCGCGTCGCAAATTCTTATCGAGAGAGAGAGCGGTCGCCCAGGAGCAAAACTACCGAGGAGACATATATCTGATCGGCAGGCTGTTTCGCCCGACTTCGATCTGGTCTTGACTTGCATATAAACTAATCCCCACTGGTCTAGATTTGCATCCCTCGATCCCCATCGACGCCACCGAGCCGGGTCCCCTGCAAACCCACCGTGGAAGCGTGCTCTTACCCACACCAGAGCATCCCAATTTCACCGTTTCCATCCCCTTATATTCTTCTCTCGATATCCTAATTCCCTTGACTCGACTATGTCTGACCCCAGCGAGCGCCCTTCGGAGTCCATGCCCGGCCCTGACACCTCCGGGCTGAAGCCGCTGTCCAATGCAGAGGACATGCCTCTGTCAAACCCGAGCAACAGCGAGTTATCTCGAATTATGAGCCGCGCTGGTATCACGCTGTCCAATGGTTTCCCCCTCGATGACGGCGAGGATGACGACGAGGAGGAGGTGGATGAGGACTATGTCGCGGTCGACCAGGAGGACGCCAACGACTTCCCATACTGGTTCCGCCGGCCCCCGAGTCACCACCGTACAAAGCTGGATGAATTGCACCCGTTTGTGCAGCTGCTCTCCGTATCCAACGTTCAAGATTGTGTGGAGGTGGAGAATGCATTCCCGGAGCAGGAGCGCTGCTCGCGTGACAAGGTACGGAATCACCCATCAAGGAAATGACATGGCAGAATGTAGAAAATAAGATCGGCCACGGCTGTTGCCGCGATGGACTGAAAATCATCAGCGCCGAGATAGGACGTCGGAACATCGTCTTGCTAATTCTGTTTGGATATCAGTTCATCTACCGCTTGACCAGATGCCCCGAACTCAGCCTGGGCCTTTTTACGCTGCCCGTCATTGACGAAGACAAGCCCAAGCCCCGCGCGACTCTTGTCGGACACATTATTGCCACCCGCACTTCGGGGCCCTGCGTGACTGACGGGTCCATGAAGCTTCCTAATAACTGGTCAAGCGAGCGCTGGACCTTTGAAGAAGGGCAAGCTGTCGGCCATGAGGAGGGCGGCGGTACCATTGCCATCCACTCACTGGCTGTATTGCCTGAGCACCAGGGCAAGCAGGTCGGTAGCACCCTAATGAAGTCGTATATTCAACGTATTCGGGAGGCCCAGATTGCCGATCGAATTGCGATCATCGCCCACGACCATCTGATTCCCTTCTATGAATCGTTCGGCTTCGAGTCTCGCGGCCCCAGCAAGTGTCAATTCGGCGGAGGTGGCTGGGTGGATCTAGTACGAACACCCCTCCCAATGAACCTGCGAATACAACTGACTTGGAAATAGGTTTTGGAGTTTGGCCCCGAGCAGTAGGTTTCCGGATGTCTTTTTCTTTTGCATCTTCTCGGCGTGGGCCGTGTATGGTCGTTCTGCCAGTTCGTTTCCCTTGTTATGATCTTTTTTCCCTGCCATGTCCCCCGCTACGCACGTTCATGTCCGGTCATCGGTTTTGGTCCTCGGTTTTGAGAGAAAAATGGAGTTTGATGTTTTCTGGGGCGGGATGGTGATGGCCAGTCTTTCAAGATATCAGGATACTATGGGCGGAAGGAGGCTCGGGCTTCCCAAATCAGGCTGGGCTTGTGTACTATACTTGAATGCGATGTACGTAAGTGCGGTCGTCCATTATACAGAAAAGAAACCGTCAAAAACCGTCAAGTATAGAACTACGTTAGATAGGATATCACTAGAATGGAAATGTACTCGGCTACCACAAAAACCCAAAAAAACTGAAAACCAATCTCGTCCCCGCGATAGCTCACCGCCCGGCAGAAAAATGCCCGCAACAATTTTTTCGTGGAGAATGGAATCGTCGACTCGGGACCCCCAACAACTTTCCACTTCAGAGTCACTCGTTTTCCTGCTTGACTCCTGTGGCCCATCATGAAGACGACGTGGAAAGATGTGAGTGTCTTTGTTTATTTCGTCCTTGATCTGGGAACCTCTTGTTCTAATCTGTTTCACCGCTAGATTGCACCTGTGCCCACCAGCCAGGAATTCTTGGACATTGTCCTGAGTCGTACTCAGCGACAGCTGCCCACCCAGATTCGTGCCGGTTTCAAGATCAGCCGTATCAGAGGTACAGTCGCCTTTCCCCTATACTCGATTCGCTGTGTTAAGAGAGTGGCAACCTACATGGAGAGGAAAAAAAAACTTATCGGGGTTATCGATAAAGCATGATCGCTGATTGAAATTTTCGCTGCACAGGTTTCTACACTCGTAAGGTCAAGTTTACTCAGGAGACCTTCTGTGAGAAGTTCCAGGCCATTCTCGATGGATTTCCCCGTCTGCAGGACATTCATCCTTTCCGTAAGTCTTTTTCTCCGACTCGGTGCCATTCGGGTGGGGACTAACGTCTCCCAGACAAGGATTTGATGAACACCCTCTACGATGCCGACCACTTCCGCATTGCCCTCGGCCAGGTCTCTACTGCAAAGCACCTTATCGAAACCGTTTCCCGTGACTATGTCCGTCTTATCAAATATGCGCAGTCTCTGTTCCAGTGCAAGCAGCTCAAGCGCGCTGCCCTCGGTCGCATGGCCACCATCTGTCGCCGCCTGAAGGACCCTCTCGTCTATCTTGAGCAGGTCCGCCAGCACTTGGGTCGTCTGCCCTCCATTGACCCCAATACCCGTACTCTTCTGATCTGCGGTTATCCCAACGTCGGAAAGTCCAGCTTCCTGCGCAGCATTACTCGTGCAGATGTCGATGTTCAGCCCTATGCTTTCACCACCAAGTCTCTGTTCGTCGGCCACTTCGACTACAAGTACCTGCGATTCCAGGCCATTGATACCCCCGGTATTCTCGACCACCCGCTGGAGGAGATGAACACCATTGAAATGCAGTCCATCACCGCCGTTGCTCACTTGCGTTCCGCCATCCTGTACTTCATGGATCTTTCCGAGCAGTGCGGTTACTCCGTCGCCGACCAGATCAAACTTTTCCACAGCATCAAGCCTTTGTTTGCCAACAAGATTGTCTACATTGTCGTCAACAAGATCGACGTGCGCCGCCCCGAGGATCTGGACCCCGAGCAGCAACAGGAACTGCAGGACATCCTGAACTCCGGTGATGTCGAGATGCTGCAGGCTTCTTGCACTACCACCGAGGGTGTCACTGCTGTCAAGAATGCTGCTTGCGACAAGCTTCTTGCCGAGCGTGTGGCTCAGAAGCTCAAGTCTGGTACCAACACCTCCGGTACTCCTGGTGGCCGTCTTGGCGATGTTCTGGCCCGTATTCACGTTGCCAAGCCCATGGGTGGTGCGCAGCGTGAAACCTTCATCCCCGAGGCTGTCAAGGACCTCAAGAAGTACGACAAGAACGACCCCAACCGCCGCAAGCTCGAGCGTGACCTTGAAGAGGAGAACGGTGGAGCCGGTGTTTACAGCTTCGACATGCAACGCGACTACACTTTGGCCAACGACGAGTGGAACCACGATAAGATTCCCGAGGTCTGGAACGGCAAGAACATTTACGACTTCGTGGACCCCGATATTGAGTCCAAGCTGGCTGCTCTGGAGGAGGAAGAGGAGAAGTTAGAGGCCGATGGATACTACGAGTCCGACGAGAGTGTGGAGGATGCCGAGGATGCCGATATCCGCATGAAGGCCGATCTGATCCGTGAGAAGCGCGTATTGATGCGCAACGAGGCCAAGATGCGCAAGTCGCTCAAGAACCGCGCACAAATCCCCCGCAGCGCCAAGTCCAAGAAGCTTTCGGAGATGAACCGTGCCCTGGACTCCGCCGGCTACGATGTGGATGCGGCTGGTGACCGGGCTCGCTCCCAGAGCCAGGTCCGCGGTCGCCCTCTTACCCGCGACGAGCCCAATGATGACTCTATGGACCTGGATGACCCCAAGCAGGCTATCGCTCGCGCTAAGAGCCGTGCCCGCAGCGTGGCGGCTACTGATCGTCGTAACGACGGTGTCGTCAGCGACACTGCCCGTGACAAGGCCGAGCGTATGTTCAAGCTGGGCCAGAAGAAGATGAACCGCATGGCCCGCCAGGGTGAGGCTGATCGTCACACCACCGCCTCCCTGCCTAAGCACTTGGTATGTATCCTTAACAAACCCTACACTCTGAACAAGTCTAACAATCACATAGTTCTCTGGCAAGCGTGGCATGGGCAAGACCCAGCGCCGTTAAAGGCTCCGCTGGCGACGAAACGAGACACATTCTTAATCATCGTCGATTGGTTTCTATACCGGGTGCACAATGGTGTCGGGCGTTTGTTTTTCTTTTCATGTTCATTTGACACAGACTTCCATCTTTCCTGGATAAACTGCTCTACGATTTGTGGGAGGCTGTTCTCCCAGTCAATAGGACCAAAAGTTCTTGACCTGATGATATTGCATATACCAATACAGATGCCGTTTCTTGGTTTCAAGTGGATGTTTTTTTGGGGCCGCATGGCCGCGTAGACTTTTTGCGGAGCTTTGTCCCTAGGGTGCTTTCTAGGTCTGCAGTGTAAGAACTGACTTGGAAGTACTGGGAGTGGTACCAAATTGGAAACTGTGGTGGACAGTTTTCGCGATCTCTCCAACAACCGAAGACCATTCATCGTAGCGTCCGTAGATCATTTCAAGTCTGCTCAGCTGGCGATTCTAAATATTGAAAAGGTACGTTTCCTAAGTCTCAAGAGCAACTCCTTTCAAAGGTTCCAAGGCTGAAGATTCTCATGTAGGTAGAGACGTAAGTCATTGATCGACTCCGAGGAGAAAAAGCCGACCCGTGGCCTTTCAGCGTTCCATAAATTCATTCTCCTAGGTTATCACGAGAAGGAACATGGCTTGCTGACTGAGTCCATGGATAGCCATCTTAAAAAGAGGTTCACGGGCCAAGCAAAGCATGCACCCCGCGTTGCTGACATATATTCATAGGGGACTCTGAAGCTCCGCTTGGTCTACAGAAGATGGGGTAGGCGAAAGGACTTCGGAAGCGGGGAAGAGTATTATGAGGAACTTGGCTAGATTCATTTTCAATGAACGTGAGGAGTGGAGTAGGATTGGGCGAAATAGGCTTGACGGATGAGGAGAGAACCTAGTCCCGGTTGAGTCCTTCCAAGGACGATCCTTCCATCTTCCCGCTGTAATAGTATCCAGTGTTCCAACGGATACTTGTCTAGCCTTTCTCATTTTCAATCGATCCAGGTCCTCGTTAGACACATCGACCGTGGTATTATTTTGCACTGAGACTAACGTTTACTATACTAGAGCGCCTGTTTGTAGGCCTTCACTGGAATGGTAACTATTGCACATGAAGCTGAAAGGTGACACGAGTCGTGACATCTAAGCATGCAAGTACATGACCTGGCGACAGGCAGATATTATCTGGTATTGTAGCCCCGGAGGGGATGCACGGGAACAGACCCAGTGCTTCGTTTCAATACTGAGGACTTTTCCAGACACCAAGTCGCACGGTCTCAGGCTTGCCACCTGGCTATCTTCATGGGTTCGGTGGCCCGGCCACCAGCACCAGGGGCCAAGATCCAGAGTCACCCCATCCGTGTTTTTCCCAAGTTGTATTAGCGTCCTACAACATCCGTACAACTCCGAGATGTTGGCTCAATAGCAGAAACCTATTTTAAAAAATTTACGAGAGGCAAAAACTTCCAGAATAGGTGCCTTGCATTGTGGCTTCGCTAGTATTAGTGTTCGGCTTATCCCTTGAGTATGATCTGGGTAATAGGATGTCTACAGCTCGGGAATGAGACGACTACTGTTTGCTGTGCCAATGGCAGGACCGGTATCTCGTAGAAGGGACCCGCTTCCTTTGAAAGGTTTGTGTTCGCGGTAGATGTCTAGACTCTTCAAGCTGGGAAGGCAATTTGACAACCTTGGAAATGGCTGCGGTGTCTCAAGCCCTTAATCAGGAACCAATTAAATCTCAAAATGAGCATCGAAGCCGACCAAATGTCTCGTTCATTACGTAGAATGGAATAAAAGATGCTGTGAAGCTTTCGAGTGCAATGACCAGCTATGTAGCATTGATCAAGCTGCACTGATCAACGGTTCAGATAGCCTAGAGACAGCAACTCTTCCGACACTGCACGAGCGGCAGACCTTCCCTAGAATCAAAAATCGCGTGCGGTCACCGAAGGCCAAAAAATCTTTAGATCGGGAGGGAGATAGGGCCACGTCAAGTTATGATTGGATATTACCGAGGAAGGAAGGAGCGTTAGAAGGGGTCCCACTATGCCCCTTTTTTGCATTTTTATTTTTGGTGGGCTGATTCTGCAACAGATAAATTTTTTCCAGGCGAGGTTCACCGCAGATCACGGAAGGCTTGGGCTGAGTGGGGCCGATGAAAATTGTGGTTCCATTGAACACCCAGCCCAACGGCGATCCCGTGTTCGGGATGCCGAGAAGATTTGATCTTTTTGCTGAATCGCCTTGTCGTCGGGTATTCCTAGGGGCGGGAAATATTCTGGGTCGGTAAGTAGTCCAAGCTGTAATAGATGCGACCGTGGTCAATGTATATTATCGACGTGGCATTCAGCTGGAGCTGCCAATACGTCTGCACGGCATCGATCCCGAGTCGGTCTCGGGACAGCCCAGCAGGACTCGGTGTGCCGATTTGGCGGCAGTGGAGCCCGCGGCAGGCTCGGCGGATCGGAAATCTCTGCGCGGGAGTCGACCGAAGACTCACCGATAGTGGGCCTGACCGAGTCCGACCATCGAGCTCCCAGCTCTGTCCACTTTGCAGCTGTTATCAGTCTTGCGGTGAACTTTCGTAGACTTCATCCATACTGGGACGTGCTCAGAGGGATTCTATATAAGGGGACCTGAGCCCGACACAGTTTCACCCCCCTTTTGCAAAGTTATACGCATGCGTAGAGACCTACTCGAGTCAAGCTTTGGAGATCGTCAATGTCTGAGGCCGGCGCCGAGCCGGTCTCAGTCCCTGTGCAGAATCCACGCCCGCCCCACTGAGTAAACAGAAATTTACATCAGATTTTTTTCCTCTTTACCTTCAATAGATTACCAGCGCACTCGTTTCAGTAGTAATTGACACGAGTCCTCCCTTAGCCGACTCGATCAAGTAAAGCCCGGGATTTGACGCTCGTCAGGTGCTCATCGTGACGACACCTTGCCGAAGCCGATACTTTACGGTCGTAACCGCGGTCGGTATCCGTCGTCAGGAACATCCCTTTCATTCGCTGCGTCCAGACCCAGTCCCCCGACCCTAAACTGAATTTCGCAGGTTTCTGGAAGGTGGCAAGGGAAGCTCGGCACCATCCCTTGCTTGGAGAGACGTGTGTACACATTCCACCGATCACGGATTCCCGCCTCCGCCAGGAATGTTCCCTTGGAAGGCAAGGCTGAATGCGGAGAAGACAACAAGCAAACAATTCAAATGCCATTGTTGACAGGAATATCAGGACCTGAAACAGCACACAAATAACCAAATATAGCGTACAGTAGACTGCGTTCGAATACAACTCACGTGGGCATCCCCATTTCTGTTGAGCGTCGAATGCCTTTCTCCACCCTTTCTCCACCCCAAGAACCCTCCACGGAGAGAGGGACTGCCGTGCCCATGGAGTCATGGAGTTGTTTGAAATTTCCTCCGCCCAATCCCAGCGCAAACGTGGGACGCGAGATCGGGGCCCCCGTTTTGCCTGCCATGGTACCCCAAGGGGTGATGCCGAATCCGTTGACAGCGTCTATTTATTCCCTTCCGTCCCCTTCTCTCCATGACTTTTTTTTCTTTTCTTCATTCCTCTCTTTGTTTATCTAAGACCCTAGACATATTCTCCACTTGAGGGAGTTTATTCACCATGGGTATCTCCAACTTCATTTCCAGCATCAAGAATCCTGCGGAGGTGTCCCAGTTCTCCTCCCAGGCACCTACCCCTTCTCGTGCCGACTCGACTACCGCCGAGAAGGATAATCTGACCATCGATGACAGCCCTGTCAAGTACCTGACATGGCGCTCGTTCATCCTGGGTCTGTGTGTCTCCATGGGTGGCTTCATCTTCGGGTACTCTACTGGTATGTTTCCACTGCAGATCTACTTGTACCAACAATCATTCTGATTGGTTCATCTCCCCATTAGGTCAGATCTCGGGTTTCACTACTATGGAGGATTTCAAGATGCGTTTCGCCGAGTACAATGCTGCTACGGGTGAATACGCCTTCAGCAACGTCCGCAATGGTCTTATTGTCGGTCTCCTGTCTATCGGTACCATGATCGGTGCTCTCGTGGCTGCGCCCATTGCCGACAGAATCGGCCGCAAGCTTTCCATTTCCTTCTGGGCCCTTATCCACATCGTCGGTATCATTGTTCAGATTGCCACCACCGACAAGTGGTACCAGATTGCTCTGGGCCGTTGGGTCGCCGGTCTGGGTGTCGGTGCTCTTTCCAGCGTCGTCCCCATGTACCAGTCCGAGTCCGCTCCCCGTCAAGTCCGTGGTGCCATGGTCAGCGCTTTCCAGCTGTTCGTGGCCTTTGGTATCTTCATCTCCTACATCATCAACTTCGGTACCGAGCGCATCCACTCCACTGCCTCGTGGCGCATCACCATGGGCATTGGCTTTGCCTGGCCTCTGATTCTGGGTATCGGTACCCTGTTCCTGCCCGAGTCCCCTCGCTTCGCCTACCGCCACGGCCGTGTTGAAGAAGCTCGCAATGTCATGGCCAAGCTCTACGGTGTCCCCACCAACCACCGCGTCGTCGCCCAGGAGATGGCCGACATGAAGCAGAAGCTCGATGAGGAGAAGGCCGCCGGCAACGCTCCCTGGCACGAGGTCCTCACCGGTCCCCGCATGTTCTACCGTACCATGCTCGGAATTGCTCTGCAGTCCCTGCAGCAGCTGACCGGTGCCAACTTCATCTTTTACTACGGAACCTCCATCTTCCAGGGTGTCGGTCTCAGTAACTCCTACGTCACCCAGATCATTCTCGGTGCCGTCAACTTCGGTATGACCCTTCCCGGTCTGTATGTCGTTGAGCACTACGGTCGCCGTAACTGCTTGATGGTCGGTGCCGCCTGGATGTTCATCTGCTTCATGATCTGGGCCTCCGTCGGCCACGAGGTCCTGCACGCCGACCCTACTTCCCACCCCGCTGGTATTGCCATGATTGTTTTCACCTGCTTCTTCATCGTCGGCTTTGCCACCACCTGGGGTCCCATCGTCTGGGCCATCTGTGGTGAGATGTACCCCTTCCGCTACCGTGCTACCTGCATGGGCGTTGCCACCGCCGCCAACTGGACCTGGAACTTCCTCATCTCCTTCTTCACTCCCTTCATCAACAGCGCCATTGACTTCCGCTACGGTTACGTCTTCGCTGGCTGCTGCTTCGCCGCCATCCTCATCGTCTTCTTCTTCGTCAACGAGACCCAGGGCCGTACCCTCGAGGAGGTTGACACCATGTACGTTCTCCACGTCAAGCCCTGGAAGTCCGCTAGCTGGGTCGCCCCCGAGGGCATCGTGGCCGACCTCCACGCGCCCCACGAGCCCAAGGAGGGTGCTAGTGAGCAGCAACAGCAAGAGTCTGCTGAGATCCAGGAGTGAATCTTGGACATGTGATATCCGGACCAAAAGGCCGGCAGGCCATTGGCGTTATGTACTTTTCTACTTATGACTTCCCATGTGTATATTGAACAACTCATCTCTTTGCTATGGTCTCCTGATCGGAGACAAGGATCTAATTCGGATCGGAAAATGGTCATCAACCATAATACAATTCAATACTTCACAAAGCATTATCGTCCATTCATGTAAATCTTGGAATTATCAACTCGACTCGGTCGTAATCGTCGTGTTTCTTAACCTTGGAACATCTATTTGTTGGCAAACTCCATCCCCGCGGCCTTCCTCGCCGCCCCATAAATAGCCGCAATGTCACCCTTCTCCCCCTGCTCCTTCTTCACATCCTGCAAAAAGCCATCCGTAACCTCAACATTGCGCATCCGCTGCCCACCCTCCTTCGCCAGCGTCGACGCATGTCTCAGATCCTTACGCGCCAGATCAACAGCAAACAACGGCTCCTCGCGCTTGTAATAGTCACCCGAAATCATGCGTTCCGCGTACTTGACAAACGGCCCGGGAGCAAACAGATCCAACCATTGCTTCAGAGGTCCGATGCCAAGACCCGTGGACTCAGCACCGACGAGTGTCTCGGCGAGAACACCCACGGTGTTCAGGATGAACGTGTTACCCAACACCTTGAGAGTCGCAGCGCGCCCGACGTCGATGTCCTGACCCGTTCCATCAGATAGGTCAATAGTCGCCTTGGCAGTCACACCCTCGAAGAACGGCGTCGCCTTTGCAATCGCGGCTTGCTTACCCGCCGGTACGACCAACATCTGGCCTGCATCGGCCATGATGGGTGCACCAAAGACAGGACACGCCACGAAGCCGGCCCCGCGGGCTGTGTAAGCTGCTTCGGCGCGACGCGAGGTGTCCGGGTGCACGGTTGAGCAGTCGACAAAGGTCTTGCTCGACAGATCGCTTTGGTCAGCCAGTGTGCCGGCTACGACTGCATCGAGCGCGGCGTCATCGCCGACACAGATGAAGATAACGTCGGCGCCCTGCACGGCCTCGGCGATGGTGTTGGCGACCGTCGCTTTGCCGTCCAGCGTCTCGGCGTGGGCGGTAGCCCGGGCCGTGGTGCGGTTGTACAGGATGAGGCTGGATTGAGGGCCCTTTTTAGCGATGTTGGCACTCATGCCCTGTTCTCGCGTTAACTCTTCGTCTTGGAAGTACGGGGAACGAATGAGATTTGGAAATCTATCATCCTGGGCCCCGGGCGATGAGTGTCACTTACCCGGCCGATATTGCCAAGGCCAATCCAGGCGGCGCGAGTTCCAGACATGTTGTAGAGACAGATGTAGATATAATTGAGATGTAAAATGGAAAGAGCAGGATGCGCGTCTTAAGTTCAAGCCTTCGAACGTGGGGCAACGTGGGGTATAGGACGAGGATCAATTGGGCCGGGATTTGGCTTTAGCCGGGTTTTCCGATCATCATACATCATACCGGTTTCCCGTGGGGTGGCTTTCTTATACTATAAGCCTTACATGATATCGACTTAATTTTAGTGTGACCGACATCGGGCTTCGGGGGGAGGTTGTTAAGCAGTGAATCACTGAGGCCGACGGCCGAGATCAAATAATCAGTACGGGTAGTGCGGACCGTGCGAATCGCGCGGGCCAGAATCTTGATCTTTAATTTCGTCACTGGCCTCGGGGGTTCCAATTAATCCATGGGAGTTTCCGTAGGATTTTCCTAGCATTTCATCTAGGGTACAGTTTTGGATACTCTACAATCGTGCTTTCCCGGTGTTCTCAACAATAGTCACGTCCTGGAAGGGCAGGTCCAGATACTGCCACATGAAGGCAAACCTACATTCGATTAGCTCCACGTCAACGTGTCAGTCTGAACGAACTCACCGATCACTCCCAAAGAAAGGCTCCTCCTTGCCCTCCTTGTTCCGCACCCAGAACCACGGCGCCCCGTACGCGCCGCGATCCAACGCTGTTTGCGTGTTGGCCGTGAGAGCCTCCTTGTACTCGGGGCTCTTTGCCGCTTCCAGGATGGCCTTGATTTCGTGGTCAGAGTAGTCATGGGTTTTGAGCAGTTCAGCCATTTGCTCAGGCTTGCTGATGTCGATGTTCTTGTAGTACATCCACTCCCACAGCGAGAGGAAGGTGGTCTCGAACCGCTCGCGTGGGTAGGTGCGCTTGACGTAGATCATGCAGCGTTGGGGCTTTAATTGTGAGCTTGATTCCATCCATGGGACAAGGTGGTGCCTACCATGATTGAAAGGATGGGGAAGAAATCAGGTGTCTTGATCTGCGGCACGCCGAAGTATTTGCATGCGCGCTGGGAGTCGAATTTGGAGTAGTCGGCTTTGGCAGGCAGCGTCCATGGTGGTTTATTTCCTATTTCTCATGAGGAAACGTTCCATCTCGTCGTGGATGTCACTCACCAGAGCCCACGTTGATACCGCCCAAGAAAACGGGGTGAAATCTGTCATGATTAGTACAGCGCCGCAGTGCTAGACAGGCACACTCACTCAACCTCCACACCGTGCGACTCCAGCGCCTTACGATTCTTCCTCAAATACAGGGTCGCATAGTAGGAATAGGGTGAGACTAGACCCAATCAGCTATCCGCCACGTGCCGAATTCAACAGGCAAAAGGATTCGCAGAGATTCATACCGCAATCGACATAGGCATCTATCTTTCCAGGCATGATGATCAAGTACCCCGGTTCACAATATCAAACGATCAGGTGGACATGGAGAAAAGTTGGGGTTGCGTACATATATGATGCAGGTCCTCGGGTGGAGTCGCGGAGGGACCGAGGCTGTGGGGTTGATGAGTGATCACGAATGTAGGCGTCGGCTGCACTATGAGAATTCATCGGTGCTTGGTGTGCATTTTGTTTCGGCTAGAAAATAGTACACAATTACTCTATCGGATAATTTATTTTGGCGAGATTGACATGCATTACATGTATAAGCTGCATGGGCGACCGTAATAGGACCTGATTGGGGCGCGATCTTGAATGCTTGGCGTGCTCTACAGTCTTCGCATCGCGATACTCAACTCACAAACACTTCATCTTGCACTATCAGAGCCGAACCAATAACATCTAATTGGAAAGGGCATGATTTTCTCAAATTCATCCCGTTAATATTCGGTCAGGAACTGGCGAAATTCGAATGTTATTAAATATTAGGAATTGGCTATCGTGACATATGGCAAGTCCATACAAGCTGAATCACCCGGAACAGTTGACAGGTATTATAGATAGAGCAATGCTCGTGCGGTTTGGAGGACTGCGGATTCCCTAGCCATCAATGTGCCTCCAAAGGGCATTCATTGTGTAGGAAATGAATCCAAAGGCCGTTCGATGTGACATGCATCAACAAGGTCAATTATCACCAATGCCAATCGGACTGGATCCGGTAGCTCATGGCGCGGGTAAGATAGTACTCCGCAAAAAATGGTACCGGCGTGGAGTCGACGAACCCGTCATCCAAGGACCCAGAGGTCGACTAATGAGTGACGGGGATGGAGCTTAGGAAGAATGAGCTTTCATTTCCTTGAAGACATGTACCCGTACCGCGGGGGAATATCGGTAAAGTAGTCGAGTACAGTAGTCCAGTAGACCTTTAGTTCGTTGGATTGGGGCATCGACCACTCAGTCCTTCCGGCTGATGGCGGACTGGCGAGTATTGATCAAGTCGAGGTCATATGGATTCTCCTCGTACTGGGTCGCGGTGGCGATGCGGTGCATGGATTTTCCTGATTGACGAGAAGCCCGTGAGGCATATCGTGCGATGGTACCCCGCGAAGGGACGGTTGACAGACTTTCGCTGTCGCTAGTACTATCTCCTCCATCCTCGACTTGGGCGTTCCTGTCGTTCTGCTTCTCTTCCGCCACTTCTCTTCGAATCTCAGCCTGGTTCTTTTCGGCGAGTCGGCGCATGAATGCATCGGCCTCGGCCGCATAGGTGCACCGTTGACGAATCTGGGCACCGTACTTGTAGAAGATGAACGGTAATGGAACGCAGAGAACTGAAAGAAAGGCCGGAATGGAAGACGCCCAGTGGATGCCCAGATTTCGGTACATATATGTCGTAAAGAGGGGGAACGCCATGCCGAACAGCGAGCGGAGAGCGGAGTTCGCTGCCAGGACAGAGGCAGCGAAAATTGTATACGAGTCAATAAGATAGTTGAAAACACTCAGGAAGATGAGGACCATGCCGAATCCGAACGGAGCACCAGCGGCAATCGAGGCCATCCAGTGGATGCTCGGAGAGTTTGTCCAGGCGAACCAGAATAGGCCGATAGGCAGGGCTATGCCTCCAACCATGCTCGGAGGCAGTCGAACCTCCGGTGGAAGACGATCGGTGGTCTCGCTGCATTTCTTCGCATAGCGCATGTTCTCAGGGAAGGTGTAAATCACAGCGAGTACCATGCCGACCAGGATGCCCAAGAATGCGAGACCACCCACACCCTCGCTCCATCCCCGAACCTCTTGAAAGACGATAGGGTAAGCCGCGAAGAGCATGTAGAGAGTACCGTAAATGATCGACATATAGATCGAAAATAGCAGAACAATCGGTTCCCGGAACAGCAGGATCCAGGGTCTCGAAAGTGCCGTCTTCAAAGTCTTGCCCATAGGAATAGGCCCGCGCTCGATATCGAGTTTGCTGCGGTACACTTTTCCGGTCAACTCGGACAGCTTAGCGGCTCGTCGCCGCAGCAGAACTGGGGCATATGTCTCTGGCAGCAAGAAGATGATGCACAACCAAAGAACACCCGAGAACGCAGCGAGGAAGCCTTCCACCCAGCGCCATCCAGCTCCAGTGGCAAGAAAGCCTCCAATAATAGGACCAATGGTAGGGCCTAAGAAAGGTGCGGCGGCAAATAAACTAACCGCGATGCCACGCTTAGAGGCAGGGAACATATCGGCAATCGTGCCACCTGCATTACCAAAGGGTGACGATCCAAAGCAGCCCGCAAGGAAGCGAAGAATGATGAGGGTTTGAATGTTCTGCGATCCAGCAGCACCCGCATTGAACGCTGTTAAAAACGCATAACTAAGAGTGAAGATATGGCGACGGCCGAATATTTCGCTGAGAGGGGCCCAAATCAGCGGCCCGATAGCGAAACCAAGCACGAAAAGCGAGACTCCCAGGATGACAATCTCTTCCGCGACACCAAATTGGGCGATAATCTGGCCCATTCCGCCCGAGTAGGCCGATGACACCAGCGCCACGGCCAACGTGACGAAGGAAACCAGAATGGTGATGGCCCACTTCGATGCGTTGCTGAAGTTCATGGGGTTGCGAGGGTCATTTGGGATCCATGTCACGGCATACGGATCTTCCTCGGTACCTGAACCGGGGTATGGATACTGTGCGACATCTTGTGTGATGACCTTCTGGTCGAAAATCAGACGCCAAAACGGTATCTTGGAGGGGAACGCGGCCTCGCCCCCAGCGCCGAGAGCTCCCATGATCTGCCAAGCCCAGCACTGATATTGCCGGCCGTTGAAACAGAGAGATTTGGTCGATGCTCAAGCAGATACGGGGGCCAACAAAAAGGCAGATCAGATCTCGATCGATAGCAACTGAAAAATGGGAATCATCTACACGCCATGGGCGAAACGAATAATCTGAAAAAAAGAGACCCACTCTGATACCCGGTTGCCTCGGTCCCTTCCCAACCAAGGTAACTGTGGTCCAGGCACCGCGTCAAAACTCTGCGGCGATTGGTGTGCCAGATGCAATCGGCTTCAGTGCCGAAAATAAGCGGAGTAACCCGCCACGCTCGGATTTTTAGGTGGAGCCCTGACAGCGGATTGATTTCTCAAATTTATCGGCCCGAACGCCACCTACGGCTCCAGTTACAACACGGCTTCCCGAAATTAATTTATGTTTTTCATTACAATCTGCACCATATTGGCAGCATAGAAGGTCTAATTATCGAGCCGATTCTCATTGTTCCGACATGGTTCCACCGGCTAATCGGCAGTTCAGGTGGAGGCGCGGAGTATTTTTGGTGGCTTGGATCCGCTGCCGCTCCACAATTTGGGAGCACTTGCATTATACAAGACCTGCATAAACAAATAATGTCTGAAAAGCACGGCAGAATGCTTTCCCAGCTTTCACATCAACCCACATGCTTTGCATAGGTCTGGAGCCGAAATTAGATTTGGCCCTTTCATTAATTCTCGTTATGAACAAAGAATATGAGGCACTTGACTCTGTATATAACCCACGGGATGGTGGCTGAAATTTCCGACAGATCTCACGGTCCCCAATTAATGAGCGATGGTCAGTGCCACTCAAGATGAGCTCTAGAAGTAGACGTTTCCCGCCTTAATAGCCAGTTTTCTGCTTGGCATCTGACTATGCGCCCCGCTCTTTAAACATCTTCCTCGTAACTAAATATTCACCTCACCTTCTTCTCCGGCTCGCGGACAATGTGAGGCGATAGAGTGCTCTTACCAGATCAAGCTAAACCTGGAATTATAAGTCAAGGTAAGATGCTATCACCAACGGTCAGCAAAGCTCCCGGGATGCGGAGGCTAATATGGGAACGTTAAATACCGTTTCTTTTTCCTCTTTCCGCTCCGCCTCTTTAACGGCGGCAAGGAAACGAGTGGCCCGGATATTCAGTTCTGTCACGTAAGCTTTGCGTTTCGGCTTCATGGTACGAGTTGCATTTACCATCAATCTCGAGATTGTAATATAAGGTTCCTTCAGCGGGGCGGGCCAATTGTACAGGACGGGGCTGCACGCGCAATCCAAAGGACTTTGTATTATCTAGCCAGAGCAGTTCGGCAGCTCCTCGCTCAAGCCACTCATGGGAAAGGCGAAGAGTACTGTCAAGAAGCATGGTAGGGTTCGTCACCCAGTGCGAATCAGATGCCAAGGCTATCTTCACGGTCACTTTGACCTGAGTGAATGCCTCGTCGTCGTCAATAGCGACCTCGCGAAGTAGCTCGTTGTGCACTTTTTGAACCTCGATGTTACTTTTGAGACTTTTCTATCCGTTGCAAGGCAACTTACCATGTGCATTTCTCGGGATGCCTTGATTCGGGTTAAGAGGCTCTGGCTGGAAATTTATGGGGTGGGTAGTCACGTATCCGCTCCTCTCATCAACTGTACCATTTCGGCAAAGTACAAACCCTTGAGCGAGTGCCGGGGGTGCAAATGTTAGCATGACCTTCAAGCGCTCCTCTTCGATAGCCTTCATAGCAGCATCAAGCATGAGAGTCAAATTGCTCGATATTATCGCCTTGAAGCGTCGAGAGACCGACATCGCCAACACCATGTTCTCAACAGGGAGCTCTGAGACCGTTTGATCAAGCAGCTTGAGATGGGATGAGCCATCATTCTATGCCAAGATAAGCCCATTATCTTACCTCCGTGGGGAGGTTCCCCAGCTTTGATATCTGGTCCCCTTGGGAGCCGGCGGGGCTGTCAATATCCATGTTCCCGTAAATGTGCAGTACGCCGTTCACACGTTGAATAGAAAGAGGTAGGATCACAAAAGGCAGGTTGAAAGTTGGGGGAGGAAGTCACAAGAAGGTTTCTAAAGATAAGAGGGGCTGATAGGAACAGTGAATGTTGGTCTTAGTCCCGCGGTACACTCTGACGCCGTGTATCTTAGTTATTCACTGAGATATCAACTGCAGTATTGACTGGAATATTGTCTGAAGCATTAGCTAGGAGGTTTGCCGAATGCACTGACGGGGTTATCGGTTATCGATCGGCTGTTAACGCGGTATACCCATGACGTCAGATTGCAACTATTCCGAAGTAGTGCCATTTGAACTAGACATCGTGAACTGGCGAGTGGAAGCCAAATTGGCATCCCAGAATGGTTAGATTCAAAAATTCGGGTCCCCACCAGTGCCTGCATTCAACTCCATAACCCCGGCCCCAACGGGTTGCCGAACGATGCCTTTACGGCTCACCGAGGGTAAATGACATATGTGCCAAGACCCGACACGGCGTCTTCAATTCGCTACTCAATGGATATTCACGGCTAGGTTACACCTCATTGGTGGTAATTTTGCAAGATGTAGCATTCAAGGAATCCATTGATATAGGCCACACTGTAAGCGAGGGAACTAAGCTGCTCACTGCGTCATGTCCATTTTTCTTGGAGACCCCGCGGGGGCCCGACCGGCACCCCCTTCCCCGGCGGGGTTTTTACTTCTTCCCTCCCACCTCTTTTCTTCCGCAAGGTACTCTTCCCCTACTAAACATGGAAAACGTCCTCGACGATATCTCCCACCGGAGATACAACCCTCTGCGGGGTTCCCACATTCTCGTCTCTCCCCACCGAACTAAGCGCCCTTGGCAGTAAGTTGTCTGCGCAATTGTGTGACAATGGCATTGTCTCACTGATCTTTCTTCTATTGCAGAGGCGCCCAGGAGAGTCCCTCAAAGACCACGCTGCCTGACTACGATCCCAAGTGCTACCTGTGCCCCGGCAACCAGCGTGCCCAGGGCGACACCAACCCCAAGTACGAAAGCACCTTTGTCTTTGTCAATGACTACAGTGCCGTGAAGGAGGAGCAGGCTCCTTATGACGGAGGCAATGGAGATGGTACGCATTTGTCGCCGGGAGACAACTCGATTCGTACTGACCGAGTCCCAGAAATCGAAAAGCGCTTCCTAAAGGCCGAGCCCGTGACGGGCAAGTGCTACGTTCTGACCTTCTCCGCGGCGCACAACTTGACTCTCGCCGATTTGGCTCCGATCGAGATCGTGCCCGTAATCAATGCCTGGACTGAGATCTATGCCGCACACCTGTCACCGGCCTCTCCCTTGGCTAAGAATGCGCCGCCGACCCACCTCCAGCCGATGAACCATCACTCCAGCGTTTCCAGGCCCAAGGAGCAGTACCGCTACATGCAGATCTTCGAGAACAAGGGTGCCGCCATGGGCTGCTCGAACCCTCACCCCCACGGCCAGGTCTGGACCACCAGCACTCTGCCCGAGGAGCCGGCCGCCGAGCTCGAACAGCTGCGCCGCTACCGCATCGAGCACGGCGGTAGTCACATGTTAGAGGACTACGCAGAGCTTGAGAGCCGCAAGCAGGAGCGCGTAGTCTTTGAGAACGAGGGCTTCATTGTTGTCTGCCCGTGGTGGGCTACCTGGCCCTTCGAGACTATGATAGTCAGCCGCACACACAAGCGCGCCCTCGTGGATCTGTCCGACGCCGATAGAACTCTGCTCGCTGAGGCTATTGCGGAGATCACCCGCCGCTACGACAACCTTTTCGAGACTCACTTCCCCTACAGCATGGGTATCCACCAGGCTCCCCTCGACGGCACCCAAGAAGAGGTGGATGCTTCCTACCTGCACCTGCACTTCTACCCGCCTCTGTTGCGCAGCGCTACTGTCCGCAAATTCCTGGTCGGCTATGAACTGATGGCTGAGCCTCAGCGTGATATCACGCCTGAGCAGGCTGCTGCTCGTCTCCGTGGCTGCGGAGGGGAGTTGTACCGCAAGAAGTTGGAGTAGGATATTTTTTTCAGGAGCATGGTTAGGGCCGGGGGAGTCTTAAGGACTAATATTGCATTACCATCCAGAAATATCTCATGGATATAAAAACAAATGTAAATTTATACTTCTTGAATCGCGGCCGCCATAAGAGTCTGTGTACTTAGGGTATCGTGTCATATAAAGAGTGGCCAATAGTGACTTGGTCGCAAAAAAAAAGGATCATATTTCTTTTTCATGGGATATTATACACGTCTTTTTTATATCAGGTAGCACACGAAGCAGTGGGACAGATCCACGGTCGTTTGCGGGAAGCACTCCCGAACACATCGCCCCTTGTTTAAGCGCCCAGGTAAAACTGTCGCTGGGTCAACATCCAGGCAACCGATGAGGATGCCACGATCAAAGGACTCAGGAAGCGTCCCTTCAGGGAAGCGTTGCCGAAAACAAGTTCACCGACAAAGTGCGTCAGCGCAATGCCGTACGTCCACATGGCGAGATTGTATGCGATAGGGGAGTCAATGTTGTAGGCGGCGGTCATGCGAATCACGGCGGAGAGGAAAGTCCAGGTACCGAAAACACGACCAGACAGGGGCTCGACAGCCACGGCGCCATTGGTGTAGAGCTTGGAGGTGTAGTCGGGGGAGCAGTAGGCCTGCAAACTGTTGACGGCGGAGACAACGGAGACCTGGACGGAATGAGCGGAGGTACGATGGTGGGAAACAGGGGGTGAGCATACAAACAGTAGCCACTTGGGCAGAAGACCCTCGAAAGGAGGAAGGTACTCGAGGATTTGGTTCATTTTGCACGATTCAATGGGTTTTCTGGGGGATGCAGTCGGCTTGTGAAGGAGCTGACCGAGGTGTTTGGGGTTCTTGGCGCAGATCGACGCTTCCCAACAAGCTCATCTTTTTTCCCTTCCCCCCCAAATTCCCCTCCTCCACACCTCTTCATCCCACCATGGACCTCTCTAAATACACCGAATGCCTCTCGCGATGGCCCGCTCATCTCGAGCCGGGTCTCCCCGCCATTGGCGCTCTGCTCCTGCTCGCTACCGGTGGCCTGGTTGTCGCCTGCAAGGTCTGGAGCTTCGTCCGCGTGCTTCTCAGCCTGTTCCTGCTTCCGGGCAAGCCGGTATGTACCCCCTTCCTGTATTTTGCTTTTGAATTGGAACTAACAGAGTTCAACCTAGCTCCGTTCTTTCGGTCCTCCCGGTAGCTGGGCCGTCGTGACTGGTGCCTCTGACGGTCTGGGCAAGGAGTTCGCGCTGCAGCTGGCGCGGGCCAAATTCAACATCATCCTAGTGTCCCGAACCGAGTCGAAGCTTGTCACCCTGGCGGAGGAGATCACCAAGAAATACCCAAAGGTCGAAACCAAGATCCTGGCGATGGACTTCTCGCGCAATGCCGACGAAGACTACCAAGCGCTGGGCTCTCTGGTCTCTGGTTTGGATGTCTCCATCCTGGTTAACAACGTTGGCCAGAGCCACTCGATTCCCGTTCCCTTCGCTCAGACCCCTGCCTCCGAGATGAACGATATTATCACGATCAACTGCACCGGCACCCTGCGTGTGACCCAGCTCTTCGTCCCCGGCATGATCCAACGCCGCCGCGGCCTGATTCTGACCATGGGCTCTTTCGCCGGTCTGCTCCCCACTCCTCTGCTGGCCACTTACTCCGGTAGCAAGGCCTTCCTGCAACATTGGTCCACCGCTCTGGGTGCCGAGCTGGCTCCTCACGGTATCGAGGTGGAGCTCGTCCAGGCTTACCTGATTACCTCTGCCATGTCCAAAATCCGCCGCGCCTCGGTTGCTATCCCGACTCCTCCCGCCTACGTCCGCTCGGTGCTCTCCAAGATCGGCCGAAGTGGCGGCTCGTCGACCTATGCTTACAGCTCTTCCCCCTACTGGAGCCAAGGTCTCATGGCCTGGTTCCTGACCTCGGTCACCGGAGTCATGGGCAAATTCGTGGTTTCTCAGAACAAGGGTATGCACGACAGCATCCGCAAACGTGCTCTGCGCAAGGCAGAGCGGGAAGCTCAGAAGAAGAGCACCTAAGCTTTGATGTGGATTTGTCACTCGATGGCGGAATGCCTGCCAATGGCGGACATCCTTGGTTGAGGAACTCGAAAGACGTATATTGCAGGAACATAATGTTAAAAACTCATGCAGCGTTAGTGTTGTGAGCTTGATGATTTCGCGAGTGTCATAAGTTTAAATAATATGTGATTATCATTCAATGGCGAGGCTGCCTTAGAGGGTATTTTGAGGTACTAGCCATTCAAAGCGTTCGGGTCTCCAACGGCTCTCGGGTGCGTCAATGAGAAGCAAATAGCCCAATGGAGAATCACGATCAACCGAGGCCGTCTCTCGGTCGACGACCGTCCTCGGTTTCAGGCGCTGCGTAGGCTCTTGTGCGGTATTCGCTGCAAGGAACCAATCTGCTGTTGAAGGTCATATCGGATTTTATAGAGGTCGCGACATGTGAGAATAATACCGACCACTTGCTGTTTAGTGAGCATGAGCCGGATTCTTGCATCTTCTAATTAATCCTCACAGCAACGATCAATGGGAAACCGATGCTCCACACGGTGGATTTGTGCATCCACCGCAAGATCTTGGCTCAAAAGCCCCCAGAATCTGTGCGCAGTTTCCTTCCTTGGGAAGCTGTCTGAGGGGCGTGCCAGGTTGCAGTGGAGGTCCAGGGAAGTGAGGCCCAGTAGGGCTTGGAGATACTCCGAATGGCGCAATTGAAGAGGGGGCCCGACTGGGTCCATACAGGCTTTTGTCATTGGCCTCGGACATTGACCTACATCGCTTGCCCGGGGTGTATCTGGGACTCATTTGCACAGAGATCGTCTAGATACAGACCTCGACCCGAGTTTCGATCTGCATGTGGGTTTTCCAGAGCGCTGAAAGGTCAATGGAAATGCCCATGTCAGTCAACGATATGAGACAGCACCAACAATGGGCCCGTAGCGATATGAAACGCGGATGTGCTGGTGTCAGATAAAGTAAAGTGGAGATGTTTGGGATGACGGACGGTTGTACGACGATCCCCACCTCGAAACGCCAGCTCCAAAGTTCTTTTCCAGAAGGCCACCCGAAGGCCAATCACACATGATATCCTGTACGGCACGGACGGGAATACTCGTTCGGGCGTTGCAGGCCCGTGATTTAAAATTTGTCAACGCCCAGTTCCACGTTGAACGCAGGGGCCCCCTTGCTAGCCGACATACTTTAATGCACGGCCCCGCCCCATCGTGGCCCCTCGAGCTTTGACATTCGGTATATGACGATGCCTGGTGCCTCGTTCTGACTCTGATTGTGATACCTTGGACGCCGAGCGCCTCTCGATGCCGCCTCCTATAGGTACCCTCGTCTACGCCCTCGGCCATAACTGGCTGGGCACGGCCGATATCGCCGTCCAGACGATCCTGCTGGCCGCCGGGTTCGTGGCTGTCGGCCTACGGCTGTGGTCGAGGCGTTTGCAACAAGTCTCGTTGCAGGTTAATGACTGGCTGATTCTAGCCGCAGCGGTAAGATAAGATCTTACACTTGGCCCCAGGCCGAGCTATCTCTTTGAGAGATTGGCTACATTAACATCCACTAGGTCTTGATGCTTGGCCGCTACGTTGTGGAGCTTATATTAATTCTACTCTGTGGCATGGGACTACATGCAATGGAGGTTGTGCGTACTGGAGGGCCTGAGGCCTTTGTACGCTTCAACCAGGTTCGTACCGCTGCACACGTCGGAGGCCCTGGCAGCTAACGTTCGTCAGCTTACGTATGCGGGCGACCTTCTTTGGTTGACCGTAGTTTGTCTGGTTCAGGTGTCTATTCTGCATTATTATCTCTGCAGATTTCAGCAGCTGGTCATCATGTGGTTGACCTACGTGATGATCGGCTTGTGTTCGGCTCTGTGGATTGCAACCTTCTTCGCGACAGTCTTTTTCTGTACGCCGCCCAGCAAGGTTTGGTGGGCCAACACCCAGGGCCATTGTGGTGACCGCAATATGCTCCATACCGCCTCTTCTGTGACCGAAGTCATCCTCAATGGATTCATCCTCCTTCTTCCTCTGCCGAATGTATGGCATATGAGGTTAACCCGCGCCAGAAAAGTCGCACTCGGCATGACCTACCTTCTGGGTACCATGTGAGTATAACTTACTTGACCTTGGCATATGACGTGCAGTTTCGTTCTAACCTTGCTTTATCAGTATCATTGCGATATTCGCAGTCCGCATCAAGATCGAGTTCAACCCCGATCCAGAAGACCCAACCTACGGTTCTGCACGAGGATCACTGATTTCCAGCATCGGCCCTCTTTTGGGTATTATTGCCGCCTGTTTGCCACTGTTACTTCCAGCTATTCAAAAGACCTTCGGAATATCCAAGTTGCGCTCAACGACAGACGAGCCGTGCTCCGACTCGGCGTCTGCCGGATACTGGAAGACAGCAGCTATGTCGAACTCTCTGGTCGAGGAGCCCGAAATCCCTCTGGTGACAGTACCACAGCCTTCCATGGCAAAAAAGCTAAGTGAGCTGGCTCACGGACAAATCAAAATTACTTCTCATTGGGAAATCCACTCTGCAAGGAACTCGGCACGGATGGATAGAGATTCTATACGCCGGGGCTGAGAAATCTCTTGAAGCTAACTGCTGGATCTATATTACGATTATGAATGGAAATTGAATGATGTTTCTTTGTGTCCCTGCTCTATTTAGTATGAGGGTTCTCAAGTACCTTTTTTGTTTCAACTTTCGCTGCCAGATCTTGTCAATGGGGCATAGCAGTGGAAAAATGGCCTCTTAACAGGTGTTCCATCTTTTGAAGCGTCGACATTGGCACCACTGCGATCTATGTTGATATTATAAGACCTCAAGCGATCTATGTTGATATTATAAGACTTGAGGTCTAAAGGTGCCGATGTTTCTAAGCGTTTTTCGCGTTTTGAAAGCTAGCGTCATATTTTAATTACTCCACAAACCCTTATCTTCCGGCCAATTGGCCTAGTGGTAAGGCATCCGTTTCCGGTGCGGGAGATCGTAGGTTCGAATCCTGCATTGGTCGTTTCTTTTTTGCTTCAATCAGCTTCGTATCGTAAATTTTCTTCACTGGATAAAAAAAATGAAGCAAGATATCTTTGCCAAGAAGGACGGGGGGAAGGTAGTGATTGATTCTTTTTTACACATCACCGAGTGCTCAGGGAGCGGACACTGGGTTGCTTGCCAAACAAGCCTATGATAGTCTCCCCACCTTCACAAATTTCGGTCAGATTTACCAACCAAATTACGGAAAGCTCACGAAGGACATCCAAAGTCGACTAGATGCAGGAACTCAACTCGACCTGCTTCCTTGTTCATCCAGTTTTGTAAACTGCAGAATAACTTACTTCTTGCTATTCAAGCACGAATCTACCTCCTTGGAGATCTGCAAGCACTCCTCATCGCGCAGGGTCGGCGTAAACAGCTGGACGGCGCACGGCGCGCCCTCAAGCAAATTATAGTCATCTATGCGCAGGTATTAGCACCCAAATCCCATAAACCGGCCAAGGTCAAATAAGTACTCACACTCAGGAGCAACCTGACTGTATTCCAAGGATTGAGAGTGCGACCGAATACATTGTTCTGGGCTTCGCTTGTCTGTATACCAGTTAACCACAATGATATAGGAACGAAGACAGATGATTGATACCATCATCGTCTGCGGCACATTCGTTTTCACATAGATGACTGCTCCTAGTTCCAGGAGGATATTGACTAGAGGTGAACTCTCGGTCGAGACCTCGTCCATAAATGCAACCATGCCGATGGTGGCTTCTGTGCCCTAGTGGTGGAAGTTATCCTTGATACTAACAGGTAAACCATGCAATGGCCCAGCTAATTTACCCTGCGCTCGTAGAGAGTCCAAATACCGAGCTCTTTCTTGGGCTTCAGCGAACATGGTCTCGGTCAAACAACCAACCTGCCAGTCAAAGTCAGCTCAACTAAAGCTAATATAGTGTTGAAATATGGAATTACCAGCTACTGTGCAATAGCTGCCCGCTTGCAATACGCCAATGTCACTTCTGTGGATGTCAAGCTACCGTCTGCCAACGCGGCCATGAGCTGATGAACGGTGTACTCTTCTGTGACTTTGAGTTCGCGGGGCGTTAAAATGCCAGATTTGTGAACGATATTTGTTCAGATCAAATCAATTTTGTTTTCAGAGAGAGGTTTTTGAAAAGGGGAGAGTAAGTTGACTGGAATTCTCCATTCGGAAGGGATTTTGTTGAAGCATTCTCTTCGCTTCTCGGCTACCTTTTCTTTCCAGGAGGGATTTTCAGATCCCATTATAGCAGTCTGAGTTTATACAATCGACTTTTGATATGGTACGTTGAAGACTCAACTAGAAATGAGAGAAGACGTAGATCGAGTTGCGGCACAGTTGGATAATTATATCGCTTTTGATGGAAAAGTGATTAGAAACTCAGAATCAATAACCCGAACTTAACCCTTTGTAAGGTGCGACTCCTGATTATGTATGACAATTTTCATTCAGTCGGCCAGGAGAAGTAAAAAGATGGTAACTCGAATTGACAGAGCGGGAATACGATCCGGTCTAGAGAACCGCGAATGTTCATGCGAAGCCCACGACTTTTACCGGGGCTAAAAGATCACATTTCGCCGTCTCGGTGCAGCTTCTGGTTCGTCACTTCTGGGACCTTACAAGATTCTGTTAGTATTCTTCGGGCCACTTAATCTGGGGTTATATACGATTTCCCCGTGTGTTTGTAGTACCTCATTGGCCTCACGCTTTAGCGCTTGGTGTATCGGTGTATCAGAGTGAATTGTACACTTTATTTTCCATTCCAACTAAAAGTTCACGCGACGTCGGAGAAAACAGCGTTTCGCATTCGATCAAGATCTTCGCACTTCATCGATAAGCGTCGTGACTTTACTTAAAAGATGGGGTTGCCCTGCTGCGAGGTGTCCCGGGTCTGGTATGACACAGCACTCTCCTCTTGACCTGCCCACAATGGGCACCCCACACCACGACTCGGATTCATCGCAAGGGTTTCCCCCTGGAACTGTCTTGCTTGAACAGCGTAAGTCCATCCACTTTTCTGAGCCATTGGGGCAAGTTTGATTATTTTCGTTCTGGATATAGGAAGGACATCTCATGCAGAGCTCATCCTCAGTCCCACTCCTTCAGAGGACCCCGATGACCCTCTTGTATGGACACTACTATGGCCCCAGAGTAAGTATAGAAGCTGACTAGAGTAGAACTGGTCAACAATGCGCAAAGGGGTCAACTTCGCACTTACTTGCAGCTATGTCTGTTTCACCTTTGTGTTGGTTGACATCAATAGTCTCGCGTATAGAGGGTACATTGCCGAGCTTGGTCTGACCTACGCGACTTTCAATATGGCCAGCGGAAGCAACTTCCTTGGCCTTGCTTTAGGGTGTCTCTTCATCCTCCCTTGTGTTCATAAATTCGGCCGTCGTCCTATATACCTTATGAGTGCAGTGGTACAGTTCGTCTGTGCCGTTTGGTGGGCCAATTTTCATCATGCTGGAGAGCTGATCGGCGTAAGTCTGCTAGCGGGTCTGGCGGGTTCGGTTAGCGAAGCTATCGTGATGATCACCATCGTGGATCTATTCTTTCTCCACCAGCATGCACACATGAATGGTATATTTGTCTTTATGCAGAGCCTTGGGACTACCGGCGGTCCCATAGCTTGTGGATATATCGTCGTTGATCTAGGCTGGAGGTGGATGTGGTGGGTCGTCGCCATCTTACTTGGAGTGAATCTCTTACTCGTGTTATTCTGCTTCGAGGAATCCAAATATGTTCCTAAATTAGTGGGTCAGTTAACTGCTTCACAACCATTCGCAGCACAAGAGAACGAGAAGGCGGAAGGCGAGAAGAATGTAGCCGAACCAGTGGGTACTTGCGTGTCTACTACAATGGGACACAGTCGCAAATCCATTCGTCAGCGCCTTGCATTCGTGACGAAGACACCAGGCCCCATATTCCGGCACTTTTACCAGCCATTGATTATCCTGTTCCGGTTCCCCGCTGTGGCATATACCGCATTTACGTATGGAACTCTCCTCGCGTTCTTCTCTGCGAGCTCCTCTGCTGGTTCTTATTTCTTAATTTATCCACCCTACGACTTCAGCCCTTCAGGCATTGGCCTTTTCCACCTAGGGGGATTTATCGGAGCGCTGCTAGCCACCCTTCTGATGTCCCCATTGATTGACTGGATGATCATTCGGCTGGCTAGGCGAAACGACGGAATTTTTGAACCTGAAATGCGTATCTGGATGAGCATCCCCGCCGCTCTGATCAACTGCGTTAGTTTGTTGCTCTATGGGATTGGGCTTGGAAAGGTATGTCTGTTTTCTTTATAGACGGACGTGACTGACTTCATCAAGGGACTCCACTGGGCCGTCTTAGCTTTCGCCCAAGGAATGTTTGGGTTCGGCTTTTATCACCGCTGCCGACGTCGCTTTAACATACCTATCCGACAGCTACCCAGACGTAAGCTACTTCTGATTCCACCAAGTAGAATCACAAATACTAAGACGTCCTAGATCCTCGCTGACCCCTTGATCGCCGTGGTTTTTATCCGAAACGGCTTGGCAGCGATCATCAGGTTCGCCTTCACAGCTTGGCTCGCAGGCATGGGGATCCAAAACACGTTCATCCTTATTGCGATGATAGCCCTGGCATCCACTGTGATCCCGGTCTTGCTTATTTTGTATGGCAAGAGAGGGAGGATTCGCACGGCTGCGAAGTATAGGATGTATGCCAAAAGGCAGCACGATCATCGGCATTTCTGAGACTTTATCTTGGCCGTGTGAATTACTACATGAGGTTGCTTTCGCTCGGACGCTTTTAGTGTTGTGTTTATAGGGCGTGATACTTGAACTGCCCTGAATAACAGGAGAATAAGCATTGCAATTTCATTTCAGTTTGCCTTAAAACTTAACATCGTGGACGGCACATTGGTAGCCGTTTTGCGTGTCATTTGTAGGTTTCGAGATTAGTGACTGCCGCCTCGTGGTATCATACAGAATATACCCCCTCCCATAACTTATATGTTTCTGGACTAATTTATCACTATGAATCCGAAATCTATATTTCAAACTCGACGGTACATAAATTATCGGTCTAGTTTTGCATTTCTGGTTTACCGCTCAAAAAAAGGAGGCCTGTGTGAAGAGGCCAAAAAAAAAACGACCAATGCAGGATTCGAACCTACGATCTCCCGCACCGGAAACGGATGCCTTACCACTAGGCCAATTGGCCGGAAGATGAAGATAAGAGAGAAGATTTGACAACATATTCCAGGACCGCTATTGGCCTTGGAGAGCCCTAAGTCGACTCATTTCTCAACCCATGATATAAGCTCTGACCCGGTAGCAATAAGTCAAAAGAGTACTGGATCAAATAAAGGACATTTTTAGAAAGGAATCACCAAGAAAAACCTACCTTAAATGCGGAATAGAGTAAATGTAGATATCCCAGGCCATTATGTGGGGTTTTGAACGGGGATGGGCTGGTCCTAGGTGTATATATACACCAAAAGGGAGCCTACTGATTTTTCTCGACTTACTCACGAACAGTATAGTAATACAAAATCCAGAACACCTTTCAAATGTTTCTACACAGGACAGATTCCATCAAAACAGATTGTATTATCCGTAGCCAGCAAAACGATAGACATGCTCGGCGCTTGAGAATGAATTGAGAAAAAGTCCACTAGTATCCGAAGAAGCCCATTTAGCTATATCTCCGGAAAAGTCTTCCGAATATGCTACAAGATAAGAGATTGGGTTCAAACCGCCCCAATCCCAAGTAAAAGCTCAATAGAGGGGTGCAGCCTTCGTAATGGAAGGGTTACGGAGGGTCAAATAGCCCAAATCCCTTGTGTCCATGGAACGCGAGTCAAATAGACAGAGTTTCACCTGCAACCACAGCCCAACGAAACCACGGTAAACAGTCTGAAACTGGATGTATCTTATTAACTATGTAACGACCACAAATCGGCTCTGGCCTAACAAAGTGACCATCCAGCAAGACGCGTGGTGGGAGCTTCCGGTATACAACGAGGCACACAATCACCCCTTGCATTCGCCTCCCTGTAACTATGATCGACGGAGATATCTCTCCAAATAAGCCTCGGAACATTCCTGCCAGATCCTGAAAAGTCCAAGCCACCCGCCTCCTCCTGCAAAACATGGCAGTCACGGCATTCCCAGCAGGGGTGTTGACATGGACCGATAATCAAAGGAGGCCACCCATCCCCTCACCCCTTCATCCCGGGTATCCTAGAATGCTACCAAGGCGATCACTATAAAGATAGAAGCATCGCTGCTATCCCTCGTTGCTTCGCATTCCGCAGACTTTCCTTAATACCCCTTCCCTGCTTGCCCCTAACCCATCGCTCGTCGACGCAGCTTCTCGTTCGGCAGGACTCACTCGACGCGCAGGAAAAATGGTCAAGACTACTTACGCTCTCACGCTTTTTGTGGCCATGAGCCTGGCCGCGCCGTTGCCGCCGGTTGGCAACGACGCTACCAGCGTTGGCCACATGCGTCGCGATGGAACCGGTAATCTGATCGGTGCTGGCACCGCGGACGGTGCGGTCAACGAGATGGTTAAGGGACTTGCTACTCCCGAGAGCGACCACCCCGAAGGTGAAGACAAGAAGGACAAGAAGGCAGCGGAGATCAAGGCCGCGGAGCAGAAGAAGAAGGAGAAGCCCGTGGTGGCACACAGCCCTCTGGAGGCTCTTCCGCTTGTTGGCCCGCTTCTGCGGCCCGTTCCTCTGGTAGGTGATCAAAAAGCCACGATCCCAAAAAAGCAGCGCGCTAATGGATTATGGATATAAAGAAGCGAGCCAATGAGCCTCGCTCGTTCACTGGCGACCTCAGCAACCTCCCCCTGCTGGGATCTATCTTCGGTGGAGTATGTGCCCCGATATTTTCTCAACAATAACCGAGTAATTAACAGCCCCGTAGAACCAGAACCACCCCGCGAACTCGCCGCACCAGAACGGCGGTGGCCAAAAGGTTGGCATGCGCCGGGGCTACCCGGAGACTGTATGTTCACTGCCTGGAAAATGCCTACAATCAGTCATCTAATGCTATCTCATTAGGGCTTCCCTCAGAACTATGGCCAGAATGCCGGACAGAACGCTGGTCAAAATGCTGGTCAAAATGAAGGCCAGAACGAGGGCCAGAACCACCTTCAGAACTACGGTCAGAACTACGGCCAGAACTACGGCCAGAACGAAGGCCAGAATGAGGGCCAGAACATGGAGAAGCGTGGCCACCCTGCCAAGCAGACCGATTCGCTCGGTGCTTTGTGGCTGATCCGCAAGCTGACCAGCGGTAGTGTATGTTTTGGCCTCTGAATGAACGTATGGAATATGCTAACGAGACAATTCAGTCCGAGCAAATCAGTCACAAACGCGACTTCACGGATTCGGAAGATCTGGATGAACCAGTGAGCAATTGTTTGGTACCCAAAAACGAGAAGATGACTGACTTGCTATCAGGCCAGCCGCGACACCGGCGATGGTGGTGCCATTTCCGATGCCGTGAACAATGCCCTCGATAGCGGTATTGACCAGAGCTCTGATGCCGCCGATATGGCCGTGCCGGTACGTGATCCTGCCGCGAGAATGATTGAATGTGATCACTGACGGTTTCCCAGGTCCGTCGTGACCTGAGCAGCTTGACTGCCGGCTTAACCAAGCTAGAGGGCGCTCCCCAGCCCGGTCAGCCCAAGTCCCAGCCCCAGTCTGCCAAGGGAGACAAGAAGGAAGACCCTCTCGCCCAGATTGCCAGCGAGAGCGGCCTCGGTGGTCTCTTCGCCGGAAACACTCACCACGGCTTGGGCCTGCTCCCTGTATGTCTTGCCTGATCCTTGCCTCCCGTCACCACACTAATATCCTCTAGATGAACGGCCGCCGTGATGTCCATGAGAACGAGGCCCGCGGTGGCGCTCCCATCCAGGGCGCCGATCTGCCCTCTGCCCTCTTCAGCGGCGGTATTTTTAGCAAGCTCGGCAAGGTTTTCAACCCGTCCGGAGGCCAGTAAAACCGTTAAACGGAGGCGAAGTAAACTTCTTGGAAACATGAATTTCTACAGTCGCGTTTTCTTGCAGTGTGATGGCGAACAGGCAGAATGCTGGAACTTGTCTTGATGTCAAATGCGATGTACTTACTGAATTTGACCTGCAATGTCACTGGTTTACTTGAATGAAATACCATCTGTTCAGCAAAAGAAGCAATGGCCACCTAGCCAGCAAAGAAGAGTCTTAAATTGGACTATGCAGGAAAAGTCGCGAATAGCAAACGCCAGAGCAAAAGAGAAAACACCGAGATCATAAGTCGTTTAGCGCTGCCAGCTGGTCCTGGTCAAGGGCAGCCTGTGAGGGAGCGCTTGTTGGGGTATCGAATCGTTATGTGCGACCAGACAAAAAGAAAAAAAAAAGAAATCAGATAGAAGACCAAAGACCCGAGTAAACGAGGGCGGATCAATCGTAGTCCATCTCAAAATCGTCCACTTCCACCGTTGTGCCGAGTGCTTCTTTGCCCTCGCGAATCATCGCCTGAAGTTGCTTGTTCAAACGCTGGATACTCGCATCCTCTTCACGCTCCCTGCGGCGTATCCGAGCAGCTTGTCTTTGAACCTCAGCAGAAGGCGGACCATCTCTTGATCGCGGAGACGGAAGTCCGAGGCCGGCCGTTTTGGTAGGTGTCGAGGGCCGCAAAGAGGATGGAGCTGCTCTCTTGTTCAACCTGGGCATCACAGCTGCTCGACGGCGGGGACTGGGGGCCTGGTGAACCCGACGGGCTCGGAGAGACGGACTGCCGACGTTCTCACCGACGAAGGGATCCGCTGGCTCGGTGGGTATGACAACCCAGCTTCGTTCAATATCGTCGTCGGGGTACTGACCCGGGATGGGCGTTCGATACATCCGTTCTATCCCCGCCGAGGAGGGAGACTGCCAGGTCGGATTAAATTGTGCTGGTGACCCGGCTTGCATGTCGTATCCTTGACCCCCGCCGGCATAGAATCCACGGAATGCGCCGGTCCAGCACAAGTCCAGCACTTTGCCCACTGCTTTAATCACCGTGCGTCCCCAGCCGACTCGTGTTGGGGAATCAGTATCGTCCGCAGACGGCGAAGCGATGCACGAGTCACGCCGGCTCCGCTTACGACTGTTTCCCTGAGTCCCTTGATCTATTGACTCCATGCTGGCGTCTAGAGACGGTGGTAGGAAAGACTCGCGGTATCGATTCGGACGGTAGTCGAGGTCAGCGGCGGCGTGGAAGTCGGCATGGCCACTTGTTTTGCGACAGTCGGATTCAAGGAGTGGTGAAGGGCTGGCAGCCTCGGACGAAAATTCGAAATTGGTTGAGAGCTTTTCGTTGTCGCGACGAGGCCGCTTTCGACTGACGGAGAGGGAGTATAGCGAGGAGGACGCGGAGGCGGATGAAGGGACCTGAAAGAGCTGGGAGTTGACGCTGGCGAGGTCGACTTTAGCAGGTGAAGTTGACGGTTGAAAGACTGCCGGCATGTCGGGCATTTTGGCGCTGTCGTATGAAAACCAAGTGAAGGGAGAGAAAGACCGAGCGCAGTGAACCTTGAAGGCTGGGAAAAAACAAAGTTGACTACCTACTCGGGCTAGTCTGTTTCTACGATAACAAAGCGTCGTCCCCGACTCTGAGACATGGACTTCCCCCTCACATTTAGATCAATCAAGTCCATTTACAAGCGCTGGCTGGTCCACTTGACCCCGGCGGCCTCCAATCCATCATCGCCATCCACCAGAACACACCATCCCTCGCCGCCCATTCCGCCGTCGCCAGCGATCACCGCCTGGAAGTGTCCCCGCGCATACTCCAACACTCCGTCATCAAAGGTGCCTGGTTGCAACCAGACGGCAGGGATTCCCACTGAATGTGCCTCCTGCAGCAGCGTGAGGGTCACTGGTGGTGGGGTCACCACGGACAGCGAAGTCTGCGTGGGCGAGGGCAGGCCCGACGGGGAGGGCACCGTATCGTATGTACGCGAAGGGAGCGAGATCTGCGCTGCCCTCGGGTTAAGCGGTGTCACGGGCAGCGAGTGCTGGTGATACCAAGCGAGGACTGTTTGAAGGTTAGAAAAGGACATGCCGTGTAGTTCACGTAGTGCATACTTTTGTATCCGAACTTGTTGGTGTCGTTGCTGGCGCCCGCCACGGCGAAGCGCGGGGAAGAGAAGAATCGCTTGACGGCTTCCATTGCGATATGTGATGAAGGAGCGCTGACAATAGCGAACAAAAAACGTGACTTTGTAGATTCGTAGACAAAGAGAAACCGTGGACAAACCAACTCAGGAAGTGGAAGAAAGTAGAGTTACCATCGACCTCGGCAGCCGCCGAAAGCAACTCGCCCTTCGCTCATCTCCATCCTCCGCCTATCGGAGCATCCACCACCGGTCGCTAGCTCCTACTACTTGCTCCTATTTCGTATCGACGGGGCTCCGAGCCCAAATGTCATGCCGCCGTTCGTCCCCCGCAAGCGCTTCTCCTCCGAGGACCCGCCCCCGGCCAAACGGCAGGCCCAGGCCGTACCGGCCAAGCCCTTCCACATTGATGATTCTGAATCTGATACGGACTCCTCGCTGAGCGATGTGCCCGAGGAGTCCGGCGCCAATGATACCTCCCAGGCGCCGCGCGCATCTGACGACGAGGACGAAGAGGAGGAAGAAGACGATGACATCGACTGGGAAGATGCGATCGACACCAAGACGACGAGCACGACAACTCCAACCCTGGCCGTGCCCGAGATACAGGATCTGGAATTGACGCTGGACAAGGACGATACACACGTGTCGGATCTCCTGGACGGCAAGAAAGGGCCGTCCAAGATCGAGCGCCTGATACGCACCCAGACACATTGCATGCATGTCCAATGTCTGCTCTTCCATAACGCAATTCGCAATGCGTGGATCAACGATAAGAAAGTACACGAAACACTACGACGGAAGCTGCCAGACGGCATTCAGAAAGAAGTGAAGAAATGGCGCATTGCCGCGGGGCTGGAGATTCCGGAGCCCAAACCGGAGCCACCCAAGAGCAAGAAGAAGGGGAAACAGGCACGGAAGAAGCAAGACTGGGGTGAAGAATCACAGCGACTGGAGCCGGGTCAGCCAGATATGAGCGCGGGTGACCCGATTATCCCCCTGCTCAAGATCTTGGTTGCATATTGGAAGAAACAATTTCGCATTACAGCTCCTGGTTTACGGAAGCATGGCTATCGCTCAGCCTCGTCGGTCGAGGCAATATTGAAGGAGTTTCGCGAGGAAGACTACAATCCAGAACTTCACGGTGAGCGCATTGCCAATCTTGAAGAGTTTCGATCAACAGCAGCGCGCATGCAGGGCTCCCGGGATGTTGGTGCCCAGCTCTTCACAGCTCTGATCAGAGCATTGGACATCGAAGCACGGCTTGTGGGAAGTCTGCAACCACTGGGATTTGGCTGGACCAAAGCAGAAACCGCCACACCATCGACACCGTCGAAGACGGAGAACCCGGAGAAAGCCGAGTCTGATGTTGAGGCTGGTGGGTTCGATCCGGAGAGCGACTCGGAACAGGACCTGCCAAAGGCAAAGAAGGACCAAGCACAGTATGACAAGGACCTGCCTTTTCCTATCTACTGGACAGAGGTTGCCTCACCGGTCACACACCAGATCATCCCGGTGGATCCCCTGGTCCTTTCAAATCCCGTTGCAACAACACCGGATTTTCAAGCGGCATTCGAGCCACGTGGGGCCAAGGCAGAGCGTGCCAAGCAGGTAATATGCTACGTGATTGCGCATGCGGCCGATGGAACGGCCAAGGACGTCACAACGCGGTACCTCCGACGGCGTACGTGGCCCGGCAAGACAAAGGGATTCCGGATGCCCGTGGAGAAGATCCCGCAACCGGGCCGCCGGGGACAATACTTCGAGTATGACTGGTTCCGAAGGATCATGCGTGGATATGAAAGACATCCAGAACGCAGAACCAAGGTTGACGAGATTGAAGATGCAGGAGATCTTCAACGGAAACAGCCGGAAAAGAAGAAAGCCACACAAACGACTGATACACTCCAAAGCCTTCGCCAATCGACTGAATTTGTGCTGGAACGCTTCCTGCGCCGCGAAGAGGCATTGAAGCCGGGCGCAGAGTCAGTACGCACCTTCACTGCAGGAAGAGGTGTCAAAGCGAAAGAAGAACCCGTGTTCCGCCGAGCGGACGTGGTCAAGTGCATGTCGGCAGAGAGCTGGCATAAAGAAGGGCGCCAGATCCAACCCGGCGCAGTGCCTCTGAAAAGGGTACCCATTCGAGCCGTAACTCTCATGCGCAAGCGCGAAGTCGACGAGCTGCAGCGTGAGACTGGAGAGAAACCGATGCAGGGATTGTATGCTCGCGACCAGACCGAGTTTATCATCCCTCCACCCATTGAAGACGGCAGAATTCCAAAGAACGACTATGGGAATATCGATTGCTTCGTTCCTAGTATGATTCCTCGCGGCGCTGCCCATGTTCCGCTGCCAGGAACCGTCCGAATTTGCAAGAAGCTGGGCATCGATTACGCAGAGGCAGTGACCGGGTTCGAGTTCGGTTCAAAGATGGCCGTCCCCGTTATCCAGGGCGTGGTCGTAGCTGCTGAAAATGAAGATCTGCTGAAAGATGCCTGGCGCATCGACGCTGCTGAAAAACGCAAGCGCGAAGAGCTCAAAGCTGAAAAGCGGATTTTGCAGACATGGCGCAAGTTCCTGTTCGGCTTGCGCATCGCTGAACGTGTTCGTGAAGAATACGGTGGCGATGAGGATGCAGATCGGCAGCGAGACTCTCATAATCCATTTGCGACCAAGAAGAAGCACCAGGAAGCGCACGGCTCTCGGGAAGGGCATAAGGAGAACCATTACGGAGAGCCATCTCATGATCCCTTTGACCACGGTGGTGGGTTTCTTTTGCCTGGCGAGGAAAGTGATGGGGATGATGGCTTGATTGTCGAAGAGCATCATGACCAAAGCGCAGAGGGCCCTCGTAACCCTGATTCTCATGACTCTGGGGGTGAGGATGAAGATTTAGAGGGGTTGTCTCCACCCGTCTCGATATCCGAGGACGACGAGGGCGACGAACCTGAATATGCACCATCAACACGGAACACTAGACGACGACGAGGCAGTTGAAGGAATGGCCGATCTAGAGCATAGGTACTCAAATGTGTAACAATAAAAAATGTTAACCAATCGTGCCCAATACAAACGAGATTGTTGGACCTCGAGACAACGCACAGAGTGCCACTAAGCCTCGAGCCACAGCAACGCTAGCTTCATGGCGCCATGATCGCTGCGGTAGAGACCCGCGGGCTGAGGCTGAGGCTGACCCCCCATACGATGATGTCAGCCTAGTATTATTGATCTCCTTTCCATAACCTACAATAATCTACAATAATCTCCTACAGAAAACTATCCCAACTTTGGTAGCTACCATGTCTAGCATCGAGAGCGCCCCGAGCGAAGCTCCCCCGGCCGTGATGACGGGTCCGACGTATCGTCCTGCGCTGACCGAAGTCCCCGAGCCCGCGCGCACGTTGCTGGAGAAGTGGAGCGGGATTCCACCGGACTTGATTGCCAAGCATGTGAACGACTTGGTATGATCTCGATGCTGACGGTGATCGTTCGTGACGCTGACAATGGACTATAGCGAGACCGTGCATATAAAGTGGTGCGTATCGGCACTAGGACACACCGTGTCTTGAAGGACGAGAGTGCTCATAGTCAATAGTATCCGTACGCCTCTATTGGCCTTTTTACCTTTCTTGATCTGGACCTCCCTCTGTGCCCCGACTACCCTGAAGTTCTGCAGCGGGTGAAGAATGGCCAGCTGTTCCTCGATCTGGGCTGCTGTTTCGCACAGGAAGTGCGACTGTTGGTGAGAACCGCGAAACGCATCAAGACACCGTCCACACGAGGTTTAACTTGAACTGTAAATAGATCTCTGATGGCGCCCCGCCACAAAATGTCTACGGCGCAGACCTATCTGCCGCCTTTATAGATATGGGCTACGAACTCTTCCTTGACAAGCACAAACTCGGCGCCCGTTTCCTAACAGACGACATCTTCAGCCCGGAGTCGATTCTCGCAGCTGAATTCACTAATCGCCTGCACGTTCTTCATGCAAGCAACTTCTTCCACCTCTGGAGTTGGGACCGGCAGGTCGAGGCCGCTAAACTCGCCGTCAAGTTACTTGTTCCGGAGTCCGGGTCTATGATTATCGGCAGTCAGGTTGGCTCGAAGAGGGCGCGGGAATTGGAGTTCCCTGCGCATAAGTTCTCGGTCTTCATGCAGAGCCTGAAGACCTTTAGACTACTGTGGGAGCAGGTAGAGCGAGAAACAGGGGTGAAATTTGATGTCACGGTGAACGAGCACAAATTTTCGGAACAAGATGCTTACGCCTGGCCCGAGGAGCTGGAGTCTTTTCGTCTGGTCTTTGTTGTGAGGAGGGTTTAACAGTTGATCGGGGTATCTCACTGATAGACTGGTACATTGACATTAAATTCTATGAGCAATCGAAACAGCAAGAACGAATCATGGGCTTTCATCTGGTAATGTCCGTACAACAAGATGCTCAAAGACAGATTGCGACTCCGCAAAGACACTTCTATACCTCATTTACCCCCTCGTAGTGTAAGTATTTAGCCCGCTCAATTCGCTCGAATCCAAACGTGGGAGCTACCGTACAACCAATTCCCATTCCACCTCACTCGGTTCTTTCCAATAATCAGTCCCACTTGCAACGAAACCCATTTTCTGCAAAAGTCTTGCACTTTGTCGATTATCCCTTTCCGTTTCGGCAATGAATCTCTTCACGCCCCGCTCCTTCACGGCCCACTCCATGATCGCCTCCGCTGCCTCCTTTGCCATCCCCCCACCCCAAAACTTCGGCGAAAGACCGTATCGTATCTCGACCATCTCATTCCACGGCGGGAGTTCTGGATCATTCACATCTGGTGACGGGAGAGACGTCGTCGTAGCGTCGCGCACACCGGCATACCCAACCCATTCAATCTGATCAAGGTATTCGGCATTCGATCGAGCTAGTAGTTCGAATTGAGATCCCTTGAGGACGGAGACGCTGGAATGGGAAATACCCTCATCTAGACCATTGACTGACTTGCGTAATCCCACGGCAAAATCACCCAAGCCGCGTGGGTTCCAGCAGCGAGCGATATCGCGAGTCTCAATTACTTCGCGTGTTTCATCGTCGCTCCAATTCCTAGCCTTGAAGTGCTCGCCGAAGGCTATTTGGCAAAAAGTTGCATCGGCATGCAGACTTGAATAAAGTGCACGATAGGAGTTTGAAGAGACTGCGACAGGCGTGGGGAATATGACGAGTCTGGGTGTCAGGATGGCGAAGGGCTCAAATGAGTGAGACTGAGAGCTGTCCATTGCAGGTGTGTGTGTGTTTATAGCACTTGTAGCGAGTGAATGGCAAGTTGGACCTTGCATGTGCTGAGGAAGTCGAGTCGTTTTCCAAGAGTACAATACTCGGATAAGAACCGAGCGGGGACCGAGTTGAGATTAGCGCGTGGGGCAGTCTGTTATCAATGCCAGCTCCAAATAACTAACGGCTCATACGCCATATTCCTCGTGACTATACGAAAATGAAGTAATTACCATCGTATCCTTTCTATAGGAAGTTGACACATGTCTCTGACCGGGGTTTCCACTCCGTTGCCGACCTTTATATCGTTCATCCATACGTCCACAGTTGTTTAACTAATCGGGCTTAGCAGGTTACCTAAACGCTGTGCTCGTCATCTCATCGAGCATTCGCGTGACGCATCATATCGTAGGAATTTTTCTCGATTGATAGCACAAAGCAGCCCCGATCGCCCCGGCACTACTGCGGCCCTAATGAGGGTTAGCAGACGTTGAAGCGAGCAAGAAAGGGGTCAGGTCAGAATACAGATCCCCACCACCTGTGCTCCGCAAATGCAAAGGCGGTGAACTCGGTCTTCTGTCCGCTGCTGGACAGTCGTATGTTTCTTCCACAGACATCTGTGCAATGGTTCTATCTCCGAATTTAAACTACAACGCTATCTAACAAGAATGAATAGATGGAGGGAAATTTATCTGAGCAAGACAATGTATTGACGACACACCGAATTGGACAGGCGTGGTATGTGATATTTTAACAACATCAACACAATTGTAGCCAAGTCAACTAACAGCGCCTTAGCGATCGCTGCAGAAAGTAAGACGTCAAGTGGAACCAAGTACCGAGAGAAATAACCCAAAACCAACATATAATTACCACGCAGAAAGAAAATAAAATGTGACGGGTCTTTTCCCGCGGTATGTTAGGTTCCCAGTATTTGATTTCTCCAACTCTCCAACTGACACGGAACATCAGTGTCGAAACTGTGAGAAAGGAAGGTACCTATGCGAGGTCTCTACGAACCTCCGCAGGAAAACCAAAGTACGAGGGTAGGTTGATATCACTTCAAATATAATTTTGTTCCGCTAAATCCACTTCAGATTCATGTCAGATGAACAGCGACTCGAGCAACTTCAAGCTGAGTTGGTGAGATGCCAACAGCAGCTCAAATCCGAGAAAGATCGAAATGAGATTTTACAAGAAGAACTTTCCCGCAAAGAGCAGACCAGAATTCCTCTCGACGCAGAATCCCTCGCCCCGAGACCAGCGGAGCCGACAACGCTGATGCAAAGCCGTAGCCATCGGAACGACGACGCAACATATGTTATCAAGCACATGGGTCGTCTGGTCCACGATGAACAGGGTGTAGGTCGATTTGCAGGTTCAACTACCGGCGTTCATTTTGTCCTAAGCGTCGAAAAGGAATGTCAAAGGTCTTTGAATCTCTCTAGCGGGTTCCCAGAAAGTTGTTTCCGTCTCTTCCTGGCCCAGCTATGCTTTAACGGCCATAAAAGGACAATAGAAATCGGTCTGGAACGTCGCAGTGGAATTCTCAGTTACTTCACGCATCCGTTGTCTTATTACTACGAACAAGCTGATCTCTTCATCAAGAACTGGGAAGCATTTTGTCCTGTTCTTGTTCGAACGCAGTTGATGGCAGATATAAATTGTCTGATTGAAGCACTTCATGATCCACTTGGCATCAAAGATGTGAATTTTGCCACAATACTGACGCTTCTCATGATCCTCTGCATCAATGAGTCGTGCAGTGACAATCGAGATCCGCTCAACGGACCGGATTCCAACTACGACCGCTATTTATCTATTGCAAGTGCATTGATTGACGAGGTGGCTACTCGAGGGGATGTGAAGAGCCTACAAGCCATGGTTCTATTTGCTCTTTACAATCAACTGAACGGTCACTGTCTTGCGATGACGAGAATGAACGGTGTGATGGTCAGCCTAGCACAATCGCTGGGTCTTCATCGACATGCCAGACGGTTTAAGATGAAACCCGGGGAAGTTGAGCTTCGGAGGCGACTATGGTGGTGGGTTTACGTCTTCGACAGGTATGCACTTCTCCGGAGACAAGGAAAGAAGACAGAAAATGGTTCTAATCTTGTAGAATGACTTCTTTACTCCACGGTCTACCAGGTCAGATAAATGATGCCGATGTCGATACCGATATGCCCTTGGATTGCAATCTTCATGGCCTGGATGCCGTGGAACTTGCACATCCCCTGCCTGGAGAGAAAACCGCCGTGTTTGTGTTCATTCAATATGTACATCTCGGAAAGATTCTTTCTCGAACTCGCGAGATGCTTTATACAACTACACAAAGACGGAATGGCGCCGCAAAAATCAACGAGTTGGGCCTTGAATTGCGTATGTGGTACCAGAATCTCAAATTAAACGGCATCCATTTCGACATTGGAACTATCTCACCACAGATTCCATCTGAGGAGCCTGCGCATGTGATCGAAAGAACGACGGTGTGGCTTCAGCTGTTGGCAAATGTTGCAATGGTTCTAATACACCGACCGGGCCTATCCTTCGACGACAGTACGGCTGAATTTTCGAACTGTCTTCGAGCGTGCGTTGCGTCCAGTAGTGTCAATCTAAGTTTACTCGAGGACTCCCATATCCCAATATGGCTTCACAATTTGAGCTTGATGGGACCTGGAATGATTTTCCAATCCGGCTTGATGCATGTTTATTGTCAATGTCATAGCCGTCACATCAATCTGGAATGGTGCCCGGCTCTCGAAACTAGCATGGATATGATTCTGAAAGGTATTTCTATTCTACAGAGAGATAGCACCGACATGCCATCTGATCAATTCCACCGAGGTGTATACCATGAATCTATCAGCGAGGCAATTGAGGTTTTGCAGTTGCTACGATCATTACTAGCACGGGCTGGGCAACTTCTAGTGAACACAGAGCCAACGATGGACCAGGGCATTCTAAGCGAGGCTCCTGGTATCTTCGATGAGCAGACCTGGAACACAAACGCGCTGGATGCGTTGAATTACGTGACCGCCACTGACTGGATGTACGAAGTACCGGGGCAGTTCGCGGGGTTCATTGACTTTGGTGGGTCGGGGGACACCGGACAATTGCCGAGATTCCCACTAGGCCCGGGTTAAGCCTCTATCCCGAGTACATACTTTGATTCGAGCCTCTATTCCGGCTGGGGTACCGCGCAATACCGCAGACCCTGCAAGCCAAGGTTTGATCATGTATTTAAAAAGCGCAATCTGGGGACCCCAGATTTGTTACATCGATCAGCTCTTTTTGCTTCTCTGAGGTTTGCCTGCTCTTTTCACTCGTGCGACCGTTCCTCTTCCCACCCGAGTACAACCACCCGAAATGACGAAGAGGTTTTGGAATCTGCGAGGAAAGTCTCTGTCTCTTGCTCAGATCTTTGCCGTCGTTTGCCCTGCATATACGCTTTTCGGATATAACCAGTCTGGACTTGGAAGTCTTGTCTCTCTTTCGGACTGGGTGAAGCACTTCCCAGAGATCGACACTGTCAACACCAAGGGGGCCCAGGCGAGTCACAATGCGACAATTCAGGGGGTAGTCATCGCGACGTTTACTCTTGGTGCCTTGCCGGGCTGCCTTTCCTGCTCATACACCGCGGATAAATTTGGTCGGCGCCCCGTCATCTTCATCGGGGCTCTTCTGGCATTGATCGGTCAGATCCTGGAAGCCTCTTCATTCCAACTTGCGCAGCTTATTGTTGGTCGCGTTGTACTCGGTATTGGTATTGGTATGCTCAGTGGCACTGTCCCAACGTGGCAGAGCGAGTGTTCTAGCTCAAAAAACCGTGGAAGGCATGTCGTGCTGGTCGGGCTTTTCATATCTCTCGGCTACATGTTGCAAGCGTGGATCAATCTTGGTTTCTACCAATACAAAACAGGCCCTTCCACCTGGAGACCTCCCATTGCTATCCCTATCGCCTTTGCTATCTTGCTTATGGTGTCGATCATCTATCTTCCCGAGTCTCCTCGATGGTTGGTTCTCCGAGGCCGATTGGCAGAAGCCACAACTACACTTGCATGCTTAAGAGATATCCCTGAAGATGCTCCTGAAATAGTGGGTGAGATTTCTGGGATCGAAAGCCTCCTTGAGGAGACTGCCAATAGCGCGACATCCCTCATGGACCTTCTCAAGATGGGCGAAGATCGCCTGCTGTACAGATTTGCAATGTGTATATTTCTTCAATTCGCGCAGCAGATGTCGGGCGGCAACCTGATCTCTGTTTACTCAACCGTCATCTTTGAATCGGGGCTGGGCTTGGATGCTCAAATATCTCGGCTTCTGTCCGGTGGCACCCTTACCTGGAAGTTCCTTTCGTGTTTTGTATCCTTCTTCACAATTGATCGATTTGGTCGCCGCTTCGCCTTGATGGTGAGTGGAGGAGGAATGGCAGCTTGTATGCTTGGCCTCGCCATCGCGACATCCTTTCCGCACACGAACTACGCGGCTCAGATCGTCAGTGTTCTGTTTGTATTTCTCTTCAATTTCTTTATCCCGATCGGATTTCTGGGTGCCAATTTCCTCTACTGTACGGAAGTGGCTCCTACCAGGCTTCGTGTTGCAATGGCAAGTATCTCCACCGCCAACCACTGGCTTTGGTATGTATTCCCCAACCCCCAGTGGGAACTTGATCACTGACTCGACTTACTCAGGAACTTTGTGGTCACCATGATTACACCGGTGGCAATCGATACGATCGGGTACCGGTTCTATATCGTATTCACTTGCATTGGCTTTTGCATTCCCCTCTCGGTCTATTTCTTTTACCCCGAGGTACGTATTCAGTCGGAGTATTTGTAAACTCATTCGCTAACGGCCTTTAGACAATGGGCCGCACTTTGGAAGAAATTGATCTCGTCTTCCGTGAAAGCCCCTCTGTATGGGCTACTGTTCGATTCGCCAAGAACAATGTTCATGAGGCCCGGATCGATGGTGGACAGGAGAAGCATGAAGTGGAGCACGAAGAATATTCAAACAAGTCAATCAGTAACTAAGGGCCCTTACAATTGGTTTTAGGGTGGATGACTTGTAAATAAGAACAGAATCATACATGGTTATCTGGATAGTAAATGAGGAGATTTTTGAACAACAGAAACTGTACACTGTCTGGCCACAGGTTTGCACGCTCCAGTTGCCTGCATCATGTAATTTTGGGGGTCATATATTTACGTCGCCCTTTTGTATTTATGTATACGATTGATAAATTAACTACAGTGGGTTCTTATAAGTTTAAGACTAGGCTAAATAATATCCTACACATTTATATACGCCAGTTCCTACCGGATTCTCCACTAGGAGTATCTACTAGAGTATCTACTAGGATACCGGAGCATGTAAGGAAGTCTATGTGATATATTATGCAGCTTTAGGAGAGGGTCAAAATCCTCTGAGAAGCCTCTGCGGCATTCTGCATATATGGTGTTGGTAAAAATTGTACCGTAGCAGTTGTCATGTAGGCGAGTGGAGAGTGCAAATCTGTGACCAGACAGTGTATAGCAAAAAGAAAAACATCGATGGGAAATCGTGTCCTGCATTCCTTGTGCAGTTCGCACCTTAAAGTACTACCGTGTCTACTATATAGTTGCGAGAATCAAATTAAACTTTGGATGTCACTTCAAAGAGCCATGAAGTATTCAACTGTTGCACCTTAGAGTCCTTGTGTTGGGCTGAGTCGGACAATGCCCGGACATGCTCCACTTTGCCTTCGGGATAGGCGTCTATTCCGAAGAATCCAACCCACTTGAGCTCAGCAATCGTTGACTCCGCATGAGGGGGAGGGAAATGAACGAATAAATTATTTAATGTCGAATAGCCCCAGAATAATAAAATCAAAAGGTTGGATTTTTTTTCATTATTTTTCAATATTGTTTCATTATCCCATCATTACTCCTTATGTCTGTGTCTGCCATTGACTCCCGCGTCTTTCGCAACCTGTTTGGAACACAGGAAATCCGCGACATCTTCACCGACGATGCATACGTCAAGTGTTTGATTGAGGTTGAGGCTGCGCTGGCATGCGCCCAATCAAAAACTGGTGTTATTCCCTCGGAAGTAGGAGAGGCGATTACCGCAACATTCGCAAACGTGCAACTTGAGTATGTCGGATTTTCCAGGCCGCGAGGATAGGTCTAACGCGATGATGGCAGCTTTGAACGCCTCTCACGCGAAACAGATGTTGTTGGGTACCCCGTTCTCCCACTTGTCTGCCAACTGGTAGAAAGAACACCGGACGAGATATCCAAGTATATCCATTGGGGAGCAACTACACAGGATATCATGGATGATGCGTCCATGCTTCAGATGAAGCGCGGAATGGTACTAGTGGAAAGAGAACTGCAGACTCTCAAAGGAGTCCTCACAGGAATGGCCACCACCCACCGCGATACGTATGTGTTGCTTTGTTTCGGAACTGGCGAATGATGTGCTAACAAGTGAGTTTAGCCCAATGGCAGGACGCACTCATCTTCAGCACGCTCTTCCCTGTACCTTCGGTTACAAATGCGCCGTTTACCTGTCGAGTGTGCTTCGACACTTGGAAAGAGTGGAAGAGATTAAGAAAAGATGCCTACTTGTGCAATTCGGAGGAGCAGCCGGTACCATTGCGTCTTTGGGATCAGACGACACAGGCCTCCGGGTTCGTGAACAGCTCGCTGTAGAGTTGGGTCTGCAGAACCCAGCCATCACCTGGCATGTGGCGAGGGACAATGTGGCAGAAATCACGAATTTCCTCGCCCTCGTCGGTGGCACCTTGGGAAAGATTGCAATGGATCTTATGATCATGTCTTCCAACGAATTTGACGAAGTATCGGAGCCCTTTGTCCCTCATCGCGGCGCTTCGTCAACCATGCCACAAAAGCGTAATCCGATTTCCAGCGAGGTTATTCTGGCCGCGTCGAAGATCCTACGAGCCAATGCTTCGCTGGGACTGGATGCGATGATAACCGACTTTGAGCGCGCTTCTGGGCCCTGGCATCTGGAATGGGTGGCCGTTCCCGATGCATTTGTTACTGCAGTTGGTGCACTTCACCAAACAAACTTTGCCCTCGGTGGGTTGGTAGTGAAGATAGACTCCATGGAGCGTAATTTGCACTCCACCAAGGGCCTGATCGTGGGAGAAGCAGTGATGATGGCCCTCGCACCTCATATCGGACGGCAAAAGGCACACGACGAGGTCTATGAAGCTTGTAAATCTGCTATCGAGCAGAACCGATCCCTGCTGCAGGTTCTGGAAGAATCTATCGTTTTGACAAGCGTATTTACCAAGGAGCAGCTGGTCGGACTATGCGATCCCTCGCAATATATGGGTGCCAGTCAGCTCATGGTTGATGAGATGGTGAAGCGGTCCAAATTGATTCTGCCCGAGGGTGATGTGCATGTGAATGGGGTTTAATTTGTCAAGAGAGAGAATTTGTACAATACTAGAAGTCAGACCCTCACCGCTCTGCTGGCGAGGGTAGGGTCCTCCATCCATCCGTTGATCTTATATCCAATTCAAATCCATCATGAGCACGCGTCGTGTCGCGTCTCCATGGTCGTCCCTACCTCCCTTTTCGCACTAAAACCGGATCTCACTCTACGTTCGCGAGGCGATAACGATGATAGTGATGCTAGATTTGCTTTATGCCTGCCAACGGACGATCTGATTGTATATATAGTGTCCTCATGTCCCCACCCTTTCTGAGTTACAAACACCTAATCCATGGGAATAATTACTCTTATTATTTATGAAGTCTTCATGAGGCTATATATACGCTGTGAAGCTCGGCCCGCCAGGGAAAGTACGGTACGTATAGCAGCATATGTATCTTATGATACATTATCAACAATTAACGAGTGAATTCACTTCATCCGCGAAGTAGCCAAAGGAGAATCGATATCACCCAATTCCCCATCATAATCTTCGTCCAACTCAAAGTCATCCTCGCCTAGCGAGGGACTAATATGCACGGCAGGAGATGAGATAGGGCTTTGTGCCACACGTGGCCGTGACTTGAAGACACTGGCGTACTCAGCGTCTTCTTCGAATAGCTTGTCCTGAGGCGTTGAAGCGCCGGAGCGGCCGCCAGAAGGACGTGATGATTTTCGCGGTGTCTCGAATTGGTTCACTGGGAACGAAGTCCGCGGGCCACGTCGTCGGGGACGGGACTGTGCTTCATGCGTGGGGAGAGGTGGGATTAATGACATTGACTTGCGGGTGCGTTCGGCGAGGGTGTAGTGCGAGGTTGATGTGTTTTTGAGGGGTTCCGGATCTGGTTCATTCTCGGAGTCTTGGCCGGGAGAGAGGCGGACTATTGGAGTAGGCTGGCTGTTCTCACCCTCACTTGCTGGAGTTGGGTCTGGGGAGTCGGTATTCAGCGACGGCATGGGAAGTGTTGTATCAGAGTTGGGCGATGATGGCTTGTTAGAGCGGTCGGTGGTCGTTATATCGAGTGGCGCTGGTTTCTTGCCCTCTGTCCCCACAGGTAAAATGTCTGTGGAAGTCGAGCGAGACTGACCATTGACACGAGTTATAGCCTCATTCACGGTCGACATGAACGATTGGTCCGCCTCTTTGAGCACTCTTCCACGATCACCAGGCTGGCGAACGGCCTTCGATATGCTCGCAACAGTCAGAGCCTGATGATCCCGGAACAAAAGACGAGGTTCTTGCGCTTCCGCACCCACCGAATTGGGACTTACCCCTCGTGTCTTACGAAGGGAATCATTGTACTGGTGCCACCTGCGCAGCCGACTCCGCAGGTGCAGGACCCGCGTCTCCAAATCAATGACCAGATCTGGTTTCGCTCCAGTACCAAGACCATCCACGGACGATGCCGTAGCTCGGGCCCATGCTTGCGAGAATGGAAGTTCCAAGAAAGTATCCGTGCTGCTTTGTGACCCCCCGTCAAGCAAGGCGGTGGCCCACTCCTCACTGCCCAACCAATTTGCTTGAAGCTCGCGAGTCAAGCCTTCCGAGTCAACCGTAGGATGAAGTTTATCATCTGCAGATTTCTTGGCACGTTCGACAAGCTCGGTTTTCTTATCGTCCAATAGCCGCGAAAATTGGTCGTAGGTCTTGTGCACCCGAGCACGGCGGGCCCCCGCTGCGCTAAGTGAGACTTGGTGTGCGAGTATCAAAGGCAGCAAGTTCTGGTACTCTATCGGGGTAATAGCGCTGGCGGTAGATAGTTTCATGGCGGGGTTCCAATGCATCTCCCCGGAGGAGACCGCCACGAGCTTCCTCAGAACAGCGGTGGAGAAGACGGCGAGCAATTCATGGAATTTCTCACCCTTACAGTCATCCAGCATTGTTTTGCGGATAACGGCCTCTCTCCCAAGGTCGCCATTTTTCTTCAATTCCGTCAACACACGGAACAAAGCAGCGCGGAGATTGACGGACTGCAGGTGTTCTAGCGGTGGGAAAAAGGGACGGAGTTTCTGTAGATGTTTAGTGAGGTTCATTCGCTAGAATGTTTGACTTATCCATACATTGTGTGCACTCTTCGGATCCCAGATCGTACAGAGGTAGTACAAGGCCCATTCTACGAGACGGATGCGCTGTCGCTGGTTCTGGGATGAGGAGGACAAAGAGCGGAGTGTGATGTCGGGCCAGTCCTCGCGCTGATCAAGTTGGAGTAACCTCAAATTGCGGACGAACACTGTCAGATGAGATGGAGCCGACCAGTCAAAGGGCTTTGGCCGTGCCGGCCTCGAGGTAGCCATCATGCAGGCGCACGGCGAATGGGTGATGTAGTTTAGTAAATAGTCGGGCGTCAACAATCGATAAGGGGGTTTTGCATTGTTTGCCGCGCCTATCAGCCTCCAGTCCCGCCGTCCCGCCTGGTTCCTTTTCTCTTTCTCTTTCCCGTTTCCTCTCCTCTCCTCTCAATTCTCTCTACCTCTCCACTCGTCGTAGCCATGGGATCCGACAACTCCTCATGGTCCCCGCACACCGGTTGGTATAACTTCTAATTTGTCAGGACCACAGCTGAACACCTCTACAGTGCTGTCCACCCTCCCGCACCCGCCAGAGGAGAACACGACCACTCCGATCGCCTTCTTTCATCTGGTTGAGCGCCTCAAGACGACCAAGCGCGAAGGCTGGCGTCGCTTTGGCATCGATGGCGAGTCGATTTCGGACCACATGTACCGCATGTCGATCATGACAATGTTTGCCCCGCCAGAGCTGGCATCCAAAATCAACATTCCGCACTGCACCAAGATGGCCCTCATTCACGACATGGCCGAGTCGCTAGTCGGTGATATTACCCCAGTCGACCTACACATCACCAAGGCCGAGAAGGCCCGTCGCGAGGCTGATACCATGGACTACATTATCACCTCCCTGCTGGGCAATGTCCCCGGCGCCGCATTGTCCGCCCAGGATATCAGGAACGTGTTCCAGGAATACGAGGATAATGTCACGCTCGAGGCCCAGTTTGTGCACGATATCGATAAGATGGAGCTGCTTCTCCAGATGGTCGAGTACGAGCGCTCACACAAGGTCGATCTCTCCGAGTTCGAGCGCGTCGCTGCTCGTGTCCAGCTGCCCGAGATTAAGGTCTGGGCTGAGCAGGTCGTTAAGGAGCGCCCGAAGCTCAAGTAAGCCAGTCAAAGAGCAAGGATTTTCGGGCATCTACCACAATTTGGATTTGGGCGTTTGTTTATTGGGCTTTTTTCTTTCGGGGACTTTCCCCTAGATACCATAGAGGACGAATTGCGATGCATGATGATGAACGAATGCGCTTGGCTTTTTGGGTTTTCGAACGAATTCAATTTTTGGCATGACCTTCTATTCAGTGTAAAAATGTAACCGTGCAAGAAGTATACAAAAGCCGAATGGAAAGCATCAAGCTCAATCTAGCGGCTCCATCTCCATTTCGCGCGCCAACATCTCCGCCTCGTCCCTCATCTCATCACGAGAGCGCGGCTTACGCCCCTCGTTATCGACAGCAGGGAAGCGACTCCTAGTCTTCGGCTGCTCTGTGGCATCCGCATCCCGAAACGCCTTTCCGACATCGCCTTCCTCCCCGTCTAACATATCGTACACGGCATCTGTCCCGCCGCGATGGTCGAGATCGGCCGCTTTGCGCGGAATAATGTGTGCGTGTACATGCGGCACGCTCTGTCCGGCGTGTACACCGTCCTGGACGGCGATGTTCAGACTCGAGGCGCCGTATACCCGCTCCACCATCCGCCCCACGCGTCGCACGGTGAGGAAGAGGTCGCTTGTTTCGGCGGCGGTGAGATCCGCGACGCGAGGGACGACGCGGCGCGGGGATACGAGGACGTGGCCCGGAAGAATCGGTTTGAGGTTGACGAGGGCGAACGAGAGTGGTGTTTGGTGGAAGACCTGCGTTTGTAGTTCAATAATTGGGCCGGGGTTGAGTTATTTGCAAGCGGGCGAAGTACCTGTGGTGTGACAAGGAAGGAGCCAAAGTGGATTGGCGCGGCGCTTTTCAGCGCCGACATATTTGAAGACGTGTTGGACATTGGAGGTTCTCGGATTCGGGGAAAGGCGAGGGTTCGGTGATGTCGATCACGATAAGCGCTTATCAAAGTTCGGGGAAACTGTACCTGAGACTACAACATCTACTTGTATCTGAGTTCAGGAGAATGGGTATCATTGACATTGACCATGGAGAACTTCCTGAGATATATTACAATAGAAGAATATCGTCACACTAAATAAACAGAAGTGGGAGGGGGTTCAGGACATTAAAACATGACAGGACCCTCCAGGCTTAGGATTCTGCCTTTTCCTCTGGCTTTGCTTCCCCGGATTCCTTGGAATTGAGGTCGCTAGAAGCTTCTTCACTTTCGGGAGCTTTCTCAGCGGGCTCGGTGGACTCCTCGGTGGGCGCAGTGAGATCTGCGGTAGATTCTTTGGTAGGCTCCTCGGTTGGCCCCTCGGGTTTGGCATTCTCGCCGTCGTGCTCTTTAGCCTCTTCGGTCTTGTCTGCTTTTGAATCCGCCTGCGGATCAGCCAGTTGCTGTGTCTCTTCCTTTACATCCTCCTGTGCGTCTGCAGTAGATTCGGTCGATTCGGTCGATGCAGCGGGTTCCTCTGCAGCAACTGGGTCCGCAGCTCCAGCAGGTGTCTGTTGTGCCTCCTCGGCCTCCCCGGCCTCCTCGGCAGCTTGATGTACCGGTACCGGCTCGGGTGAACCCTTCATGACCTCCCGGAGAGGGGCAGCGGACCGCGGAGCTTCCTCCAGGTCTTCCGCGCTCTCTGTGATCGTTGTGACGCGTGATCCAGTCGAAGGGCTATGCTTGTGACGCCGGGTAGTAGCACCGGTGCTAATAGATGGGTCCATGCTATCCACGCCGCCCGCGAAGGGGTCTTCATTATCCTTGCGCAAGATAGTCAAGCGCTTGCTCTCGACCGGTTCGTCATCCTTGGGCTGTACGGCATCCGGGCCTTCCGCCTCTAGAGGGATCGTATAGTTGTCCTCCGGAATGAGACTGAACAGGTCGCAGACCGTCTTAAAGAAAACATACAGGCCATCATGGCCCTCCACCTCCCAGAATACATCACGATGTTGGAACCAGGCATGCGCAAAGATGCGATACAGCCGACGGAAAATATTGGTGAGATGTCTCATGCTGGCTTGCGGGCCACCGGCGGCATCGGAGCCGAGCGTCAGCCGGCTGGGGAAGTATTTCGGCGAGGTTAGCGTATTTGTAGCCCAGTCGAGAGTGTGGCAGCAGTAATCGATCGCGCAGCATGACTTCGGCGGATCATGCACAGCGCAGAGATATTGCCACTCCGATGCGCGCATTTCGGGGCAGGTCTGCGCCGAACACGGGGGATTCTCGGCGAAGAAAGCGACAATGAGGTTGTTGACTTTCATCGTGAGAAAGCGGCACAGCTCATAGAGCCATAGTGATCGATCAACGCTCTCCGGGGGCTCGGCGAGTTGAAGCGCGACTTCGCGGTTGATCGGGATGACAGTGTCCGATCCTTCAGGTTTGGTGAAGTGGTTATACAAGGCCTTGAGGTGTTCCTGTAGCTGGAAAGGAGAGTCGAGCTGCGGTTGTCAGTGACCTGAAGTCTCTACCAAAAGAAGTTGTACACACCTGCGACAGTGGAATCAGTGGCGGCCCAAACGCCATGTCAGCAGTCTTGGTACCCGGCCGAATCCTGCGCGTCGAACCATCGTCGTCGGTGCTTCCTAGAAACTGCTCTGCATCTTTGCCAAATGACTCGCCCACTGAAGGCGACTGAGGTCCGATCTGGACCTCTGTGAAAGGAGGAGGACTGGGGAGTCGCGGGGAGCTGGACGGGGAGACACCCGCAGCAGTCATGGCGCGTAAACAAAGGGGCGCGATAGAACCGGGTTGGGTAGGCGGGAAGTGAAACGAGGGAAACCGAAAGTAGCAAATGAGTGGAAGGGAATTCCGCGCCCTCGAAAATCGATCAGATGGAAGAGAGCAGGGAAAGCATAGTTGCTGAAGCTTGACTTGAGCTTCCCAGATAAGCAACAACAAATGACCGCCCGTGCCCTAAGCCCTAAACATCCCGTCTGGGTAATACAACGTCATCCGCATCTACGCCCCGAGTTTTGCTTTGCGAATGAGCAGCTTGTTTGGTTTGTTCTACGCTATCTTACATTTATGAACCCATGTCGTCCAATATTGAGGACGATGATGCACCTCCGGAGCTGGTCGATGTCTCTGAGGTGCCGGAGCAGCCAGCCTCTATAGAGGAGGAAGAGACGCCTCGAGTCCCCATTACCCTTGTTACAGGTATGGAAGGATGAAAGGGCGAATCTTGGAATTAAGCTAACCATTTGTTATAGGGTATCTGGGCGCGGGCAAGACTACCCTGTTGAACTACATTCTGACCGAGAAACATGGCAAGAAGATTGCTGTGATCATGAACGGTTCGTATTCCCGGCTGAAATTATACCAGTCATACTGATGAAATCTATAGAATTTGGTGACTGTAAGCTCCGTGAGCAGTGATGATTAATTTACTCCTCCTAACATACATTTTTTAAAGCATCGGATATCGAAAAGCCCTTGACAGTAAATGAGGGCGGCCAAGAAGTCACCGAATGGATGGAAGTCGGAAACGGATGCATCTGCTGCTCAGTGAAGTATTTATCATTATTCCAAAGGGGAGAAAATCAGGAACTGATGAATACTGTAGGGACTCAGGCGTCATGGCCCTAGAATCGCTCATGGAACGCCGGGGCACATTCGACTACATCCTGTTAGAAACCACCGGTCTGGCCGACCCAGGCAACATCGCCCCGGTTTTCTGGATGGATGAGGGATTGGGCAGCTCGATCTATCTAGATGGGATCGTGACGCTAGTCGACGCAAAAAACATTCTACACCTCCTCGACGAACCAGCCCCCGAAGAGAAAGCCGAGTCTCATAATGCCGACCACGACCACGGTTCCGCCCCGGTGCTCTCCATGGCGCATATGCAAATTTCCCATGCTGATGTGATTATTTTGAACAAGACGGACCTGGTCTCTGCGCAGGAGCTGGAGGCCGTGAAGGACCGTATCTCGTCTATCAATAGCATTGCGAAGATTCATGAGACGGATCATAGCCGCACGCCACAGATTGAAGGCGTGGTACTAGATTTGCACGCATACGATCATCTAGCGGACATGGACTTTACTGAAAAAGGGCATAGTCATATTGACCCGGTGTGTTCCTATGTTCCTTGTTCTTATTATTTCCCCCAGAAATTTGGACCGAGACTAATTCGGCACCACAGGCTATTTCTACTTCTGCTGTCCTTACCCCTCCAATTCCCGCTACGAAAGTTCCCAAAATCGACGAGTGGCTTCGCTCCGTGCTTTGGGAATCAATACTTCCAGAGTCACCCAACACGCCACCCGAGTCTCATCCTGCAAATTTTGAGATCCACAGACTGAAGGGTATCATTTACCTTGAAGACGGATCAAGCAAGATCATTCAGGCCGTGCGAGATGTCTTCGAGATTCGGGACTCGGAGCCCTGGCAGGAGGGCAATGAGGTTCGTTGCAAGATCGTTCTAATCGGCAGAGGACTGGGATCGAGTGTAGAGCCGTGGCGACAGAGCTTCGAGTCTTACGTGCATGGTATGTAGGTAGAAGAGAGCTGAAATATCCAAATCCTATCACAAGCATAGACGCCTGAGGGTGTACCGGTGTGCTTCAAAGAATTGCATTGCAGGTAATCAATCAAGTGGGGAAATAATACAGCCGGTATCAGCCAAAAGTGAGAGTAAATCAGTCAAAATACCGCCAAACATCCCTGCAACAACGCCAAACAATAAACGACCTCCGTTTCAGAATGAGGGCACGAAGCATAAAGATCGCGAGAGGAAATCAAGGTATTAAAGCAGAGAAAAGATAATTCAATCCACCAGAGAATGCAAAGACTTTTTTGGACGCCAAGAGTTCGCCGGCATGCGCCATCGGTGCAGATGCCTGAAGAGCTGTGCTGGAACGCGGCAATGACGAAGGGTGAACTATACAAGCGAGAAACAAAGAGGGTATCGAGCAGACGACCCTGGATAGGGCCATTCGAAAAAGGATCGAGGTTGTGTTGGTGGTTATAAAAGCCTCCGTTGTAAGCAAGATGGAGCCTTAGGAACGACTAGAGAATCTTTCGCTGAAGGCGGGGTTGATGGGTAAGAGAGACTCTGTGAGGAAAGCTGTGAGCCTGGAGTGGCTGGATTTTGGACGCTCCGAAGATAAATCGGCATCCTTGGCAGCAGGGCAAGGCCTGGGTCGAGAGATGCTGAAGGCTGGGTTGATTGGAAGGATTGAGAGAAGGAGTGATGATGACGACTGAGAGGGCCTGGTTGCCTGTGGCTCAGACAAGGAATTCTCTCGACCGGGTTCAGGTCTCTGTTTATCCACAGCAAGGGTTTCTAGAGCTGGTTCATTGGGTCCAGGTAGGTTGGAAGAGCCGATTGAGACAGTAGCAACCGCGATTGGTGCATCGTGTCTGGTAGTGGATGGCGTATTTCCAACTTCGCAGTTATCGGGAACGGTAGATTCTTCCAAGGCCGGCGGCTGCTCCTGCACATAAGCAATGGGACAATTATTCATGGCATGCGCGAATACAGACGGCACGGCGTGTTGCTCTTCATTATCCACGGGGGCCTCAGGTGCGTGATCATCTGAAGGATTGGAGTCCCAACATCCAGTGATAGTATGGGGTTCATGGTGGTTCAAGGTGGATGCTGAAGAATGCCCAGAAGGAAATCTGACTCCTGCATTGGACCCTGCAAGTGTCGGAGTCGATCGTTTCGCTTGATCGTGGCCGTTGAATATAGGCTGTGGTGAAGCATCGCGGTGCGTGTGTGCATACTTTTTGCAAAAAAAGGAGTCTTTGGAAGTAATGTGCTTGGATGCGTCTCTCATAAGTGAGGGAACGACATCGTTGCCTTTTGTAATGAGAGGTGGCAGGTTGCTGTGAGGTAGTTCTCTGATCCTGTTTACCGGGTATGTCGGCCTCGAAAGAAGATCCGGAGGGAAGAATGAGAGGAGCTCTTTCGCAGACAGCCGGTGTCGCGGAGTCGGGCTGAGGCAGATATCAACCAACCGTCGATAGTAATCAGGCACATCCACATCACCGAGAAGCAAAGGGCGGGGTTGCCTTTCTGGCTCGTCCTCCTCCATAGCCAAAGCCCATAGAGTCATCCCGAGCTGGTATAGGTCCGTCTTGACTCCGATGTACATGGAGATGCGCTGATTGCTTTCGATCTTGGCGGCAATCTCCGGTGGTTCCCAGCCAACCGGGCAGCCTCTGCGATTGATGTCGATGATCGAGGCATTATCGTCTCCGTCAACCACGATGTTCGATAGTGTAAAATCTCCTTGGACATAGCCCGACTCGTGGATCTCGCACAATCCCTGGACTATCTGCTTCGCCCATACCTCTCGTCTTGTGAAGGAGATTTCACCGCGCTGCTCGTACAGAATGTCGACCAGCGCACCCTGCTCGGCGTAGCTGATCAACAGTCCCTTGACCTTTTCTTGCCGCTCATCGACCACAATGCCTTCCACACCGATCACGTTGGGTGACCCATTGAGAGCATGGAGGGCATTGATTTCATAGAGAAACTCGTCCACAGTATCGGGACCGGGGATTTCCTTCTTAATATAGGCTTTTCCACCCAGCCGAACTTTGTAAACAAATCCTGACAAATGGGAGTCGAAGTGCAGGAACTGTTCTGGGACACATCGGGCGCCCCGTAGGTGTCCAATGCTCGATATGGGAGGGTAGGGAATCGTCTCGTTCACGTCCTCTGTCACATGGACATGAAGGCGGCCATCGCGTGTTTCGACTTTCAAATTCGTCACGGTATCGTAGAACTGGATCTCGGGGAGTGATTCACGAATCGACTCGTAGATACGGGCGCATTTGTCGCGCTGGTATCGCAGTTCCTTCAGGTCTTGCTCGAGCGAATCGGGCTGCGCGTCACGGTAATCACACGAAATTGTCACACGCCGCCATCGAGTCGGGGTCTCCGCATATGTAACAAAGAATTTCTCTCGCTCCGACCGATCACGGAAGTGCATGCTCAAGTTTAGAATCCATCGCCGTTCCAGCTCCATTTCAAGTGTGTCAGTTGCCGGCGCCGGCGCCGGGGAATCTTCTTCAGGGGCGTCCGCTGTCACGTCGGGGCTGGGATCCGAGGCGTGGAGACCGTGCTCATTCTCGTTTGCGGTGTTTTCGGGGACTTCGTCGACCGTGGTAGCGGGCGGGCCGAGCCACTGAACCTCCGGTGCGGAGAGTCGTGGGTCAGCGTTCGGCGGTGGAGACCTGGTTCTTTGGGCACTCAGCGGGCGGCGGTCGACGGAGAGGGCACGGCGGTGCTGTGGCTCCAAGGGCGCCTGGCGATCGCGAGACTCGGAATTCCGGCGTTTGAAGGTAGTAGAACGAGGAAGACCGACGCCGACTCGACGCGAGAGACGGCGGGTCAGATTGTCGTGCTTGGATCGCGAGCTGTCGGTGGAAGACGCACGGTGGTGTTGGCGGTCGTTGTTATCGTGGGGAGAGGGCTCGTCTCGTCCCAAGTCTCGATCGTCGCGGCCCAGCCATCGTCGGAGCCCCAATCGATGCCACATGCTCTGCTTTTGCCCCTTTTCTTCAGAAGGCAGACCCAGCCGCGTCGGGCTACAGGAGCTGTGGGCAAGGGAGATGGCCATACGGTTCGTTCTGGACTGGGAACGACTCGATCACCCCACTGGCCAAAACTCCAGCCATAAGAGTTTGGCCGGTTCGAGGGGCTCGCTATAGTTGGTACTCCCCCCTGGTATGTCGAGTATGCGATCGTTTCTCCTTTTTTCAATTCACGAATGATCCCTTCTGGCAGGGAGGATGAAAGGGCTCGAGTTCGTCAACATTCAAGGCGTGTCACACAACGTCGGGTTGCAATGGGCGCGGAGGCTGGGGAGTTGGTCCGTGACAAGACGAGTATGGGTGAAAAGGCGGTGCAGAGATGTCGGTCAAGATATTTCGCAGGAATCGTAGAAGACCGGTCCTTTTTTTTCTTTCTTTCGATAGGAGACCAAAGCGGGAAAAAAAAACAGCTGTGGCCGCGGTGCGATGATCCAACTGCAAGGCTTCAATGTCTCACAGAACGGAGCAAAAGGACTGTGCAGGCGATCAGTCAGAAAAGCCCTGGAGCCCTTTATGAAGGGAGTCTAGGGAGGAATTAAATAAATTATAAAAAGATATGATTCATCGCGCACAGATGAATTTTTTTTTTTTCTATGGATGCGTTGCGGCCTGACAACTCTTGACACTCGTGCCTGATTGGGAGAGGCTGAACGGGGGAATTATTGACCACGGAAACTATGGAACTTTGGAACTACTGCATGAAACACATGAGAGCTATAATAGAGTGGAGTTATATGTTTCGCGCTTTTGGGCTGGAGAGAGCTCCATTGGAAATCAAGACATCTAACATGCGCCGGTAAACTCCAGTCCATGCATTCCGTGTCGTAACGACACTGACTCCATGTACATCCCAGAATTACATCACGCAACTATACAGCAGTAGGATCACACATATACATATACCACGGGCATTGAATGGCATGTTACTCGTCATCAGCCTCACTCTCGCTCTTCTTCGGCTTGGTTAGCGCCTTCTGCCAGACCTTGCGGGCGCTGTCATGGTCGAGATCAGGGAACAACAGGTCGAAGACTTCCGAGTACCAGCCAACGGGGTGACCTTCGATGCCCTTTTTAATATTCTGTCTGAAGTTAGTATGCTTCTAATAACGTGCAAATGACTCAGGGTGGCTCACCTCAGGCAGCTCAAGCCAGTCGGACGTGTTGTCCGCAGGGAAGATGATCTTGGTCGCGCCAGCTCGACGAGCAGCCACAGTCTTCTCTCTCAAGCCTCCGATGCGAAGAACCTTGCCCGTGACGGTCAACTCTCCCGTCATGGCAATGGTCGGGTCGAGGGAGTGGTTAAGCGCCAGGGACAGCAAGGCGCTGGCCATGGTGATACCGGCGGATGGTCCTAATTCGAGACATGTTAGCAAATCCAGGGTATAACGCGCGAAAAAGAGTTCAAAACATACCATCCTTCGGAACGGCGCCCTCGGGGCAATGCAGGTGGACCTTGGCCTTCTCGAAGAACGCGTTCTCAGGGAACTGTCGCGCCATAACGGACTTGGAGAACGAGTAAGCGATGTGCGAGGACTCCTTCATGACGTTTTGCAGGTTGCCGGTGATCTCCAGACCCGGCCGCGACTGGTGGTTCAGGGCGTTCTCCAGAATACACTCCACATAGAGCGCAGCGCCACCCATGCTGGTCCAAGCAAGACCCATGGTGACACCTGGCGGGAACCGATCGTACAGACGGTCAGCGGTGAAAACGGGAGGTCCAACGTAGTCCTTCAGAGTATCTTTGCCGATGCTGAGGTGGACGCTGTCAGGAACCTTGAGGGCCAATCGAGGGGTCTCGGTGGTCGACTTCTCGGGCTCGAGAGGAACCTGGGCTGGGTCGGAGGGCTCGTGGCCCTTGGATTCTTCTTGGGCAGCCTTGCCCTCGTCGGTCAGCGCAGCTTCTTCTGAAAGAACGTCCTCGCCGATATCCTCAACGATCTTGAATGCTGCCTTCCGGTACACCTTCTCAATCTGTTTCTTCAGGTTGCGGACTCCACTCTCCCGGCAGTAAGACTTGATTAACTCCTCGATGGCATCTTCATTCAGGTTCACATCAACGTCCTTCAAGCCAGTAAGCTCCCGGGCAGCGGGTGCCAGGTATCGCTGGGCAATCGCCATCTTTTCATCAGCGACGTAGCCAGAAAGTTCGATCAGCTCCATACGATCCAGCAAGGGGCGGGGAATAGTGTCGGTGACATTGGCCGTGCAGACAAAGAGGACCTTGGATAGATCTACGGGAACATCCATGTAGTGGTCCAGGAACGAGGAGTTCTGCTCGGGGTCCAGAAGCTCCAGCAAGGCGGAAGACGGGTCGCCCTGGTGGCCACGGCCAATCTTGTCAACCTCGTCGATCAGGATCAGAGGGTTCTCGGTCTGACATTTCTTTAGGGCCTGAATGATACGGCCCGGCAGGGCACCGACGTAAGTCCGACGGTGACCCTTAATCTCCGCAACATCAGTCAGCCCACCGACGGAGAAGCGGTAGTACTGGCGGTTCAAGGCACGAGCCACCGACTTGCCAATACTGGTCTTACCCACACCAGGAGGGCCAACTAGACAAAGGATCTTTCCTTCCACGGTTCCACGGAGCTTGCCAACAGCAATGAACTCGAGAATTCGATCCTTCACATCCTTCAGACCGTAGTGGTCTTCATCAAGCACGGTAACCGCGTTTTTGATGCCGAAGTTCTCCACGCTCTTCTGGCCCCACGGAATCTGAGTCAACCAGTCCAGGTAGTTGCGAGTAACGTTGAACTCGGAGGCGGCGGGCTCTAAGTGAGCCAGCTTGTTAATTTCCTCATCGAAGACCTTTTTGACGGCCTCGGGCATGGCAAGCTTCTCCGCCTTCTCCTTGAACTTCTCCACCAACTTATCCTTGCCGTCAGACTCAATACCAAGCTCTCGCTTGATACCCTTCATCTGTTCCATGAGCCAGTATTCGCGCTGGCGCTTCTGGATCTTGGCCTCTACATCCTTGGTGATCTTAGACTGTAGCTGGGCATTCATCAATTCCTTCTTCAAAACGACAAGCGCTTTAGGAAGACGTTCCTCGATGTTCATGGTCTCGAGCACTTCTTGCATCTCGTGAAGCTCACCGGCCGAGACTGCGGCAGCAAAGTCGGCGAGCTTGGCGGGTTCGTCACTGAGGTTTCCAGGGAACTGATCGGTATAAAAAGCCGAGATCTGGTCGCGGAACAAGGGATTCAAGGTCGCGATCTCCTTGCAGACGTTCACAATTTCACTGGTCACTGCCCGAATAATGCCATTTTTCTTGTCGTATGGCTCTTCAGTCAAGTTCTCCACGTTGACCAAGCTGACCGGGTATTTCTTCAGGAAAGAAGTGGGTTCATAATGGTCCTTGGGCGCATTCTCAGGTGCTACCTCTTCAAAGCTGGCCACGACGTCACCTCGCTTCTCGGTCGTCTTGTCTTCATTGGTCTCAGTTGTTCCACTCTTGTTGGTTTCGTTGGGAGGCAGCAGTGACGAGATCTTGATGCGCCGGTGGGGGTAAAGCACGGCGGTCACGCCACTAGATTCGCCGCGAAGAGGGTATGCGGCCGTGATTTGGGCGAACACTCCGGTATCGTAGATGTCATCCAGATTTTCGATTACGTCGCCGTCGGCATTATCATCCTTGAACAAAAATGCACCCACATACGGCTGACCTCGCTTCATCATTTCCTGGATCGCAACGGCAACGTTCGGGTCTCGGATTGTGATCGCTTTGTAGAATCCCGGGAACAGCGGACGCTTCGCAATGGGGATTGCCATCACTTGGGGATATACATCCGGGACGGCTGGTTTCTGGAGGGCCTTCTCTCCAGACCCTTTCTTTCCCTTCTTCCCACTGTCGTCATTGCCGCCGTTCCCACCACTGCTACCTGCACTGGGCTTCGAGTCGGCCGCGCCACTACTAGGCGGGACGGGCGATGGCTGGATCGAATCATCCTTTCCTTCTGCTTCTTTGGCTTCCTTCTTGGCGTCCTCCTCTAATGCTCGTTGTTCCTTCTCACCGGACGACCGGTCCTTTCGCCGCGTGGGCCCCGTCTGCTCCGCATTCTTTCCAGAATCGGACGGCTTCCTCCGGGATTCAGGGGTTCGCTCCGGTTCCTTGTCATCCTGTTGTGTCCCCTCATCCTTCTGTTCCGAATCCTCCTTCTGGTCCTCCGGTGGGGGTTTCTCTTTCCGTTGGATGGAGCTTGAGGAGAACGTGCGGGGAGCCGAGGGATGCACGCGGCCAACTCGGGTCGTGCTTAATGCTGACCGGATGATCGCATTATTCCTCGGCGAAGATAGAAATGGCCGTCGGAGTAAAGGGCGAGGTGTTTGGTGGAGCGCAGCTCTCCAGGGGAGGGTCTGGCCGCGGAGCATGCTATTCGAGATCTCTAAGTTTGGGCGTGTTCGGGTCTGGAGGGGTTAAGAGTAGAGGAAAGCTTGGAGATGGGAGTGTAGCACAGAAGCTCGAACAGCGTGTTCGCACAGCTCCAGGAGAAACGTGGTCGGGGGGAATTGAGGTAGTGGGTAATGTAGCTAAGGTCCGCAGTCGGACCACTTGAAAGTGCTCTGTAAGCAGGCGGTGCCGGTGCCGGATTAACCAGTTTATCCGCGGGAAGGTTCACTGCCGAAGCATCTCGAATTCTGCGCGAAGAAGGCGACTGGCAGAACGATTCCATTGGTTTTTTATAGACTTTTCCGTTCTTCTGTTTGTCCGGTCCTTCGCTCCTTTATCCCCCTTTCCTTTCCTTCCCTCGCCAGCGGGCGGCTTCGACCACGACAATATCCCTCCAGCCGCTGCTCAATATCAATCCATGAACCCATCCACAGCATTCCCAAAGGCCGCGGTCCTCCCCGCGCGCCTGCTGCGGACGCAACAATGTTCGGCGCAGACAAGCATCTGCTCCTCGGGGCAGAAACGAGGATATCATGCGCCACCCTCTGCCTCTCCTGCTAGACGTCTGCGGGAGGGCGTCTATAAGAGAAAGATCCTCGGACCCTCGGCCAGGGTAGGTAGCTTCCCATCTTGGTCTGCATGTTTTGAGAATTTTGCCAACTAACTCTCGGTAGATATTCCACACTACTTCCCCCCTCTCGGCGATCCCTGATCCCTACAAAGTTCTCGGCGTCGACAAAGGTGCATCGGCCGGTGACATCAAGAAGGCGTACTATGGCATGGCCAAGAAATACCACCCCGACACCAACAAGGATCCGGAAGCCAAAAACAAGTTCTCTGAAGCCCAAACAGCCTACGAATTGCTATCCGATGCCAAGAAGCGTGAGAACTACGATCGATTCGGCTCGGCTGCGTTTGATCAAAATGGCGGCTTCGACCCGAACGCGGGAGCCAATCCTTTCGCCGGTGGAGGTGGCTTCCATGGGTTTGGTGGTGGATTTGGCGGAGGTGGATTCGGAGGAGCAGGCTTCGGCGACATCAACTTTGAAGATCTGTTTGGTGCTTTTGCCGGAGGCGCTCGCCGGGGGCCCCGTGGCCGGCGCAACCCGTTCCAGGAGCAGATCTTCGTTGGTGAGGATATTGAAGTGCAGAGCAGCATCTCATTCATGGAAGCCGCCAAGGGTACATCCTCGGAGATCGTCATAACACCTTTAGTGCAGTGCGGTACCTGTAAGGGTGACGGAATGAAGGAGGGCACCAAGAAATCCCAATGCCGGACATGCAATGGCACCGGAACTCGGGTTCACATGATGCAGGGTGGTTTCCAGGTTGCCGCGACATGCGATGCCTGCGGTGGTGCTGGTATGTCCGTTCCTCGCGGGTCCGAGTGCGGTACCTGCCGCGGAAACGGTGTGGTCCGAGAAAAGAAGACTATCAAGGTGGACATTCCCGCGGGTGTTGAAGATGGCATGCGCATGAGAGTCACCGGTGAAGGTGATGCGCCTCCCACTGGAACCGCCGCCCCATCTGGTGCCCGCACCCAGAAGGGTGACCTCTATGTCACGATCCGAGTCGCTCCCGACTCCCGTTTCACCCGTAACGGATCCGACGTTCTTTACACAGCCTCGATTCCACTCACCACCGCCCTCCTTGGTGGTGAAGTGACCATCCCAACCCTTGACAACGAAGTCAAGGTCAAGGTGGCCACTGGTACCGGCACTGGTGATCGGATCACTCTGTCTGGAATGGGCATGAAGAAACTCGGCGGCCGCGGACGCCTCAGCCCCACGGGTGATCTGAGGGTTGAATTCAAGGTCGCCATGCCCAAGTACCTGACAGGCAACCAGCGGACTATCTTGGAGGTTCTTGCTGACGAAATGGGCGACAAGACGGCCCGTCGGACAATGAACTTCAACAAGGACAGGTAAGTCGCGTTGGTTTACCCTGGGACTCCGACGATACTAATGCGTTAATTAGCCCCTCAAGTCCCGAGTCCAACGGTGACGGCCATAAGAATGAGGGCTTCCTCAAGTCCGTCTGGCACAAGCTGACCGACAAGAACTGCGACTCATCCAAGCCCGAGGCAAAGGATACCAAAGACGCTGACAAAGAGAAGGGCGCCGACAAGGAGGAGTCCAAGAAACCCTAAACCTATGTAAATCTCCATGTACTGTATACCATCTGGTCTGTATCTACTTCAATGTCTTCATCATAGCGCCGGCGAGATTGGGGACCTGTTCTGCCTTGGGGATGAGGCAGACACACCTGTATTACTATGCTAGGTTTACCATGAAGCTCTCAACTTTCATAGAAAAGAGAAATTAAATCTTATAGTGTTTTGTATACTTGGGTCCTGTAAACACTGAGCAACTGGGGAGGCGTAGAGAGAAATGTGTATGAAGTGTGGTTCTGTTCCGCTGTTGGCGTTCGTTCGAGTCACGTCAGGGCATCACATCCCACCTGTCACCTTTCCAGTGGGACCCCTCTCCCAACCTCCCGTCACCTCCGACGTTTCCTTCTTTTGTCGTCTTCAATCTACTGTTTCTGGCCCCGCGACTCGACCGGACCGACGTCATTGGTGATCAACCATCAGGCGCCGACTTTCCGCCCTGTCTTACCCCACAGCCTCGATCCCGATCCCCTCAACACGCCCGCCGAACCTCACCGCTGCTCTCACGCCTCTCCCTAAACGATCTTGGATGGGAGCATCCTGCTCCTGACGACCGTCTCATAATGGTCCAGTCACCGATGCTCTCTTGCCCGTTGAAGCAAACGAACGAAATCGATTGGATCCAGCCCCTCAAGGATTACATCCGGCAGACCTATGGCGAGGACCCTGAGAATTACAGTCAAGAATGTGCCACCCTCAACCGCCTCCGGCAAGACATGAGAGGCGCTGGTAAGGATAGCGCTACCGGTCGCGATCTGCTGTATCGCTACTATGGCCAGCTGGAGCTGTTGGATCTCCGGTTCCCGGTTGACGAGAATCACATCAAGATCTCCTTTACATGGTATGCCTGATTGCACCTTTCAACTATATCGGATTGAATCCTGACTAGACTTCTACTACAGGTACGATGCGTTCACTCACAAACCGACCTCTCAGTACTCCCTCGCCTACGAGAAAGCTTCCATCATCTTCAATATCTCCGCTGTCCTCTCTTGTCATGCTGCCAATCAAAACCGTGCCGAGGATACCGGTATTAAGACAGCCTACCACTCTTTCCAGGCTTCTGCTGGAATGTTTACATACATTAATGAGAACTTCCTCCACGCACCTTCCAACGACCTGAATCGGGAAACGGTCAAAACATTGATCCACGTTACACTCGCTCAAGCTCAGGAGGTCTTCTTGGAGAAGCAAGTGGCCGATGCCAAGAAGCCTGGATTTCTAGCTAAATTGGCTGGCCAGGCTGCCTATCTATATTCCCAGGGAGCGGAGACAATGCAAGACTTTGTCAGCAAGAGCGTGTTCGACAAGGTGTGGTCTATTGTGGTGCAGGCAAAGGCAGCACACATGAACTCGGTAGCGTCCTACTACCAGGCCCTCGCGGATGATGAGAGCGGATCTCATGGTATCGCCATTGCGCGACTGCAGTTGGCTGACAAGCAGGCCAACACTGCCCTCGGTTGGGCCAAGTCCTTCCCCTCCTCAGCTCCTGCGACCTCGAATCTCACAGCTGAAGCTGGGCCCGCTCTGGTGGAACTCATCAAGCATAATCTGGCGAATGTGCAGTCCAAGCTTGCCTCGACTATCAAGGACAACGACTTCATTTACCACCAGCCTGTCCCAAACGAGGCGGGTCTGTCAGCTGTCGCTAAGATGCCCGCCGCAAAGGCGATCCCAGTTAGCGAGCTCTACCAAGGACAGGATATCCAAAGGATTATCGGTCCAGATATTTTCCAGAAGCTTGTCCCCATGTCTGTCACCGAAACTGCCAGTTTATACGACGAGGAGAAGGCCAAGTTGGTTCGTGCCGAAACTGAAAAGGTCGAGACAGCAAACGGTGAGATGGCTGCTAGCCTTGATTACTTAAAGCTGCCCGGTAGTCTCAACATCTTAAAGGGAGGAATGGATCAAGATATGACGGTCGATGAAGAGTTCCGCCGCTGGTGCTCGGAGCTGGGTGGTCACAAACCATTCAACAAGGCCTTTGACGAGCTACAGGAGCGCAAATCAGAAGTCCAATCACATCTGGACCAATGCTCGAAGCAACTTGACATGGAAGAGAGTGTCTGCGAAAAGATGCGATCCAAGTATGGAGGTGATTGGAGCCAGCAACCTAGCAGCCGACTCAATACAACGCTTCGTGGAGATATCCGCACCTATCGTGATACTATTGCAGAAGCCAGTGCCAGTGACACTCAGCTTTCTGCTACGTTCCGGCAATACGAGGCGGACTTTGACGAGATGCGTTCCGCCGGGGAAACAGACGAAGCTGATGTTCTTTTCCAAAGAGCAATGATCAAGGTTGGGTCCAAGCAGAGTAAGGGCAAGAATGGAGCTTCCAGCCCTGCAGAAGGCAGCCTACTGGACGATGTCTATGACGAAGGCGGCATGTCCGTTTCGGATCAGATCAACAAGGTGGAGGAGATTTTGAAGAAACTCAATCTCGTCAAGAGAGAGCGAGCCAATGTGCTCAAAGATCTCAAAGATAAGGTGAGCATGAAGTTCCAACGAAGTATACTACGTCGCTCACCGTACTGACCAACTACAAGGTTCACAACGATGATATTTCAAACGTATTGATCTTGAACAAAAAGTCGATTACTGGTCAAGAGAATCAGCTCTTCGAAGCTGAGCTGGAGAAATTCCGGCCGCACCAGAACCGGCTTTTGCAGGCAAATCACAAGCAGTCATCACTGATGAAGGAATTGACCAAGATATATGGCGACTTGCTCCAGGACAAGCGCATCCAAGCTGAACAGTCAAAGTACGAAGGTATCACGCGCCAAAGGAACGCGGTGATGGCTCGATACAAGAAGGTATATGAGGCATTCAATGGTCTCACGATGGGCATCTCCCAGGCACGGAAGTTCTATAACGATATGGGTGACAATGTTGATAGCACGCGGAAGAACGTGGAGACCTTCATCAGTAACCGTCGGTCCGAAGGTGCTCAGCTTCTGAGCCAGATTGAGCACGACAAAGCCGCCGGTGTCACAGATCAGGAAGACCAGGAACGAGAGAAGCTCCGTCAATTGATGGAGCGTCTGTCAACAGGACCGAAGCCATCGTCTACCTCGCCGTCCACGGGCTCTGCTGCTGCGCCTCCTAAGGTCAAGTCACCGCCGCCTCCTGTTCACGCTCCAGGATATTCGGCGATGGGCTCTGAACCAAAGATGTCACCTCGCTATCCTCCCAACGTCCCTGGAGCTGCTCCTCTGTCACATTCCCCGGCACCTTATGGTCAATACGTGGGTGGTGCCCCGGGCTACATGCCCAGCCAACCCTTCCAGCAAGGCGCCGCTGCGCCGCTTTCAGAGGGTTACAATCCCATGGCATACCCTTACCAGACCCCCGTCTCCCCACCACCAAACCAACAGTTCTTTTCCCAAACACCTACTCCCTATAGCGGGTACTCTAGCGCCAGTCCTGCTCCTTCTGCAGCCCCAGCTGGCACTCCATCGCACTACATGGCCCCGCAAGGCTACATTCCTCCCCCGCCTCCCCCACGCCCGCAGCAACCCCAATATGCACCCACTGCCGGCGGCCCGTACCCCTCTGGGCCTGGCGGATATGCGCAGGCCCGACCATACGGGCACCACAAGACACCCTCGCAACCACAGGGGCAGCCACCTGCGTCCAATGACCCGTGGGCTGGTCTCAATGCGTGGAAATGAACATAGTTGGTAGACATGACGACGAGCGTGGAAAACGGCGGGGGCATACATATCGGCGTTTGTTATTGATGTTTTTGATATCACTCTTATTGTATTTACGTGGTCTTGTTGTTTTAACTTCAGTTCTTTGTCCTGATTGGATTAGATGCTTGCTTTGAATTACTTGGGTATTTTATGCTGCCCAAATGCTCTTGTATGTGGTGAATGCCAAGATACGCAGACGTGGTACCAGCAACCCGCAACGGCTTCCCAAGGTTCTCGGAGTATATACAAAACCCCGAAGATTGGTCTATGAAACGGAATACCAAAATAATAGAAGAATTCGTCCCATTGTATTAGAGACCAGACGAGAAGGCCCACCGGGCAGGACTCAAAACCACCAGAACGCCGAGATGATCGATAAATGTATACATGAAGGCCCAGCGGGCGACCCACAAAAGTACCAGCCAGAACTTGAAACGCCGATGGGTATCATGAGATAAAGCACGAAGAGATGAGAGGACATCAGAGGCAGAGGAACAAGAGCGCAGCTCAAGTAGCCCGAGGCATGAGGCAAGAGCAATACAAAAACCCAAAGCAGTGCGCTCAGCCCAACACAGATTCAATCCGTATACTGAAGCCCCAATTGGGATAACCAAGGTTATGGCACACGGAGGATTCGAAATTGCACCAGACTGAACGCGCCAGCGTCAGATCATACACCACAGCTGAATCAGCCTCACGGCTGAAACCTCAGCCGGAACTGGCGCCCCCTCCGCTCCTCGCGCACGGTATACAGAAACCTAGCGATGGTCTCCTGCTCAGAGAGTCCAGCGCTATTGAAGTGTTTCCGCACGACCAGCGCAAACTGGTCCTTGCTTACGCGGTCCTGGCCGATAATCCGGCGCAGGCTTGCGTCTTCAACGGACGATTCGGTCTGCGAGCCCGAGGCGGTGTTTCTTTCACTTTGTTCTTTGTGGGAAGATTTGGCGCGGCGGGCTGCGAGGGCTGTGGGGGAGCGGAGGCCGACGCCTTGAGAGAGGACGATGCGGGAATAGTCGTTGGAGAAGGCGCTCGGGGTGGGGAGTTTGTGGACGTGGCGGTAAGCGTGGAGGATGTTGAGAGGGAGGTCAGACCATGGCACCTTTTGAATTGAGTTAGATAACTGGCTTCCGGTTTCCTGGACGGTCGGATTGGAGATTCCGTGACGTCGTCGAACGTCCCGTCCCCTTAAGACTGTGTACATACTCTGGGCTGTTCGTCCGCTTGATGGTCATGGGTAGCCGGCACGCTGGTTATTGAAGCTTTATCTTTGGCTGTAGCAGCGGTCCTGCGCTTCGGTGCAGCGCTCTTGTACTCTCGTGTGCCACTGGAGGCTTCGGACCTCGAGTCGTCCACGATTGCGGCGGTGCGCTGGCGCGGGGGTGCCATGGCTGGGACGGCAGGCGTGGGGAGGAGAAAATCAAGAACAAATGCGGTCAATGGATACGGAGGACGATTTCAAAGGGAGCAATGCCAGTGTCTGCTTGCTGGTCAGGCTATGGGCTGGTCTCAGCACACTGGACTCGACGAGATTCTCTCCGCTTGCGAGGCGGAAGCAATTGGCAGAATGCACTTTCCGCTTTTGTGACCGGACTTGGCTCCGAGATTGCGACTAGCATTATTCGGTGTGATAAACTACATTATTGTAAAAAGGGTAAGTATTGAGTGATTGCAACATGGCCTGGGTGTACGAGCTGAGTGAATCCAAAGAGATTCCCAAATTGGAAACTCTGGCACTCACATTACCCGATTGAGCCTTCTCCACGAGTTGCCCTGTATAGACTCGTCCGGAGAATCGCCTCACCGCTCCATGCGGAGAGATGAAAAAACATGTCGCTTGCAAACCTCCGCAAGTCGGATTATCCAGCGGGACCTCAGCCTGTCGGTCCACCGGCGCGCCCTTTTCCGAGTGGGGGAAATTTTACCTAATTTTCTCTCAGGTATACCGAACCACGAAGTGTACGGTGTACAATGTAGCCACTTCGGCCATATTGCCCATTTGATAATTTGTGTCTGTATAGCATAGCCTAGGCTGTTCCTCAGCTTTCATCCCGGAGGCAACAGAGGCTCGCCACTGCCGAGCCTCGGAAGAATGTCGGCGGGTGAAAATCTTCGGCGGGTCAATTTGCCCCGAGCCAAGGACCAGGGCACCAGGGCGAAAAAGAAGTGTGGAGATGGGCGAGAAAAAAATTAGAAAAAAAAAAAAAGAGGAACACGCAAACGAAAGAGGGACGGGCTAAGGAGCACGCAAGGCCGAGTCGGGACGGCGATGCCGAGTCGCAGGCCGAGTGCGTAGGTCGGGCCCGCGGCCCCAGACACGGAATCACGTTGGGGTTAGGGGCGGACAGAAGCCGTCGACACTTTCTGGATCATTCACCGAGGCATCCCTTTTCGGCTCGAATTCATACCATGCTACACTACTTGCTCCGATCATTTGAAAAAATTTTTCTCATTCGTTACTCCAAACAGCTTCAAGGCCCATGGATACTATACTACGGTTTGCGGCCACAGCCACCCATGGCTTTCACTCCTGACTCACCTAGCAGCCTCCTATATCATCGTGGGGTCGGGGCAAAGCCACACTAAGCTCCGCAATAATGTCTGCGGGAATGGCATAATTAGGCACTCGGGTACTCCGACATCTTCCGACTCTGTCCTCTCCGGAGGTACTCTTGCCCCAGCCCTATGGCCTGATTGTCTGCCTGAGCCTGGACCACGCTCGGTGAATGGTACCTGCAGTAGAATCGATCTAGCTTTGTTGGAGCCGTGTCGTCATAGCTCCTGCTGTGATTACCCCCATAAAAGCCGATGCTAGCGTCTAAACGCACGTCAGAAAACGGAGTGCCGGTATATCCAGCTCGGTATAGCTCGTAGAGTAATGGATATCCATCGGACGAGGGGCCGGGGGAATGAGAAGCTCCCTGGAAAAAAACTTGGAAGCCCCGTCGGGTGACAGGGCCGATCTCAGGTATTATCGGCTCGCAAGCAGCACTGTATTGAGCGTCATCTTCGCGCAGTCCGACGTGCTCAGATACCCGGGGAAAGAAAGCCGAGGCTGATAGTGCGTGACAGTCTGGGTTCCCGTGCGCCGAAATCGATGGATGAACGTGACGTGAAGCCACCGACGAAAGAGCTGCGATAAGCGCACCCTTGGTTTCGCATGTGAAACTCTTCGAAGCACAAGCTCGAGTTGGCTCGTGGATCTCTGGGGGTCTGGGTCTGGTTTAAGTCTGGGTCACCCTTGGAGCCCCGGATGACCGGCAGCACGTGAAAAGAAGAGTGGCCAGAGAGCAGCGACGTGTCCTGATTGTGCTCTGGGAACGGGCATTGGCAGATAAGCTGGCCCCGGGCAAAGACCCAGTCGATCACGCCCAGGACATCTGCTAATTCCATTTTCCCGGATCCCGGTGGGTAGGCTTACCAGACACGGGAATATGGGGTAGGAATAATTCACTCAGCTGGGTGGGGAGTTTTCGGCCCTCACCGAGAACTGGATGGGTATGGTGATCGCAACCCACCCCCGACCCCTTTTTCTCTATCTTCTCATCCTTTGCATGGAGTCGTCCCGGGAGAGGACAGGTGGTGTTTATCTCCAAGTATTGGCACCCCCTCAAAACGGCCGGACTCCGGAGTCTCGGCCCCGCATCGTCCTGGGTGTAGTGATATCAGCATGATGCCCCTGGCGGATCTCATTGGACCAGGGGAATTCCGTTCCAGAAGCCGTGGATCGCGGATCCCTCGCCTTGGCGTTGGAGACGTTCGGCGGCGAGTGCGTGTGCATACGGCAAGGGTGAGTGCGCGGGTGCGTGTGTCAAGGAGTATTTTTTTAGGTAAAATCCAAGAAAGGTTGCGGTTACACCGACGGTCCTTGACCCTTGTAGTGATTTTTCGTTTGGAAGTAGCCTCGTCCACGCTGTACACAGTAATCGGAGCCGACAGTTACGGAAATACCCTACCCCGGATTCCTGGGAAATCCCCGCATCCGATGTTACCTTAGTATTATCTTATGGCATTACTTTATCTCAGCCCGGTGACTGGAATGGGTACGGGTATCCTCCGCCCCGTCGACACCGCTACACGCCATCCATGGCGTTTCGCTCGAGATCTCAGCGACCAGGCAGCAGGACGATTGAGAATCGAGCCCGGGTAATCTGTCGCTTTCAACTGGTTACTACGTCATAGCTGTCGCAAGGGGCTTGCTGCCGCTGATGTGTCCAGACCGAGTTCGATGCGAGAACGAAGGCGAGCTGAGCTGAGTCGGGCTTATCTTTTCTTTTTTTTCTGCAGTGTTGATTTGAGGTGGCGTGTCGAGTGACTGTTTTCGTCGCGTAGGTGAAACCTCATTTTGACCGAAGGACCTTGGAAACCCGGTGGTGGAGGTCGGGAATAACGGGGATCCGGGGCTGCTGCGTGGGTTCATGCGCTTTGAATTCGATATTTTTATTTTTCCATTTTCCAATTTTCCATGTTTTCTGCCTCTGGTAAAAGTAGCCAACGTATGAGCGACGGGCCAAGTATCCGCCGCACCCGGGAGGAAGGTCAAGCCTGAAGCTTGGATAACCCCGGATGAACGGGGGACGCAATCTCTGACGCTTTCGATATCAGCGATGTCGGACGTGATAGAGTAATCCGAGAGGCGATAACGCCAGTTCACCCAGACGTTGAGCCATGCAAGGACACGAGTCTACGGCAGGTCGATCTCCGGTTGGGGATTGGAGATTGCGGGGTAGTGAAATCTTTGAGTCACCGATGCTGGGAGGTGACGATCACTGGGTACATCACCCCAAACCTTGACGATCACCCCGGCGAATGTGGTGATAAGACGGCGGCGATCCGATTGAATCGATGAGGAATCTGCTCGACGGAAGAAATCGGCAATTGAAGACAAAACCAGAAAACCCCCACGCCGCAATAGTTGGTGGATAGCGGTGTCGATCAATGCGATCGCGGGGCGGATCTCTGAAAAGTCTGCAGGGGGGCGGAAGAAAATAGGGGAAGTGAGACGACGGTCACGGATGCCGGGTTGTGCTGAAACACCTCGTCGCTCCAATAAACAGGTGCAGCGTATCCCCGGGGAAAGCTCCGTAGTTCCATTTTCACGGCTTACACAGTTTCATCAAGGGCTCGGCAAAATGCGGGTAATTGCTCGAAGCGGTCGACAGGTCTACGGGATGCTCAACCGCCCTTGCAGATCGGGGCGCTGAATCCGGAGTTTCTCCAAGGTTGCGCCATTCCCCGTGGAGAGACCAGATGTGGCAGCGTCCGCGTCCGGCGCGGATTCCGCACGGTGGAGTCCCAACATGAGGCCAAAAGTACTCCGGCATTCAACCACGGCTCTCGACAGACGCGCCCTTATCTCCCGGAAAAAGATATTGAGTTGCAGTTGCAATCCGGGGTGATGGCCCGTGGGGGTGTTCCCACGGGGTTCGGCCGAATAGAACAGCTAGAGAGAGAGAGAGAGAGACCGCGAAACCCGGCCGCGCAAGACGGATACTACGTCTGGGATGTTTTGCGCATTCCCGCCTATTTTCAGACCTAAGATCTGCCACTAAATGGGGCACGGCTATATGCAGGCCACCCATCGTCCACGGCCCTGGATCTCGAACCGGGGGGACGGTCAAGGGTGTAGGCGATCGTCTGGCCAAACCAGTGAAGCTGCCTGTAGCCATCACATGGGGGGCACCTTGCCTGAGTGGGCGGGAAAACGGAAAAGACTTGCCGAGTGGGCGTTATCTTTCTTTATCCTGGGGCTTTGGCTTGGGGCTAAACTCCACGGGGCCTCCGAAGTAGGACCGCCATCACGGCCGCCTTCCGGAGCATGAACCTGTGCCACAACACTCGTCATCCGGGAACATTTGCATCTGAACTTGCGACTTTGCATCCCCTACGATAATTGGTCCTTCCACGCCTATCAGTCCGTCCAGCCGGGCTCACGGTCCTGGCCATTCCCCAGAGAATCCGGGGTATTCTACCCGTTCTCTTATCGGCCACCCTGATTTGAAGTCCCTACCATGACATTCCACGGTCCCAAGACCAGAACAATTCCAATGTGATCCGGTTCCTTTTCGTGCGATCTCACCTGTACGATCGGGCTCATGACTCCATCATGCTCGAATCAGTGCATCATGTGTCGACATCATCGATGATTGACTCTGGCGTCACTGGGGATGACCTTGGAGTAAGACCGACCGAGAAGGAGATAACGTTTCGCTCATGACTGGCTCATGCCATCATGGTTTATCATGCATTTTGGGGAGATAAGGAACAAGTTCCCAGCTTTCTCCAGACGCGCGATAGCCGGACAAGGCACGGAGCGGCCGCGCAAAGTCCACGCACCGCGGTCACGCCACACGGGGTTCTTCAGGAAACTATGAGATAATCAGAGGGCCTTTTGCGTAGCGTCGGAACTAGCCCTCGTCCCCACATTTGCGGTATGGAGTGCGTCGCCCTTTTCGACTTTTCTTCCTTTTCCAGGCCCCTCGGGTTTGGCGAATTCATGCCATTACTGATGTCGAAATGTACCCGATTGATTACACAACGTAGACAGAATGGAATAAAATCAGATACTATAGTCCAAGTAGGCTGGAGGGATGAAAAGTGTAGACGGGGGATTCCCCACCGCTGCAATAGGCAAGTCGATCTACCGCACGTTGTCCAATTTTTTCTTTTTCCCTTTTTGCTCGGAATAAATTTTTTCTTTTTTTTTTTTCACTTTTCCTTTTTCGCCCCCCGGTCCCCTTCTCCCCCACACCGCAGCCCAACCTTGTTACGATCCGATAAGTCCTTTTGGGAAAAAAAATCTTTTTTTTCCTTTTCCCTTTTTGATTTTTCTATTTCTATTTTTTTTTTTTTTGGCCTTTGATTTTCTGACTTTTCCCCCCCAAGTCCGATCCCGAAGGACCCCGATTTCTCCCTTCCTCCATTTTTCCCCTCCATTCCTCATACATCTTCCCCCCCCTTCCTTCTTTTTCTTTTATCATCTCCTGCTCCCCAGATCGTCATCTCCAGATTCTTCTTTCCCCCTTTTTCCACCTCGCATACCAACACCACCTCCCCCACACTCCTACACCTATACAAGGAACACTTGTAAGAGGATCACAGGGTAGATCATCGATCGGCTTGAACAATCCCCCTCGGGTGCAGATCAACCGGAACCTTTTTATTAGCTCTGGGCCCCCTGTGGTGATAAATCGCTTCCCTCGGCCCTCATCTGCCTTTTTACACACCCTGCTTCTACCGGCCACAAATCCGGCGCCCACCTGAAGATATTCACATGCCACCACCGGTTTCGTCAGCGGGGTTTTCCAATCTACTGAATCCTCAAGAAGCAGCGGATTCCACTGCTCAGCAATCTCTTTCGGGAGACTCCAGTTCTTCGATGGCTTCTTCTGTGAGCCTGCTGCCGCCTCTCATGAAGGGTGCTCGTCCTGCCAACGAGGAGGTCCGTCAGGACCTGCCCCGGCCTTATAAATGTCCACTTTGTGACCGTGCATTCCACCGCCTGGAGCACCAGACCCGGCATATTCGGACGCACACGGGCGAGAAGCCTCACGCCTGCCAGTTCCCCGGCTGCACCAAGCGCTTCAGCCGTTCTGACGAACTCACTCGTCACTCGCGCATCCACAACAACCCCAACTCCCGCCGCAGCAACAAGGCCCAGCACCTTGCGGCCGCTGCTGCCTCCGCCGGCCAGGATGCTACCATGGCGAGCGCCGCCAACATGATGCCTCCACCCAGCAAGCCCATCACTCGCTCTGCGCCGGTTTCGCAGATCGGATCCCCGGACGTCTCGCCGCCGCACTCCTTCTCCAACTACGCGAACCACATGCGCTCAAACCTGGGCCCCTACTCGCGCAACACCGAGCGTGCCTCTTCGGGTATGGATATCAATCTGCTGGCCACCGCTGCGTCGCAGGTGGAGCGTGACGACCACATGGGCTTCCACGGATCGCGACACATGTTCGGTTCGCGTCATGGCACCGGCCGCGGTCTGCCTTCCCTCTCGGCCTACGCCATATCTCAGAACATGACTCGGTCGCATTCGAACGAGGACGATGATGCTTACGGTGGACACCGCGTGAAGCGCTCGCGCCCCAACTCCCCCAACTCCACCGCGCCCTCGTCCCCGACCTTCTCGCACGACTCGCTGTCCCCTACTCCCGATCACACTCCTCTGGCTACTCCTGCACACTCGCCTCGTCTGCGCCCTCTTGGAGCGAACGAACTGCACCTGCCTTCAATCCGCCACCTGACCCTTCAACACACTCCTGCTCTGGCCCCGATGGAGCCTCAACCCGAGGGTCCTAACTACTACAGCCCCGGTCAAGGCCACATGGGACCGAGTATCACGGACATCATGTCCAAACCCGATGGCACGCAGCGCAAGCTTCCCGTGCCTCAAGTTCCCAAGGTTGCGGTGCAGGACATGCTCAACCCGACAGGCGGCTTCGCGTCCATGTCTTCGTCAACCAACAATTCCGTTGCGGGCGGTGACCTGGCCGACCGCTTCTAATCTTGTTCTTTCTCATGTTCTGTTATGCGCGCCACGAAACGATATAGACTTTGTGCATTTTATTGGATTGCAGGCATCATCGGTGTCGGTTTGGATGGATTTTTTCTTTTTATAGTCGGCGTCTCCATGATATAGACGGATGGGATCTTACTTGTGGCTGTTTCTCTTTCTCCTAGGGGTTTTCCTTCTTCGAGTCCCAAAATTTCCTTTCGGTCGACCTGACTACTTATTCTTTTTTTCATATGTTTTGATTCTCCTCTCCCAGGCCTGTGGTCTGTTATACTTCTGACCACCCTGTTTTATTCTCTTCTCTAATTGCTGACCCTGCTCTGCATGGGAAAAATGAAAATCTCACTTTATATTCCACGTCATTTCTCAAGTTTCTGTAGTTCCAGTGTGGTAGTTTCACATGAATGGGGTTGGCACCCCCTCCCACGAGATGCGCCGGAACCAGGGTCTGGCACTCAGTCTGGAAACGCCATCGACCATGTCGATCTGCCACATCTAGACCAATCCTCACCATCTGGTCCCAAAGACAAAATATCCTTCACGTTGAAATACACAAATGAAAGCAATTGCAACGATGCTACTGCGCAGCCCAGCGTTAGCCCGACACCCCCGCTTCCCCCCCATTGCTTAGCGCAGAAAATCCATCAGGTACACATGCGAACTTGGGAACTTTTTTCTGTCTAGTCCAATCCTTGTGTTACGCATCCACCCTCTCCGGCCATGGACGCCTAGCCCGTGCAGAACTGTATCGTGTCTATTATTCCGTACGTTCGTCCAAGCGTACCCACCTCCGTGCAGAGTGTCGGGCTGCGCCGGACCTAAAATGACATGCATGCTGACTCTCCTACAGGTACATGTTTGTACTTGCATAGAAAAGAAGTTGCGATCCTATCTGGCCCTCGAAAACCGGACTGGGGCTCTGGTGTATGTGTCTCTCGTTCATTGAAATATCGCGATCTCCGCACGCCCGAATGATTCCTATACGGCTCGTGCGCCGGTGACGACAGAGCCTCTAACGTGATCTCCAGGGTATCTGAATTTCCCCGCCAGCAGCCCGTGCGGAGCATGTCGGAGCCTGCGAGCCCCAAGAGCCGTCAGATCCGCCCCCGATCTGCTCTATCAGTACCTGTGCTCGCCGTTCTCCGTCCGCCGCTTCCTCTGCGTCGAACTTCCATATGAGTGAAAGTCCGCTTAACAAAAGACACGGCGTGATTGTCAGCGCTATGCCGGCTTCGTCGCCCACTCTGCCGGGCTTGTCGAGCGGGTCTTCCTCGCCGTCGATCTCGTCGGTGGATTCCGCTTGTGGCGGAAGACCTGCTTCGATGGAGTATGGCATGGCGCCCGTTATCACATCCATCGGGCCTGCAAGAGAGGATGTGGTTTCGCGCGCTTCATCCTCGTCGTGGAATACTGCTGCACGGTCTCTGGCCGTTTCTGTTCCCGAGGACATCCCGGGTCGCATGTATATCTGCCTTTTCCACATGCTGGACTGTCACGATTCTTTTGACGACGTCGCGCAGTGGCGCACTCATGTTCACAGTCACTTCCGCACTCACCCGCCGCCATCAACGGCGCGGTGCCCGCTCTGCCCGAATACCAAGTTCGTCGACGGTGACTCGGACTCGACGACATCCGTGGACGGCATCACCGCGGACACTCCAAAGGACGATACTGGCACAGACCCCTCGGCCTGGGACCGCATGCTTGATCACGTCGCAACGGAACACTATCAGCACGGACAGACGCTAGCAGGCAGCAGGCCGGATTTCGAACTGATGCGTTATCTCTACGGCCGGCGCATCATCTCCGACGCCCAGTTCACGGCTATGCAGCTTGCCCCTGCGCCGTCGAGCCCGGCATATCACCGTTCGCAGGATGGTGTGCGGGCTAGTATCGGGTCATCGGATGAGCCGTACTGCGCGCCATATAGTCGTAAGAGAGAAGAGAGGATCAGAGGGCAGCAAAGAGGGGTCTGTCTTGTTTGATTCCTTGGAATGTGCTGATTTGGATTGGATTTGAGTGTTGGGTTTCTTTTCTTTTCTTTTTTTGCTTCGGTTCACATATTCCCCCATCCTTTCAGTTGTATAGTTTGTATTCTGTAATTTGATTTCTGCACGCACTGTGTATCATTTCTTCATGTCTGGATTAGCTGGTCATTTCGAGGAAATTGCGCGGAGAATGAGATTGAACGAACTGCACCCAGGGAGGCTGCGTTTGTTGAGTTCTACTCTGGTGATGTAACGGTTGCTTTTGAGTGTCAAAAGAGCGCGGCCTACTAGACCCCGTTGCTCAGTGAGACCTATGAAGAGAGAAGATGGACGTGGAGCTGAATCTTCGGGATGTCGACTCTACGGGCGGTGAACCTGGTGGGGATGAAATGTGATAGAGCACATCCGCGAACTGCATAGACCGATAAATATTCGGGGATTACTTGCTCATTTATGTGTTTGTGTATCCAGTATGTCTTGGGCTTCATGGAGAAAGTAGGTAAATAACGAACTTATACCTTTCGATAGATAGCCTCATAGAGGATAGTATAAAACACCAGTATATCATATATTCCTTGTCTCTGGGAGAAAGGAATGTCACCTCGGCAATAAAAGTTCGTTTCCCTGCAAGTTGGTTTGGTTTGTATTCAAGGACACCAGCCTTATATTCCCCATGATCTTTACTTCCAGAAGTGAATGTTCAGCTAGTGCCTTCTTGAGTTATCTCGGATTTTCCGCTTTCTAGACCTTTCAGCTGCTCACAAAACTCCAATACACTGCCACCTCTATCCCCTCCTGTGCTCGTCGACCTCCCAAGCCCAAGAATACGTCTTTCTACAGTAAATCCATCATCATCTTGAGAATCGCAAAAAGTGGGTATCTTCAATATGGCACCGAGATTTCCTCAAGGCTATTTTCATTCGTGATATGGTAAGCCGCAGACACTGACCACGTCTCGAATGGCTGTCAAAAAACGTTCTCCGGAACATGCACAGGATCCAGTAGGCCACGCCTGCCTAGGGACGATGAGACAGGAAATCCGTTAGTCGTCGTGATGTTCACTTTATATTGTATATTGAATCATACGGTTTCCCGGGTATACTTGCCATCACGAAGATCAAGACTGGTGGCAGGGCCGTAAAGTGAAAGAAACGGTGGAGCCGATCTGACCGAACGGACTGAACCAGCAGAGTCCCTTGCAACAGTCGATCGGACGGGGTCATCTGGTGCCGTACTGGACAATACTTCGGATTCTTTTCGCGCGCTTCTACCACTTGTAGAGATATCAGAATTTGCAAACAAGGCCATAGTTACGACCAGTTTACAAATTGCGGACAAAAGAAGTGATAACGGGGGCCCGACATAGCGATACCCAATGGAACCAATAAAGCTTCCAAGCAACAAGCAACAAATAAAGAAAAATCTCCGGGTTCTCGGTCGATTTTGAGAGGCTGCTATACGTGGATCAACGATGAGATCAATGTATGCCGAGGTCACCATCGCCGTGGTAATTTCTGGAACGTTGACCGTTCTCGCGACAGCAATCTGGCCCCCGCTTGCGAAGGCGAGCAATGACAGGACCACAAGTGAGCCGGAAGTACCGTCAAATGTCGCGTATTTCCATCTCAAACTTGTCGCCACGATAACCAGTGCTGTTTGAAGCAGATTGGTGAGTAGAAGCCAGAGCCGTCGCCGCGGGCCCAATATATTTCCGAGCTGGCCTAATATCATGCCACCGGCTATGAAAAGCCCAAGGCTAATACCGACGTTTTGCAGCTTCACAATATTACCACCAATATGTAACGCTCCGACAGCAAGCAGAGCTGTGTTGCCAGTCTGGTTTGAGACGAAAACGTGGTAATCAGGAAAAGTCGTCGCGTCCATGATGCCCGTTGCCAGAGCGAGGCCCATGAGCTCAAGCTCAAGGATTAAGTCATCCGCGACTTCACCATTTAGTCGAACGATCATTCGCTTCACCGTGGTCGAATTGATGAAGCCACCACTGGTAGGCATCGTCAAGAACAAGGGAAATTATTCAAGACGTTCATGATTCATGGACCTATGTAGTAAAAAGGTTGGAAAAGTGGAAATCTCGTCGGAACTCGAAGCCTTGACAATCACGATGGCAGGCTTGGGATGTCGATAACGATAATGATGGGCCAGCGAGGAACTACAACTCGCATGAGGTATGGGACTGACGTCAAACTCGAGCCACGGCACCATGGTCTCATGACTTCCATCGTTCTAATCGGGAGCCACTACCTCCACAAAACAAAAAAGGCGAGACTACCCCAGGAAAATGAGGGGAAACCTTGGATCCGATCCGTTTCATTCATTCGCTCTCGTATTACCTGTTCTGACTCATATCGATCTAGTTACTCTTTTTTCCTCTTCCGGCACGTCGGCTCCAAACGTAAAATCTGGCAGTACCAACTCTCGTCCGATACATGATCAATAAGTAATTATCTCGTACGAGACCAGGTTTCCGATCCTCGACAAAGACCCCGAATGGAGCATCGGAGCGTGACGAGGTTTTCTTATACAGCCAGCCATAAGGCGTAATGGATGTATATAATTATGCGAGAGAGATAATGCACAGGAGACGATACTGGAAAACAGCTATTCCGAGACCGTTATTAATATAGTATAGTAAGTATTGGCATTAGGGTTCGAGAAACAAACGGAGAATGTAGGCAGTGACACCAATTTAGGGACGTACTGTAAATGGTGGCTCAAAACTTCTCTCTAATAGAGGCGCTGGCAAGACTAGGAAGCGCGATTTTGCTGTATGGTCAGTTTCGAATGCATACTGCAACTACTTGACTTTGTCACCTTTCGGAAGATACCGAGATATTCACAATACTTCAAAATGAATATCGACTTACGAATGAGGGAAAAATAGGCAAATACAACAGAAAAGAATACAGAAACGAACGTAGTCACCGTCGGCAATGACAATGCAAACACGACAAACACGCCCCACCGCCCTTGATAATCGTCTCCGGCGACTTCAGTTTCGCATTTGTTCTGCGCTGCTTTAAATCCCGGTGCAGCCTGACCCAGAATGAAACAGACTTCTCCCTGATTTGGATCTCCGTCAACTACATTCTTACAGCCACAGCCACAGTCACACCGCTCCCTTACCCCTACCCGGTTTCTCTCACAACCCCACCCTCCCACCAACGACATGGAGCGATTGTCGCTCAACGACAGCCCTGCCAATGCGCAGCAGCGCAACTCGCAGCAGTTCTCTCAAGAGAATACACTGGGTCCCGCCGGTCAGATGCAGCCGACCTCTGGCCCGCCTCAGCTCCCTCCGCAGATGTTCACCACTGCCGCACAACTACTCGACTTGACGGATAGTACGTGGATCGAAACCCATTGATGAATCGGGAAGAGTCATTCACTGACGTAGAATTTGCCGTATAGAGAAGCTCGTGCTTGTTCTGCGCGATGGGAGGAAATTGATCGGTGTCTTGCGAAGCTGGGACCAGTTCGGTATGAGTGTCGCATCGCCGTTCACAGAAACCTTCTCTTACCAGCCTCTCTTGCCATTTTACAGCAAACCTTGTCCTTCAGGATACGATTGAGCGCGTCTACGCCGGGAAACTTTACGCCGATGTCCCGCGCGGAATCTTCCTCGTGCGTGGTGAGAACGTCCTCTTACTCGGCGAAGTGGTATGTGCTTTGAGGGTCCTGACTTCCAAGACATCGAGCCCTCATGCTAATGCGATGTTGTAGGACTTGGACCGTGAAGATGATATCCCAACTACGATAACCAAGGCTCCCTTCGAGGAAGTCTTCGAGCTCAAGAAACAAGAAGACAACCAGCGCAAGAGCGGCGATAAGAAGCGACACACCGAGCTGTCGGCTCTTGGATTCGAGCCTGAGCACAGTGGCGAGATTCTATTCTAGTGGCCAATTTACGGTTGCTTGTGCGGTCGTTGTCTTCGTCTCCGAGGCCCCGAAATTTTATGCGTCGCACTCTCGGAACCATTGGAGACTTCGTCGTGGCAGGATGGAACCCGTCTTGATTGACCTGAACTTCTTCGCTTGTACACTATTAGATGATTGTGACAAGTGGGAAGTCTGTCTTGCAGTGGGCTGCTTCTAAATGCGCTCGGATTTATCGAGGCTCTAACAAACTGTGGACGCGAGGTTATACGAGGGACCTATGAGGGATATGCGACAGCATGCCATGGGGCAAGTAGCCTCTAGTCGGAAGCTGATTTTGCCGTTCTCCTTCGTCTCTCGGCATCCCGGTTGCTGCGATACGTGGGACGCCCCCGGATAATGGCGCAGAATGGCCATCCTCACACCCAATTCGGGACAATATTCCCCTTTTTTGCCCTGTTCAATAGTAGAATTTGACGAATGGATGGTTCTATAAAATAAATTTTTTTTTTTTTCAATTACATTTTCTCCAGAATAGAAGCGGGTCTCACTGCGGTGGAGAGTTCGTAGCCAGTTGCTTATCGATAACCGCGCCAAGAACCCGCTGTACCTTTTTTTTTCTCGTCGATTTTTCTCCATCACCGCCAGAACAGCATCCCCGCACGCTTTCTCCCCTTCTCCCCTGTCGTCCACGATTACCATGGCGACCCTGGCGGAGAAGCTCGAGAAGATCAAGTCTCCTAAGCTGCAGAATCAGCACCATGTATGTGTGATCCCGTGCCAACCCTCCGAAACTTACTGATCCAAGTGCAGACCGCCGTGGTGCTCTCTGCAGTGGAGGACACTCTTCGCGACCAAAAGGCAGACTTTTCCCCGACCGCATATTTCGCTGCGCTCCTTGCGCTGCTCTCCCAGTCCCTGTCCGCCGACCAAGGCATTGTTAACAAGGACTTGGCGACATCGGTCGTTTACCTGCTCGATATCACCACCGGCTACGTCCCTGCTCCGATCCTTCGCTCGAAATTCTCTCAGATCCTCACTGGCCTGGCGCCTGCTCTTTCGCTACCCGAGGTCGAAGCCCCGCTCCTGCGACCGTCAATTGGCTGCCTCGAGTCGCTGCTCATCGCTCAGGATGCCGCGGCATGGAATCTGCCTCACACCCAGATCGGTCCTCGCCGGGCAACGGCCGGTCTACTGAGTCTTTCGGTTGACCACAGGCCCAAGGTTCGGAAGCGTGCCCAGGATGCTTTGGTTAATGTACTCAAGACTCCCCCGCCCAGCCCGTCCTTGGATCACCCCGCTGCGGATATGTGCGCGGAGTCTGCGATGAAGACGCTGGGCGATAGCATTGCGACTGCTTCTAAGCAGAAGAAGGGCAAGCATGATGCTCATAAAGATAACCATGAGCCTCTCATTATCCATTCGCTCCAGCTGGTCAAGACCATTGCCACGGCCTCGGGCGGTTGGCCCAGCAAGAAGATCGAGTCACTCTGTGAGCTGTTGATGAACGCTTCTCGTTCCAGCAATGAGTATATTACTATGGGTGCGTTCGAGGTCTTCGAGGTCATTTTCGAGGGCATGGCGGACGAGTTCTCATCCTCCAAGCTTCCCCGTCTTTTGGACGCCATCTCTGAACTTAAGCCTGCACAGAACGACTCGCAGCTTCTTCCACCCTGGATCGCAGTACTGTCCCGCGGATACGATGTGTCTGCTCAGATTAACCCTGAAGATACCTTCGAGAAGCTGCCTGATCTTTTCCAGTTGATCTCTGGATTCTTGGCTTCGCCCTCGCACAACATCCGCGTTTCGGCTTCGGAGTGTCTGATCTCTTTCCTGCACAATTGTATCCCCAACAGTGTCATTGTGGATCCATCTGTTTACGATGAAAAGACACTGGAGAAGCTGGCAAAGGCCGCTGCTGACCTCCTGTCTGTCAAGTACCAGGCTGCTTGGATGGAAGTTTTCAATGTTTGCTCTGCCATGTTCGACTGCTTCAAGTGGCGATCTAGCCCCTTCCTCGTCAACCTTGTCACGACTATCGGTGAACTTCGCAGCAACGAGTCGTTCCATGGAAAGAAGGAGGCTGATGGCGTCCTCAGCAGTGCCATTGAAGCAATGGGCCCTGCAGCTGTTCTTGAGATTCTGCCGCTGAACATCATTGAGCAGAAGAACGGACAGCCTGGCCGTGTCTGGATGCTGCCTATTCTCCGTGACTCTGTTACAAATACCGAATTGCGTCACTTCCGTTCCGAGTTTGTGCCTTTGAGTGAGGCTTTGTACCAGAAGATGGTTGATTTCCGCAGTGCCGAGAAACATGTGGAGATGAAGATCTTCGAAACCCTTGTCCAGCAGACCTGGGGTATTCTCCCCGGGTACTGTGAACTGCCCATTGACTTGGTTGAGGCCTTTGACCAGAGCTTTGCTGAGCTGCTTTCCAACGTCCTCTACAAGCAAGCTGAGCTGCGCGTGGATATCTGCCGCGCTTTGCAAAACCTTGTCGAGTCTAACCAGGCTATCCTGTCTCTGGAGGGCGAGGAAGAGGATTTGATCCTGCAACGCCGGATCACCAAGGCGGCTGCCACCAAGAACATTGCCCATCTGGCCGGTTTTGCCAGTAATCTGCTGGCTGTGCTGTTCAATGTCTACAGCCAGACCCTTCCTCACCACCGTGGCTATATTCTGCAGTGTATTAATGCTTATCTGAGCATCACTCCCGAGACGGAGCTCAACGAGACTTTCTCCCGGGTTACATCCATGCTCGAGTCCTCGCTAGGAGAGGAGCAGCAGCAGGAGGCTCCCCAACAGGGCCAAACCAGCAAGATGCCCCCAACTTCACACACCCTGATTGACCTGGTTATTGCCATGTCTATCTACCTGCCTCGCACCAGCTTTAGCGGCCTTTTCGCCATGGCGGCCGCTATCCTCAACGGAACTTCCCCCAACCCCGATCAGCAACTTATCAAGAAGGCATACAAGCTCATCCCTCGTCTTGCTTCGACCGAGACGGGTAGCGCTGCTTTGCAAGAGCGCAGCGGCGAGCTGCAGGCTCTCATGCTGGCCACCTCGGACAAGACTCCCGCGTCCGGTCGACGAGACCGCATGTTAGCCATTCACGAGCTGATCACTCATCTGCCCACTTCTGATCTCCACTTCATCCCGGCTATCTTGTCCGAGGTTGTTCTGGGGTGCAAGGAGAGCAACGAGAAGGCCCGTACTGCCGCTTTCGATCTGCTGATCCACCTCTCCCGTCGCACCACCGACGCCGAGCGCAACCCTGAGGGTACTGTGATTCGTAACTCACTGGTTTCGCATATGCCAGACGACTCGCCCGACGCCCCTGCCACCATCGAGGAATTCTTCACCATGGTGTCCGCGGGTCTGGCCGGCTCGTCTCCTCACATGGTTGCCGCGTCCGTGACTGCCCTGTCCCGCCTCTTCTTCGAATTCCATACCCAGCTCCGCCCCGAAGTTCTCTCCGATCTCGTGGCTACCGTCGAGCTCTTCCTTACCAGCAACAACCGCGAGATCGTCCGGTCCGTCCTCGGCTTCGTCAAGGTTGCCGTGGTCGTTCTTCCCGATGACGCCCTGCGCCCCCGTCTCTCGGCCCTCGTTCCCAACCTCATGGCTTGGAACAAGGAGCACAAGGGTCGCCTCCGCAGCAAGGTGAAGGGCATTATCGACCGACTCGTGCGCCGCTTCGGTGCTCCGCTCATGGAGAGCCTGGTTGGTGAAGATGACCGCAAGTTGGTCGTTAACATCCGAAAGCAGCGCGAGCGCAACAAGCGTAAGAAGAAGGAGGGTGCCGCTGGTGAAGATGACGATGAGGAAGAAGAGAAGCCTGCCCAGCAGCAGTCCGGCAACGCCTTCGACAAGGCCGTCTACGGTTCCGACTCCGATGACTCGGACGATGAATTTGACGACGATGCCAGCGAAATCGATGTCGACGAGACCGGGACTGCCCGCATTAAGGGTAAGGGCGCCGGTGGCAGAAAGAAGGCTCAGAGCACCCAGTACATCCGCGAGACGTCCCCCGATGACAACCCGCTTGATCTGCTGGCACCCGATGCTCTGGCCAACATCTCCACTACTAAGCCCAGCCTGCGCTTCCTGAACACCGGCCCTGGCTCGAAGAAGAAACGCAATGCCAAGTTCGACGCTGATGGTCGTCTTCTTCTCGGCGATGATGACGCTGCTGCCGACGTCGAGATGGATGGTGCCCAAGGCGGTGGCATCAATGCTTACCTCGAGGCTGTCAGTGGACCCGATGCTGCCCGTCGCGGCCAGAAGGGCAAGGTAAAGATGGGCCAAGCCAAGAGGGGCGGTGACGCTATGGATTTGGATGAAGATGATGACGCCGCTATTAAGGAGAGCCTTCAGGGCGGTCGTCGTGGTCTTGGTGCCGCCAAGTCTCACGGCTCTCCCGGCGGGGGCCGTATTGAAAAGCGCCGCACTCCCTTCAAGGGCAAGGGCGGAGGCATAAAGGGTGATGGTGCACGTGGCCGTGGTGGCTTTGCTGGACGAGGTGGTGGCCGAGGCGGTGCCCGTGGCGGACGTGGTGGCTTCGGTGACCGAGGCGGTTTCGGTGGCCGTGGTCGTGGTGGCTTTGGTGATCGTGGTGGTCGTGGTGGTTTCGGCGGCCGCGGCCGTGGGAGCCGGTAATCGCAAGTCCACCGCTTTCTTATATCTTCTTTCCTTTCCATCTACCGTGATGGGAAGATCGGGGAGACTGTTTCACGCATCCAAGGCTCTGCCACACGTTCTTTTTGGTTAGACGAGACGTTTCGAATAATACCCCCTTGGCGCTTCCGTTTGGGGGTTCACTGATATTCGCAGGTCATTGGGCTTGTCTTGTCATGATTTGATTACGAGCAAAAGTTTGTTAGGGCATCTGCACATAGAAATTCTATCTTTTTTCTGCACTTGAAGTGATTTTCTGCAACGTATTGTTCGCAATCTGAGCCACCCTCGGTCTACTTAGATATTAGTCCTTACCTTGGTCCCCCTTTATCTTGCGTCAATGAAATCTAACAACCATGTACCTCAGCCAAGACATGCGCCGAGTTTGGGGAGCGGATGGCGGGCTTGGCGCCCAGGACTGTGGCCGCGCTCCCAGGGAATCCTGACGTAGGGCATCAAACTTCAAAGCAATACCGAAACTGTCGGGTGCCTATGAGATCGTCAGTGGTTGACTTAGCCCCAACTCACCCACTAGTTGCTCTAGTGCTGACAACAATGCAGAGTCGCATGATCAAATAGGCCGAGGACCGATATAATATACCTCGTCGACACGCCCACCTTCTGATCCTTCGAAGAATACCATATCTATAGGACTTCGTCTTACCATCTTCTCACAAAGCAAATATCTCAGGCGAAGAAACCTGGTTGCAGTGCCCCACTGCACCCTGACCTCGCCGTACAAGACATCTCGTCACAAACTTCCTCTTCAGTCCCCATATTTGGTCTCTGTTTCGAGAGTGAGTTTGCTACCCTTCCTCCATCGAGGTATCTCATTCATTGGTATCGCACCCGCTTAGTTACGCAGCTCTCGGGGGCCAAACCATTCACCCTCCTTCGAAAGCGCCAGACTAAGTGATCTTTTGCTGCTCCAGTGAAGGGACCGTTGGTAGGTTGCAGGTTTCTTACGCGGCTGACATCCAATGCTCACAATTTATGGCCTTAGGTTGCCCCACTGTCTCCCCTACTCTCTTCCTGAAGTAGCCTAGACTTTTTCGTGACTGGGCCGGTCATTTGTCCTCTACATCGCGCTAATCACCGCCTTTGAGACAAAATATTTTCAGTTATAATGGGCTGTTTAAAGGATCTTTTCCGTCGAGGTCCTGCAACGTCCGAAGCGAAGGAGGAGAAAGCGAAACGCGCCGGAGTAAAGAGCACAGCCGGAAAGTTCGCCAACGGGAGAAAGAGCTGAGCCGTCCACCCAGAGAAAAGTTTTTCTGGGGCTCCGTGGCTGTTGATACACGACAGAACGCAATCCGTAGGGAAACACAGGGTCCATGATGCTGTGTCCTCGATCCGATCCATTCCTTCGGCTAGAGCTACTTGAGAGACCTCTATCTGACAAGGTGTCGGTTGCCAATCTCGTTTCGTTTTAGCTATCACAGGATGTCGCCTACCATATGAACTTTATCAGATGTGTTTACTGCCTAAGTTCAGTGATACTTCGGTACGGGGGACTCGGATGCTTGAAGACTTGGAAATTCGGAGTGCAAGGATCTACTATATCTTAATCATCTTATGCACAGAAGCTCGACTTGAAAGGCATGAACCCGGGTATCAAAGTTAAAAGCACAGCATAAATACAAGTACAGTTGATGCGGGTATCACTTCCCAGGACGATACATCATTCTGGTCAAGTCAAAAACAGGCACCACACATAGGGATCTGCAGGAGCTGAAGAAGCCCTAAAAAATAAATAACAGGGGAATCGAATCCAAAAGAAAACAGTTCATGCACCCGCTCCCAAATACCAAAGATAAAACCGATTCCGGACTCCGGGTGCATCGCACGATGCACGTGTATAGTCATAGCCTCCAAGAGACAAAAGTAATATTGACAAGTGAAGTGTTTATGGGTCGTTTCGCGTGGATCACTTTCCGCTGGATCTTTCTACCAGTTCAGGAAAGGCGTGGTCCGTGTTTGGACCTACGATCTAGGAATATCATTCTTCCCGTGGGGAGATGGGTGGGTCTTTGGTCATGGCTTTCGCGCCTTGGCCAGCCACGTTCGCCACCATTTGCAGACTCCGAGGACCGCCGTGCGGCCGTCGTCTTTGCGCTCCGTGCCATCTGGGTTGCCCATGACCATGGAGAAGACCCAGAAGAAGGCAGCGGTCCAGGCGAAGAGGAGGATGGCGATGCTCAGGAATGGCGAGAGGATCAGAATGCATATTGAGGCGCCGACGGTATAACATCTGGCCGAGTCGGCCAGCGTCGACGGCTGGTCTATATTGGAATCGGAGCGGATCCATTGTGTTGAGGAGGAACGGTCTGACGTTGGTGGTCGCATGCAGACAAGCCGTTCATGGATGTGGAGAGATGGTGAAAGTAAGTCGCAAACCTGTGCATTGAAGGAGGCATTGCGGAGGTATGGTGATAGAGAGCAAATACGTAGTGGTGAGACGAGGACGGCGAATATAAGGGCGCAGCAGGTATAAAGACAGGCGGCGAAGGAGAATATCGGTACGGGGACAGATAGTCGAAACTGCAAGTTTGTTAAATCCGGGACAATCTCGAGAATATGTGTAGGAAAACTTACTAGCATGAGCAGCGCATCCTGGCCCTGATCGACGGGGGCATCTTCCGGAATGCCTCGCACATGCGCGCGCGGAGTGCCCAACTGCTCTTCCGAAACCAAGGACGGCTGGTCTGCCCAATTGCCGCGCTCTTCCTTGTGAGCAGCACCGGAGCCGGGGACAAGAATCCGGGACATCTGCGAGCCGTCGTCCACTCGGGACTGGCGCCACGATGCCTCCGGGGAGTACGTATGGGACCCTCGCGGGCCAGAGGAGCGGGGACTGACGTCGAAGCCGGGCGTCCACTCGTCGGAGGGGCGCTGCGGGACTGAATGGCTCGGCTCGGGGAAATCCAACGATCGACAAGGACGAGAGGACAGGATGGAGGCGGGTGCCACACGGAGAGGGTCCTGAGCCTGGTGATAGGCAGGACTATATGTCATCTCCGGCGGCCGCATGGCGAGCCGGAGGTGTAGGTGTGAGAGCGAGAGCCGATGAAGGTCGTACAGGCGCACAGAGGGCGATTATGTGTCTATAGGGCTCACCGCATGGTTTTCCCGGGCCTGGGGCACGATCCGGGGATCACAGGAGGGTGGAGGGAGGGTTTAGGATGCGTTTCCGCCTGGCCGAAACAAGGACGAGGAAAGCCAGGGCGGAAAGGGAGTTTTATAAGAGAACCGCTCGGCGGAAAGGCCAGGGAAGGCCATGGCAGCGGAGGAGGGCATCTCCTGCTGTTTGCAGGTGCTCTTGCCAAGGCGCCCAGATGCCAAGGACTCGGCATTGAAGGTCGCTGCTGCGCGTCTTTCACGTTGACGTTTGCTGGTGTCACCCTATGCTATCATTCTAGTCATTTCTTGTCATTCGCATCTGCTGTTCACGCAGATCGCAGATCGTAAAGTCCATGTTGGACAGAGGCTTGTCCCACGCAGCGCGTTCGTTGTTTTACCAATCGCCAAGACGCCAAGAACCAGCGTAAGCGACGACCGGGAAATCATGATATGATTGGCTGAAACGGCCACTTGCGGGTCTTGGCGACGATGTAACTGCAGTGCACGTGATGTTCAATCAGCATAAAATGTCGTGTCTTTTGAGTATCGTGAGTATAGCATACATTCAGTCGGGCGTATATTTCATGAAATTGAAAATCACAGTTTGGTCTACTATTTACCGAATGTCTCGGTATCGCCCTGATCAGCCTCGGTGTGTTTGAGCCGAGCCTGCCCAGACGCCGAGAGATTGGCATCCATTTGACTTCGAAGGAAAAACTCCTCACCCCTCTGAAGGGGTTCAATATCTATTATGTAACTTTCTCAATCTCCTGTGACGCCTGTTTTAGGCATCTGCACGACTTCAAGTCAGATATCAAGTGTGTAAACACTGGGCATTTCATGTGGAACTGTATCTACACCGCGATCCTCCATTTGGTCACAGTCTAGGCCCCTTCTCCGCTCATTCCGCTACCGAGGTGTTTCAATTCTCCGTGAATGGAACGTCATCTTGCCCGCTCTGCCGCTCCTCTTTGTCTTGTCCCTAAGAATTCATTCCTTGGCTTTGTCTGTTGGTTTTCTCGGCGCCTCTCGCGTACCCCAAATTCCGGAGGGCTTGGCTGAGCGGATGGGAAGATGGGCCGCGTGGCCTGGCCTGGGCTCTCTTATGTGATGCCTTTCCACCCTTCTGGTCTCTGAATGAGTTTCGAGCTTATCCTCGTGCGGCCAGGACCTGCCGTCCGCGGGGTCAAGACACCAAATATCGAAGGATAGTCTAGCCGCCCGACCGCGAGTGTAATCTACTAACTATATGGGACTTCTTGTAAGGATCATATGCCTCGGAGATAGATTGGACGGATCGTCGGTCGATCAGCTACGGCCATGCAATAACGTGTCGCAGTGTTGATAAATCACATTGCGTGCCGCGGTCGCACATCTCCCCGCTCTATAGAGTCCGAGGCGTATAATAAAACCTCTGCTTTCTGCTTATCAATGATGGTGGGAGGGCGACGATTGTGCTGGGAATGGCCAACCCTGCCAATCGGATGATCACCACATCCAGTTGTCATTGTGGAGACTCACATTGGCCCAGCCAAGAAAGCCACTCTGAAGACTAGAACCTCGGTTGACATGTCCGAATCATGAACGGAAATTGTGTGATTGTTAATTCGATTCTACAAGGGCCACGTTATCTACCAAGATATACAATGCAAATGAGACATCCATTCCGTAGAGACACAGCAATGACAATGCACACGCAAACTCGGCGCCCACATTCTACCGCCGCGGTAGATCGGCCAAAAAAGAAAAGAAAAAAAAAGAAGAATTGGTGTGTCGATGCAACATCGTCAATCAAAACATGAGATGGGGAGATCAATGACAGATCGGGGCCGCCGGCTGCATGCAGCAAGGGGTCGTCTCTAGGGCTTCGGGCACGCGCACTATCGCCCTCTCCTGGATAAATGCAAGATCGGAACCCCCTGCTTCCTGTCAGACATGCTTACCTTACTTAAATGCAAACCTAGGTGAACCCCTCTAGGGCTGACGATTGGTCCTGCGTATCTGTTCCCAGGAAAAAGCAACTACGCCATCAGTCTCGGGAGGGTGCATTGTTGGCCTGGCAAGCCGCGTAGATTATTATGAAAGTGAGACTTTCCTTTTTCCCTTTTTTTAGAAATGCTTTCCTTCTACGTAAAGGGGTGAAGCTCATGATATGGAGGCTGTCGTACCATCTCCTAGTCATAGACGTAAGCGCTGTGCTGCTTGGGGTGCGTATTTAAGAGAAATCTCTGACTTATGTCCTGTTATCCCGGCTGGTATACCTTGAGGCTAAGAAGCAGCAGCAAATTTGGTGCTTGGTCCAGAGAAATGGCATCCGATCACCGAGGGAGATCAGAAGATGGGTTGGGGTCGCGCCGCTTTGGATTCTCAAGACCCGTCGAGATCGGCCGTCGGGAGCCGGCACAGATGCTACTGGCGAAGCGAAAGCAGAGCCAATGAACCTTAGTTGCTACAAACCCCAGAAATAAGTAACTCAAAGTCACAAAGGCAAGGGGAGGAATGTTTAGAGAAGCGAAGATCGTCGGTCCTTCGGAGCCAAACCTGGCGGACACAAGGACCTCAGGAGCGACTGAAGCTGTACAATTTACCTTGAGATGAACGTGTTATCGAGAAACGTTGGAAGAAGGCAAAATGACGAAACCTCTTTGTGGATTTCCCTAATTTGCGTTGTAATTTCTTTGTTATCTTATATCTTGTCGCTATCGTTGTCTGGACAATATGTAGGTCTCAGCCGCACACTGCGAACCACGGGTAGAGAGCGACCCGTGCTATTTGTTGATCGACGGCGAAGTAAGGCTTCCAGCCTATCAAAACCTACCCCCAAGGCTTGTATATTTTGTGTGTGCTTTTCCCGGTATCTATACGTCGATTTCCTCTTTATGTCAGCCGCACGAGGCGACTGTGGGTGTCCGCCTTGTCGAGTGCAGGTAAATCAGTCCGCGCGCATCCACAACCGCGCAGCCCACAACAGACTCAGACAACGTCGAATTTTATCATCTCCGATGTTTGAGGCCTAATATATCAAGAGAAACGCCGAACCCACGGGGAGCCAAATTAAATCGTTGATCACAACCTCCAAAAATCCCCGTGAATCTCTGGATCGCACCAGTAGCAGAGAAGATATATATGTACAGTACTGTAGTCTTGAAACGAGTCATATCGCCTCAGGGCCCAGCCCACGAAGCTGGATTGTGTCGTTTGTGGCTACAGCAGACACAAAGCCACTGGCAATTGAGATGTGGCCAGATCGATTGAAAAGCCGGCCAGTCACGTCTTTTATCTGCCATGCCTGCACTGCGGTACCATCAAGGGTATCTACATGGGGGCTGCCTAGGTAACCGACGCGACCGCGAAAGCAACCGATAGATCGTTTATTTATGACCCATACCTGAATTTATTACTTTTCAGCTCGGCACTTATTATCAAGATGGGCAGTTTTGCTTTTTTTCGTGCATGAGGGCTCCTGAGTCGAGGCGTGTGATTAGCGGTGGTAAGCCAACCCCCGGGCGCATCTGCGAGATACGTCTACTTGTACTCGAATGAACCCGCCATGATAGTCTAGACACGTACGAGGCATGTTTCTATGGGAATTGCATCGTCCTTTTATTGTACGAGGGGTCGTACATGGACCGTGCCGGACCGGACTGCAATCGCCGGGGTCAAGAGCTTCGGTTGGAACATGCAACACGATCGGTCTCGGATCATTTCTTCTTATACTAGCCAGACTTGCTATTGAAAAGATTCATGTGTGTGGTATGACATCGGGTGACAGCTTTTCTCCGCCCGTGCGACGGGAGAAGATCTACGATCAAGCGTGTCCCGACACAAACCCAGATCAACCCCGAGAACGTCTCTATAAACCCTGCCGGACTTGGCTCGGCCAGTCGCACAGTCATACCCACCGGGTCGGAGCATAGTGCAGAGACCCGCTCGAGGGGCAGCCCTGGGATGAGATTATCCTAACGGGTCCGGCTCCACAGTGGGCTCAGGCAGCGTGCTATGCGCGCGGCTGATGGCGTGGAGAACATTCCCGAGTCCGGGTGAGATCATTTTTCAGAGTATCGAGTCGGAATCCACCAGCAGGGATCCGCTGGCAAGAGGGGAACACCAAATCCCACCCAATTCTGCTCTCGCCCAAACACGGCACGCCTTGAAAATTTCCCCAGCGGCCGTGTAACCTCAAGGCGCGATCTTGTACGATTCCGTCATTGACCCTTAGCCCAATCGTAGCTCATGTCCTGAGCATTTCGAGGGTAAGGGAGGCCCCGTTTTGTGTTTCACAAGCCCTACTGCGACGTAACGGCAGCGGCTCGGCTAGTCAAACCCTGCTCGATGGGAAACGGGAGATTTTTGGGGGGAGGGGGGCGCGTATCCACGGGAGTGGAGTTCGTATCCACTCGAGTTCTTCGAGTTCTTCTCGCTGACGACATGACGATCGAGTTGGGACAGGGGTATGGAAACCGGTATTTTGGGCTACGGAGCATGGGGAGACGGAGTGGACTGGGAAAGGGGCAGTTGTGTGCATTGTCACATTTGCGTCTCCACCGCTGTCGGGGCCCGCTGGAAATGTATCAAGATCATCATCACGCATCCACTGGTATGCGGCAATGGGCTGTGGCGCACCTGTGGCTGAAGGGAGGGAAAGAAAGCCAAAAATAAAAATGATTTATTTTATTTTATTTCTTTTCTTTTCTTTAAAATTCCAGGCAAGAAAAATAGATCAAACAGTAGAGAGACGCGCTAGGCCGGACATAGTAAGTGACTGGATGCGGGAACCGAGCGAATCATGACGGAAGGGGGCGAACGGCCCTAGGCAGGTTGTTGATGGCATGTCAGGGAAAAACCCTGCAGGGTAAGGTATAGTGTACAGAGGGGGACTTTTTGCACGATCGGAGAATAATGATAAATAGAATTGAGACGAATGATACCCCAGGTCAAGAACCGATGCAAGGTGATATGAATGGATAGAAGATCTCACAACGCCACGGCTGCAGGCTGCCGGGTTCGGGTTGAGTTGGCGGTGCAGGAGAGATGGCGGAGTGCGTCTCCGGGGACAGAGGGAAGACAGGGGTTGGGCAGTGGACAAAGGACGGAGGCTAAGGCCACCATGCACGGTCCAACATGCCGGGTCTTAGCTTAGGCCCTTGACCGGGTTAGGCTAGAGTCGGAGTGGCACGGAGAACAGTCGCACTAACGTACCTTAGCAGCAGCGGCCACGGGGGAACCCACCCCGAGGACCCACCCGGGCGCCACTCGGCCCAACCGGGGTGTTCTTGGTACATCGGTTAACGGTGGGATACGAGACTGATGAATTTACGTCGCCGGGTGTATAGTTCGACGGGGCGATGCCGCGATACCTGATCACCGCTCCACGCGACTCGTGTCGTGCGCGTGCATAGGTACGAAGGGCACCGACGGTATACGCACTAACGTAATAACCGCCTCCAGATCCGGGACCCGCCACGCTAAGCCCCTTCTGACCGTCAGCTTTTTTCGTGTCTGTGGTGACGGCCTCCAGCTACACAACCACTAGCGTGTCTTGGCAAATTTCACACCTTTCCTGCCAGCCCCTCGACTCTTCTCTCCTTCTTCTTGGGCTTCACCCTTCTCTCCCCGGTCCATCCGTATCTAACCTTCCCCTTTTCACCCCCATCCTTCTTTGTCCCTCTTTTCCTTCTCTTTTCTTGGTCACTACCCGTGTCCTTCTCCAACCTCTTTCCCCACGCGCGCCTCTCTCTTCCCCCCATACCATCTCCAGGAGAGGCGCAGAAGCTCGCTATCCGTCCCGCCGATCCCCTAGTACCCACCACCATCGTCGGGGTCGCGTGTCGCATCTTCCGTACTCCTTCTTGCGCCATTCAATCGACTGCCGGGACTATTAATTATCTGTCCGTGTTCGATTCCGCCCGTCTGGTCGCTTCGGTAGATTGCATCATCGTGTCGCAAACCTGGTTGACTTTGGCTCGCGACGCTGGTCACCACGGAACCTCAACTTCGTTCAACTAGACGTCGGGAAACAATGTCTCATACTCAGCCCTCGCCGACCGCTGCAGTTGGCCCCCACCACATGGCTGCCGCGCACCCGGCGGCGCACCCCCAGGTTAACGGTCACATGCCCGCTATGCCGGCGCAAGCCCAGAAGGGAGTCCCGATGACCACCGCTCAGAAGATTGCCACGCTGAATGAGCAAGTGTGGCTCTCGATCGGTAAGAACCCGTCGCCAAAAAATTCCGAAAACGAATACTAACCATCCGGCTTGAAGGGAGCTTGACCGAGCTTATGGGTGATCTCGATGGTGCCATGAACTCTTACGAGCAGGCCCTGCGTCACAACCAATGGTCTATTCCGGCCATGAACGCCATCTCCTGCATCCTTCGCACCAAGGAGCAATTCCCCAAAGCTATCGAGTACCTGCAGAATATCCTCAAGCTTGATCCCACCAATGGAGAGACCTGGGGTAGCCTGGGGCACTGCCATTTGATGATGGATAACCTGCAGGAGGCCTATACATCGTACCAGCAAGCTCTGTATCACCTGCGCGATCCCAAAGAACCGAAGCTGTGGTATGGTATCGGTATACTATATGATCGTTACGGATCCCTTGATCATGCGGAGGAGGCCTTCTCGCAGGTCATGCGCATGGCACCCGATTTTGAAAAGGCCAACGAGATTTACTTCCGTCTGGGTATCATATACAAGCAGCAGCAAAAGTTCACCCAGAGTTTGGAGTGCTTCAAATTCATTGTCAACGAGCCGCCTCGTCCCTTGACCGAGGAGGATATCTGGTTCCAGATTGGCCACGTTCACGAGCAGCAAAAGGACTTTGATTCTGCACAGGCTGCCTACCGGCGCGTTCTCGACCGGGATCCCAACCACGCCAAGGTCCTTCAGCAGCTGGGTTGGCTCTACCACCAGCAGAGTAACAGCTACGCCAGCCAGGACAAAGCTATTGAGTTCCTGGAGAAGTCTGTCAGCGCAGGTAAGACTTTTTCTCTCCTCGTCATATCAGAATATCCTCGTTTAACTTTCTTTCCCAGACAACAACGATTCTCAGAGCTGGTACCTTCTCGGTCGCTGCTATATGTCACAGGCCAAATACCCCAAGGCGTACGAAGCCTATCAACAGGCAGTTTACCGTGACGGTCGCAACCCCACCTTCTGGTGCTCGATCGGTGTCCTCTACTACCAGATCAACCAGTACCGTGATGCGCTCGATGCGTACTCTCGTGCTATTCGCTTGAATCCTTACATCTCCGAGGTCTGGTATGACCTGGGTACTTTGGTGGGTTTACCCTTTTAATGAAATTTTGCATTGAACGCAAATCTGACTTTGGATTAGTACGAGTCGTGCAACAACCAGATCGCCGACGCTCTCGATGCTTATGGACGTGCGGCGGATCTTGACCCGACCAATGTCCACATCAAGGCTCGTCTGCAGCTGCTCCAGAGTCAACTGTCGGGCTCCGGCCAGCAGGGCAATGCTCCGGCACCGCAGCCGCAGGATGTCCACCCCCAAGCCTACCAGGCACCCGGTGTTGGCGCTCCCCCGGCTCCTCAATGGGGCGCTCCCGCTCCGGTCGGCCCGACTCCCCAGGCTCCGGCTCCACCTCGCCAGATCGCAGACTGGAACCGCGGCATCAATGATATTCAGTCGCAGGCGCCAGTTGCGGCGGCCAACGGCGTTGAGCCGCGCGATGCCGTCCGCGCTCCTGGCGCTGCTCCGCAAACTAGCCCTCGCCAGGAGCCCGGCCGGGCCTTCCCTGATCCCCGCGGCGGTGCACCTCGTTCACCCAAGATGGGTGCTCCCGGTGCCTATCCGCCTGCCCATACCCTGCCTCAGCTGGGAAACGCGCCGGCCCCTGGCCATGAACGCGTCCCCAGCGGTGGCTTCGGCCGCGGTGGACCTCTCCCCCCTGCACCCGGCGGCGCTCCCGCTCCCGCTCCCCCTGGTCCCAACGGCGGTGCAGCTGGCAGCGGCGCTGCTCCTCCTTACCACCGTCCTTTCACTCCTCCCACTGAGATACGACCCCTCCGCGATGAGCGTCCCTCTTCCCCCGGCTCGACTTACCCCCACCAACAGTATCACCACGGCCCTAGCGCCCCTACCCCGGGTGCCAACTCGACAGGTATCGCTTCGGGTGCTCCTGCACCCGCGGCGGCGGCTGCTGCTGCCGAGGCTGCCGCTCGTGAGCGCGGTGAGGACCGACCCACATCCGCGATGAAGCGTGGCCGTGAATGGGAAAGTGAGGGTCCTGTGAAGAAGCAGGCCAACGAGGAGAACCGTGCACGAATGGATGACCAGAACGCCCGTCGTGCCAGCCCCCCTGCCCGCATGCCGTCTCCTGGTGAGATGCAGCGACGAAGCTCCTCAGAGGCCCGCCGTGAGGATGTCCGCCGTGCCGACGAGAACTACCACCCCTCGGAGGCGGCTCATCACCCCCATACTCTGCCGTCTATCCAGAACATGCCACCCCACTCCTCTGGCGGACCCAGTCTCCCTCCAATGGCCGAGGGCTCCGCCCCTGCGTCGAACGGCCCCCCTTCGGCTCCTCCTTCAGCCAATACCCCGGTCAAGGAGGAGCCTTCTCGCCCTGAGGCGCCGTCTTCCCACGAGCCTCCGGCGCGGAAAATGGACGTTGATGAGGACTACGATGATGAGCCAGATGAGGAGAAGAAGGCTGGTGCCGCGGCCAAGAGCAGCCCCAATGGTAACAGCACCGAAGCGGCCAATGGTAACGGTCGCCAGGGCACGCCATCGAAGACCGAGTCTTCGGCGTAAAAATAAAAGCCCTGGGTCATTATGCGATGAATCCTCTTTCTTGGCATCATCTTTGGGCCACTCTTCTTCTTTGTTCTTTCTATCTCCCCATTGCGTGATGTACGGTATGAATGTGTCAGTTACGTTGGTCTGCCTCGGCTAGCCCGAGGCTCCGGAGAGGTTCTATTTGTATTCGTTCTCTTTGTGCTGTCTTATGAATTCCTCGCTTTCATTTCCCTGTGAATCTTTTTTTTTTTCGATGCACTAGGCATCTCTGATAGCCAAATTCAGCCTTTTTAAACATTGAAGACCGAGTCCCAAAGCGGTAAGCTGCGTTACTTTTAAGACCTAAAGGTGTAGTATCCACTCTGAGGGTAAAATCTGCCGTTCACGTGATGAGTCACATGATATATCCACATGTCGCTTGTCCCGAAAGGGAAAGTGTCTCGCTTAGGTCAGCCCACACTCGCTAAGCGCAAAATACACCTCCCGACACCTTCAGATCGTCACTCTCACTACCTCGACGACTAACGACAACACAGGGTCAAGATGTGAGTCGCCCTTGGATATGAGTCTATACCATACTCTCGCAATGCAATTGCTGACTTTATTCCCTCTCTCAGGAGTCACCGGAAGTACGAAGCGCCTCGCCACGGTTCGTGATACACTTTTTCACCTCGACGTCAAATTTCGACAACCATTGTGCGATATACTGATTCTTTTGCTACAGGCTCCCTGGCCTACCTGCCGCGCAAGCGCGCTGCCCGTCACCGCGGAAAGGTCAAGAGGTTAGTTTTTGTCCCTGAATCTATGAAAATTTCGTGTGTCGGAGAAAGGACTGGTATACTGAGACTCGATTGCGCACAGCTTCCCCAAGGATGACGCCAAGAAGCCCGTCCACCTGACTGCCTCCATGGGCTACAAGGCCGGTATGACCACCATCGTCCGTGACCTCGACCGTCCCGGTGCCAAGATGCACAAGAAGGAGGTTGTTGAGGCCGCCACCGTCATCGAGACTCCCCCTCTTGTTGCCGTTGGTGTAAGTTCATGTCTTGTCTCAAGCTGAATATGGTAACATGGCTAAAATTGGTAAACAGGTTGTCGGCTACATCGAGACTCCCCGTGGTCTCCGCTCGCTTACCACCGTCTGGGCTGAGCACCTGAGCGACGAGGTCAAGCGTCGCTTCTACAAGAACTGGTACAAGTCCAAGAAGAAGGCCTTCACCAAGTACGCCAAGCAGCACGCCGAGAGCAGCGGTGCCTCCATCACCCGCGAGCTCGAGCGCATTAAGAAGTACTGCACTGTCGTCCGTGTCCTCGCCCACACCCAGATCCGCAAGACCCCCATCAAGCAGAAGAAGGCACACCTCATGGAGATCCAGGTCAACGGTGGCCAGGTCGCCGACAAGGTTGACTTCGCCCGCAACCTCTTCGAGAAGACCATCGACATCGACTCCATCTTCGAGAAGGACGAGATGATTGATGTCATCGCCGTCACCAAGGGTCACGGTTTCCAGGGTGTCACCTCCCGTTGGGGTACCACCAAGCTGCCCCGCAAGACTCACAAGGGTCTGCGTAAGGTCGCCTGTATTGGTGCTTGGCACCCTAACCACGTCCAGTGGACTGTTGCCCGTGCCGGTCAGATGGGTTACCACCACCGTACCTCTTGCAACCACAAGGTCTTCCGCATTGGCAAGGCCTCCGATGAGGGCTCCGCCTCCACCGAGTTCGATATCTCCAAGAAGCAGATCACTCCGTATGTCTACACAGCCCTTTTTCACCCCAAGCCAGAGTTATACTAACAATGTCACAGCCTTGGTGGCTTCGTCCACTACGGTGAGGTCAAGAACGACTGGATCCTCGTCAAGGGTGCCGTCCCCGGTGTCAAGAAGCGCGTCATGACTCTGCGCAAGACCCTGTACCCCCAGACCAGCCGCCGTGCTCTCGAGAAGATCGACCTCAAGTGGATCGATACCTCCTCCAAGTTCGGTCACGGTGCTTTCCAGACCGCCGAGGAGAAGAAGGCCTTCATGGGTACCCTCAAGAAGGACCTTGTCCAGACTGTTTAAGGTGTTTCAAGCTATGGTTGGTGATAGGTGCACGTATTTCAAGTTCAATAAAAAAAGCGGACAATACCTTTTATGACATGGTAGCTATCATCGTATCGCATCAGTATGTGTTTCTTAAGTTGAAACTTGTAGAATCAGGTTACTACTCGTAGGCCTTACTAGGTACCCGTGTAGGCTGGGAGTACCTGTATATGCTCGACTGTCTACGGTGCGCAGCTGGTGGTATGTATATTTTGGTGGACGAAGTTGCTGGTGGAATGTTCAGTGATTAGACTTGGATATCTGCCCGCTGACTGCCAAATATATTTTTGCTCTTCAGATCCTCCAACTTCGACCTGCTATATTTTCGGAACAACCGTGGAGAGATTAAATTGATCCGACAGTATTGGTTCATATCTTACTCCTAGCCAGTCTGTGACCAGTAACGAATCGGAGGTGCACAATATGCAGCCGTCCACCAGGATCCATTGCGTCATCCCCCAAGCCAACCGCGCCCTCATCGCACGCTCTTCACGCCCAACCACCTACGTATCCATTACACGACCGCAGTCTCAGACCCCACCTCGTCGTCAGCTATCATATACCACCACACCTTCGCCCAGAGAGCTGGTGTCCACGAAGAAAACCACCCACTTTCCCGCAACTCCAAGATACCAACCAGCTACACCAGCCCAGTCTCGCACGTCCTTCTCTACAACCTCACTCACAATGTCCGATGACGCCTACTCGTCCTTCTTGGACAAAGCCAACTCAGATCTCAACGCCGGCCGCAGCCAGCAAGGGGGCGGCACCACCCGGACCGAGACCGTGGGTTCCAACGTGAAAGTCCCCGCGCCGCTGCAGTCCGTCGATGCATATTACATTTCTGACACGGACGAGCCCTTCGAGCCTGTCACATTCAAATGGGAGGGAGCTAGCAGGGGTACTTGGCCCAGCGCCGGTACGTTCAAAAGCCCATTTAATGTTTTACCTTCCTACGTGCCGCGCCTTGCTGCGTCGGACTTGAGGATATTGCGCCCTTGATGGCGTGCGCTCTTTGGAAATGGATCTGCTAACACCGTCGATGCAGATCAGCTTTCGTTCTTGATATCGCCCTCGGCCGACCTGTCCGGTGCTATCGAAACCCTTTCCGCGTCCGCCTTCGATCCTAAGAACCAGTATACGTCTGTCTTGCACGCTGTGCGTGCTGCTGCTGTCGAGGGTGATTCAAGTGCAGATGAATCCGCGGTGGCTATCAAGGTGTACCGCGTGGAGCTGAGCAGCACGAAAATTGAGTACTGGATCCTCGCACTCGAGGCGTCGGAGGGTAGATTGGTTGGACTTCGGGCCAAGGCCGTTGAGTCCTAGGATGTTCGATCCGGCGGGGCCGGGAAGCCTACTTTGCATAAGATTACCGTGAATTGATTCTCCTTGGATATACGAGATGAAGTATACTTGTTCCGAACAGGAAGGCCGAGTTCCGCGTGGCTCCCCCGTGCACCAGGACCAGTAGGAATGCATTCCTATCCTTGGAAAATGGTCTAAATCAAGGAACAACTGTGCGAGCGGATCCTGACAGCTTCTACTTTCGGGTCAGTGACATTCCCGGTCGGCGGTGGTCCGAGTTAATTACGCGTGTTCGGGAATGGCCGCTTTGCAGCCTGGAAAATATCTCATTAGAGTTGCCATTGATGACGAACAGAAGTTGAATAACATGAGAAGTAAGCAAAATAATTTAAAATGTGTCTACCGTAAGTTGGCGTTAATCCCTAGTTGACAGACAAACCAAGGGCGAATTCGGAGCCGCCCACGACTCTTCGCTCTCCCGTACTGAACAACCTCTTCCATCACTTCTCCTTCCACTTCCAATTGGACCGTAACAGCTTTGCTCGTGAAGAGCTTGAAGAGAAAAGATGCCGATCTCGGATTCCTGTCCAGCATTCATGCCCACCCATTCCTCACTGGCGGGGGGCAACGGGGAATGCACCCTGCCCTGCGCTGGCCCTGCGGCCTCGAGAGCCGCGTACAACGACAATGGCATCAGCCATCAGAACCTTCCCAATAACTGATTCTTTTTGAATAAACCAGAACAAACGTCTCTCTATCGTTCAAGTCTGGCAGACTATTATACTCGAGTCACGGTCTTTCAACCATCTTGTAAGGGAAGATACACATACCGCGGGTTGCCCCCCTTGAACAGCGTCCATTCCGGTCCCCTCGTGCACCCAAACAATAACCCAGGAGCAATCTAGGCTCTTTTCTTCTTGTGTTACCGTGTTTTCTTTATCTTCTTAGCTTTCTACGCTGTCTTTCGCCTCGCTGCTACGCCCAGGGACATTGGATGCAATTCCAAGTGGTCCTGTCCATTCTTTCGCATCTCCGCCACTCGACGACTACAGAAAGCTAGCGTCTTTCCGGTCCTTACCGTGTTGGAGATCGTGCGAAGGGGACGAGTTCGACCTGGGAAGAACTCCGGCTGGCTATCAGCAATCGAAGACCTACGCCGACTATAGGGCTTGATGCGAGAGAACCGGAACGGTGGATTCATCGGACTCGAAAAACTTTTCCAGGCCGCTGTCTTTTGAGCCTCTCGACGACCGTCGAAGCTCAAAAGAAGCGGTCCTGCAGACCCTTTCTCAGATGTCGGATCACGAGGAGGATTCCCCGAGGAATGAGATGCCTCATATCCGACTGAATTCGGGCCGCCACGACCCGTTTACTGAGACCGATGACGGTTACGTTCCACTGCAAAATGAACCTGCGCTGCCCAGAGCGTTGACTCCGGCTGTGGATGTACCGGTTGCAGTTGGCGCGCAGGGGATGTCACCCTATGGCGTGTCTAATGCTCCGGAGTCATCGGAGTTCCTCCTCCCTCCCAAGTTACGGCCTACACCCAACCGCGATGCCGACCGGTCTGGATCACCGGACCGCTGGTCCCAAGCGCGGTCAAGTGTCAGCTCGGCTAGTCGTGACAGTAGGTTTCAGATGGATCCATTTGAAGACTCACGGGCTCCTTCGTCCCGCTCTGGCAGCGACGAGTACGATGTCAACACCCAGACGGTCTCGGAGAAGTTTAATATTATGCCCACAGATGGCCTTTTACTGTTCCCCGAGGACGTGGAGAAGGATGACTACCTGCACAACCCAGACCCGGCGGATCGGGACCGCGAGTGTGATATATGGAACCGCCGGGGTCTGCTAAATGTTGGTGGCTTGGCTTTTTTGACGCTTGGCCTTGTGGCTCTCTTCATTGGATATCCCGTTATGTATGTTTCCTGCTCTACATGGTTGATCGAGAACTAACGCGGAATTGCTTAGAACATGGGTGGGAGGCATGCTCAACCGGAAGAACGCTTGTCGACCTGGCGACATGCTTTGTCTTGATGTCGGCCCACGGCCCCTTCTCAACAATATTCGCCAAGGACTAATCGACCCTGATACGCCGCAAGACGCGATGACGAAGAAGAACGTCGATGGCAAAGAGTGGAAGCTCGTGGTGAGTTGTTCCCACACTGTAGCACAGAAACTCAGCTGACATGGGAGTAGTTCTCGGACGAGTTTAATTTGCCCGGCCGCACATTTTACGACGACGACGATCCATTCTTCCAAGCTGTTGACTTGTGGTATGGTGTGACAATGGACAAGGAGGTTCGTATACCCGCGACGAGGATTGAGCTGGACAAACACTAACTTGCCATAAGTGGTACGATCCGGATGCTGTTACGACGAACGAGGGTACTTTGGAAATCCGCTTCGACGCGTTCAAGAACCACGATTTACAGTATCGATCCGGTATGGTCCAAAGCTGGAACAAGTTGTGTTTCAAGGGTGGTCGTCTCGAAGCTTCCTTGTCCCTTCCCGGTGACGGCCATATCGAGGGTTTCTGGCCCGGTTTCTGGGCCATGGGCAACCTCGCTCGTCCTGGACACGCCGCAACAACAGATGGTTTGTGGCCGTATAGCTACCACGACGGCTGTGACGCAGGAATTACACCAAACCAAAGCTCTCCCGACGGGATCAACTTCTTGCCCGGCATGCGTCTCCCAGGCTGCGCTTGCCCCGGTTCCGACCATCCCAGCCCTGGCCGCGCGCGCAGCGCTCCGGAAATCGACGTGATAGAAGGGAGCACGCAACCACTCTATGGCCAAGCCGGCGGCCCCTACATTGGCAGTGCCTCACAGTCTCTGCAAACCGCCCCCTTTGACCTCTGGTACATGCCCGACTACGACTTCACGGCCGTGTACGACCCGCGCATCACCCAGATCAACGCTTACCGCGGCGGTAAATACCAGCAAGCCATGTCCGGTCTGACCAACCTCAACTCGCGCTGGTACAACGGCTCCGAGTATCAGACCTACTCCTTCGAGTACACTCCCGGTGACAAGGGCAATGTCACCTGGTTTGTCGGTGCTGACAAGACCTGGACACTCGACGCCCGCGCTATCGGTCCCAATGGCAACATTGGCCAGCGCATGATCCCCCTCGAACCCATGTCAATGGTCATGAACTTGGGTATGGCGGATAACTTCGCTCCCCAGAACAAGAGCATCCACGAATACATGCCTGCTTTCCTTCGTGTCGACTATGTACGCATCTACCAAGATCCCGATGACGTGAGCATCACCTGCGACCCTCCTGGTTGGGAGACGACCGGGTACATCGAGGAGCACAGAAAGGCGTACGATAACGCAAACTTGACTAATTGGTATGTCTACTCATTCTTTTTCCACGTCTTATGGATCAAACTAATTGTGATACAGGGCGGATGCTGGATACACCTGGCCGAAGAACAGTTATATGCACGGCTGTTAAACACCGGCTGTCTTGAGTTTGTTCCTGCGTCGTTTTAGCGGCATTGTATTTGGGCGTTGAGGGGTTTGAGCATTTATTTTGTGTATCGATTCGATACCTACTATTATATCATATTTATTATTTTCTTCTGATCTGCAGCTTAAAGGTTGAGCCACTGTATAAAGATCTACATCCTTTCCATTTGTAATCTAGGTGACGGTGAAACTGCCGCCCCGAGAAGTGATCGGCTTCCGGACATAGGGCGAGTTAGTCACCCCCGCCTCTGTCGACTCCTTATCCTCCAGATTGCTCATCCGTCTCCCAAGAATGGCCGTTAAAAATATCGAAGACAGCTTCAGCCGTGGTATCACGTGCGTGAAGGGGCTAAGAACACCTTCGGAATCAGGAATAGTGAACTTCCCCTTCACCACCCACTAGCACTTCCCATTCAAGACTTTCTGTTCCGATATTCTCCGTTCTCCATTCACCAATGCTTTACTTAGATTCTTTACTATCCAATACAGAGTCTCTTTTGCAGACCAGAAGCGAAATTTACCCGGATATATCCCCCTGAGTAGTTCCCTTGCGTCGAACGCACTCATAATGTCGTCGAATCAGAAAGGGCCTCCCTCCTCGCCATCCACTGCTTGGTTAAACGAATCCAAACCAGTCAATAGCAACATTTTGTCTCGGTGTTCGACACTTCTTGCGATCAAAATCCTTGAGCGTATTCGACCTCGAGCAGGGAACGTTCTTATGTTGACGGACCGACTATGCGTCAAGTCCGGGCGTCACATTCATTTATCTGAAGCATCAACAATACAGTTCATATCGCAACATACATCTATCCCTGTACCGAAAGTTCTTTGTGCCTTTACTCGCTCTGGGCGGACGTATATCGTGATGGAAAGGATCAAGGGAGACATGATAGGCAGAGCATGGGTGAAACGGAGTGAAGATTCAAAGGCGAACCTGCTTTCGCAATTAGCAGCATATGTTCGCGACATGCGGAGCATTCAGCCCCCAGAAGGCACTAGGGTTGCTTCTGTTGATGGCGGTTCGCTTTTTGACTGTCGTGTTCCGGGCACTTCCTTGCGCTTCGGACCCTTTGATACCATCCAAGACTTCCATCGGCATTTACGCATGGGCATGGAGTTTGATTCACGGCTTGACCCTGAAACCCAGAAACTTATCAAACAACAAAGCAAGTGTTGGCCTTTGGTATTTACTCACGGCGACCTTAGCAGCCTCAATATTCTTGCCCGAGGAGATGATATCGTTGGTATTATTGATTGGGAAACTGCTGGTTGGTATCCATCATACTGGGAATACACTACGGCCCACCAAGTCAACCCGCAAAACTCTTTTTGGGTCAATGAGATCGACAAATTCCTACAACCAATGCCCGAAGAGCTGGAGATGGAACGGATCCGTCAACTATATTTCGGAGATGTCTAAGTAATCCTGGCTTGCAACTCATACAACTATCTCCTTCCACTCTACCAAGTCATAGGTTGGAACTTTGCTCATGTCAAAGTTGCCCTGACCATCAAAACGGTGCTAGTCTTTCTTCCGCTGACAATAATTCATCGCCCCGCCACAGTCATCAAGCCTGCACTCCAGGCTCCATAATATTGAATTCATCAATATCAGTGCTTTTCTCGGCTCTGTGAGCTTTCTCTCTGGTAGCTGCTGGCTGTGTCGCTTCTTATCCTATTCGATCCATCCCTTTGTCAGACCGCCTTTTGGGCACCTTTCTACATAACTAACCATATCTAACGACTTGCTTGCGGCGCCACTGTCCACCATCCACATTCGTCCATTCATCCCACTCCCTGTCGTTTGACACCACTAAACTCGAGAATCCTTTTTATTACCAGGTGTTTCAATATGACAGACTCCCTTAATGTGCTCTCTGAAGCTAGCCGCCTTCGCCTGGGTATCCCATGCTCGCTTGCCGACGAAAATCCTTGCGTTGGTGGCTCACACCGCGTCTTCAAAGTTGTCTTTGAAGACTCGGTACGGTGGGCTGCCCGAGTCTGCAACGATCCCAACAATTGGAAAGACGAACTTCGAGCCTATAGACAATTCCAACACATCAAAAAGCATCGTCCAGAGATCAAAGCACCAGAACTCTTCGTTAAAGCAGAACACCCGGTGCTGTATTCGGAATGGATCAGTGGCAAGCCGTTAGCAATCTGGAATTCTAAAATCCCTTTGCTTAAACGAGAAAGGCTTTTGGATGATCTTTCGGAATTTCTATTGCAACTGTGGACTACTCCTGTTCCATCCGCCCTTATTGAAGAGAAGAGTTGTCTGTATTCTCACTGGCTCACTGAAAGCCTGGATCGAGGTCTTCGACGAACTCTTAGAGGCACTGCTAGGTGGGGTAATGCTATTAACTATCTAATCATACGGTCCATGATCCCAAATTATGCCGCTGAGTTTGATAAATACGCTGGCATCGGCTTTTCCCACGGTGACTTGAATGCATATAATATCATGAAAAGTGACGAATTCCACTTAACTGGGTAAGCACAATGCGTCATTTTCTCATGCTCTATACAGTGTCATTTTAATAGATTGACTCGATCATAGAGTCATTGATTGGGATTGGATGTCTGTGGCACCGCTGCCAGCCATTATTCACCATCCTTGGTTCATTGCTGATATTCCTGGATGGAACAATGACGGTGTAGCGGAGGGTGAAAGCTTCGCTGCGGACCGCCTTTATTTGGAGGATTCAATCAAGAAAAAAGAAATTTCGCAGTGTCTGCCTCTTACTATATCGACGTTGCTGAGTAACTCTGGGAAGAGACTGTTTTTCCAATCCGCTTTTCACTGTAAAGGTATCCATGAGGAGTTCGTCAGGATGCACTGTGCATTGACAGAAAAGAACATCAGAGCTGCAAGGTCACAGTTAGATACTTTCCTTCGTTTGTATCCCGAGCTGGGAGGTGAAGAAGGGGTTCAAGAAGTCAAAAACCAGTTGCAGAAGGACGGCGAAGAATGGCGTTGACAAGAGAGCACCCGCTTTCGAGTCTGAGACGGTTCTGACTGGAGTTTTGACATGCTTCTCAGAGTTATACAGTATGGCTTATTGTCCCAGAGAAAATAATAATAATTGAATGGACCAGAGTAACTAGCAGCGCAGGTGCTCTTTCCACTATGTCTCCCCTTCGGGGCTTTGAGTGGTTTTACCGAGCCTGACTGTTCAGCACAAAATCGGGGTCGCCCCGCCACAGTCATGAAGCCTGCACTCCGGGCTCCATAACACTAAATTCATCAATATCAGAGTCTAGTCTGACGAGTGCGCCGATGGGTAATGTTAGGATTGGACTTGTGTGGCCAAAGTCGACGTTCATCAAGATCGGCAGCTCCTCCTCACGGCTTCGACCGACGATCACATCAAAAACCTCCTCGATGACACCGGCAAGCTCATCCTGCATACGGGCATCATATTTGTATCCTCGCCCAACAACCAACCCACTAATCTCATGCAACACGCCAGACAGAGCAAGATCGACGAGGTTATTGCGGAACTCGGACACGGAGTACGGAAGTTGCATATTATCGCCCATCGCAGACTCAAGGAAAAGTATTTTATCTTTCCAGGAGGCAGGAGCGTAGTTGGTCCCCTGAAGTCGCACTACGCAAATTATAGTGCCCCCGTATAAATTTCCAGTGGCTCGACCTTTCCGGAGCCACCGCCACGACGGCGATTCAACGACTTCGCGTTCTTTTTCGGATGTCTCGTTATTAAAAAAGAAGTCGCCGTGCTCCACCGAGCAGACAGGCGATCGAGGAAGCGGCCCCACCGGATTCCCCGCCTCAGTCAGCACGCGAAGGAAGTGGTCGATTGTGAATTGCATGGGCTTAGGAAAATCAGACAAGTCCGTTAGCACACTGGGTCCGTAGAATGTGCGCAAGCCGGTTCGAGATTGAATCGCATAATGGAGAAAGGTAGTGTCACTGTAGCCGACGAAGATCTTCGGATTCGATTGAATAAGAGAATAATCGAGAAAAGGCAGCATTTCATTAGCATGAGAGCCGCCAATCGTGCAAACAACGGCGGCGATAGTATCGTCGCGGAAGGCGGCATGGAGCTCCTCGCATCGAATGCGAATAGATTCTGCAATAGTGGTTGTTTTAGGCTAGTGAAGATGATCTGCACGCGGAAGCCTAGAGACTCTAGACAAGCTTTCCCTCGCGCGAGGGGAGTTGATAGGACGTCATTGAGGCGTGCCGAGGGCGAGATAAAGGCGATTTTATCCCCCTTTTTCAAAGCTTTAGGGATAATTGTGTCCATTTCTTTTGGCGCTGAGCAGATACTGTAAGACGAGAGTAGGGGGCTAGGGGGCAATGGCTAGAGATCTGACTGTAAATTGCACGTGATGTTTCAACAACTAACATTCGGGTAAATAGGGCGCAAAAGTGGTTAAATTTGACGCCAATTCAAGCGTCCTATTTACCGTCCCTTATCGTTGTGGTGTAGTATAACTTACAGGGAATGACCGGTGTGGATACTGAATCTTCAACGGTTCCCACACGCCGTTTCCCTTATTACTTGGCATTTTCTTAACTTGTGGAGCCTCAACTCGCAAAAACACCTTCTATACTTCTTCTTTCTTTTTCTAAGTTTGCCTATAATTATCGGCCTTTTGAATTTCATGCTTGAATCCCGTCGCGGTGAGGATTGGCTGACTCAGCGGATCCCCTCCGTCGACGCCATCACAACACTCTTCCCCAGACTTTCTCCAATCTCCGCATTTCGGCTCTGTACTTTAGAATATTATGGTAGTATGGGCTGCCAGTGAGTACATCTGCACATATTACGACCCGTGAGACTAACATTTTGCTTAGATTCGCCTGGGATCATCTCGCTTTGAATCTATCAAGCTGGTTACCAGCCGTGGACAGAGAGCGCGGCCAACTTTCATCCTTGGTGTACTTCCAAGCTTCGTCAATGCTCATTTACTTCAAACCTTTTTGATTCCAAGTTCAGGAAGAGGCTGCTTCAGCAAGACTCTGCGCAGGGCCGTCCCTTCGGCCTACAACACCACCTCGTTTGATCTTCCATCATCTGCCTGCTTCTCTTCGTCGCTTTCTACCTTTTAGTCCATTATTCGGCGTTATGGCCGAACACGGCAACCCAGGCGGTACAACCCCGACGCACGCCATCCAAATCGACACAGACTCCGGCTCGGACTTAGACCAAGGCGAAGTCTTCCACGAGTTCGACTCGGACTCCGATGGCGGCATGCAAATCGACCAGCCCGAATCCATCCTTCAGATCGCCGGGAGCGAGATCGAGTTTGATGCACATGTTATGGGCCTGGATCGAGATGGTGAGTTGACCCTTTTTTCTTTCCGACCCGTTCATGTTCACACCTCCCTTCTTTGAACGATCTCCACTGCAAGTTTCTTGAAACAAAAAACCGAGCTAACCGTCGCAGAGTCCGACTTCACCTCTCTCGCCCCTAACCCGGCTAGCCACTCCGTATCCCCTCGTCCGGGAGACAACAAGGACGTAAATCCGCCCGTCCGCAAACGCGTGCGCGAAGAAGACCACGCTGCCCTAGCCGTTCTCAACGACTGGGAACTACTAGTAACATATGCCCTGAACTCGCACCGCGTAGGATCAAACCCTTTCCCCCCCAACTCCAAATCGGCGCGCTAACCAAACCAGACAATCCCCCAAACCCGCCGCCTGTTCATGGCCAAACTCCTCGCCGAAACCCCGGAAGCCGAAGACGAGCTCTACGCGGCGCGCTTCGTCGTCCCCGAGTCAAAGTCTGAGCTCATGTCTGCTGTATCGTCCGCTAGGGCTCCGCCCGAGTATGCTCTTGGGAATTTGAATTCGAATGCGTTTCTTGTTCCGGGGGCTTGGAAGGAGGTTGTTAGTCACGATGAGGGTGGGTGGTGGACCGGTGGCAGGGGTGCAAGGGGTCAGCAGAAGAGATCTGTCTCTGGGAGGAGTTCGAGGGATGCGTCGAGAGATGGTTCTGGGGTGGATTGATGGATTGCTCCTGGACCTGCATTTCGATTGGCGTTTCAGAGCATTCGAACGTGGTTATGGATTTCGTCTTGTTTGAGGCTACATTTCTGGTAAAATTGTACGCTAATTTATGGGAAACCAAGCGGAAAGAATCAATCAATATATGTTCGCTAACTCAAAAGTACTGTACAGAGAACCAGATGCAGACCCGAGACGGGGAGAGACCAATATAGGAGACAAGAGGAGGTGAGTAATGGGTATCTCTGGATGGCGCGGGCCAAAAATCGATTTCTGGCTTTTACTGGGCGGGTGTAAGGCTTTTTGTCTCTCCCTTCGTTCTGGGGCTGGATTCCATCCCAAGGTGTTGAACTCGTCGTGTTTCGTAAGCTGATGTACCTGGGGGCAGCGAAAGAGCAAGAGACACGGAGTTTCCACGACAGTCGGCGTTTGGAGAGAGATGTGGTATTTACACATCCTCGTCTCTCCAGAGCTGCTGCTCCGCGTGGAAAAGACTCTCGGCGTCTCCCACCTGCTTACGTTCCGAGACCTCCCGACTGTGCAGACGCGAGCGAAGAGCCTGGACGTTCATGGGCGTCAGTCCTCGAGACGGCGCGGGTGTGGGATCCGGTTCAATGTAGTTGGGGTGCAGGCGGTGCGAGGTGGTGAACCGAACCCGGCCGTCTCTCATGACGGGTAGTTGTCATTGCAGGGGCTCGGAGCTTGAAGATAGACGATTGAGATGGAGGTAGACATCGGTTCCGTACCTGGTTCCTGGTTAGTTGGAGGATTCGAAGGAGGTTGATGGCTATGCTTACCCCTCCATACTGATCAGCTTCAGGTCTCCGCCGAAATAGCGGGCGTAGAGCCGACTGATGGGCAGACCGTAGCCGAAACCGGCCATGGGTGCCTTGAAGTCGCTCTTGTCAAAGTCCGGGTCGAGGTTGGGGGTTTGCTCCACGGTCGTATACATGTAGGTCCACACGAGGGGGATTGCCGACCGTGGGATACCACCGCCCTCGTCCGAGACCTTGATCGTGATGTCCTCTTTACCCTCGGCAACGATGACCTTGGTAACGGGGAATTGATCTCGGTCGGCACCGTGTTGCTCAACCACCGCACGCAGGGAGTTCTTGAGAGTCTCGAAGAGCATGTGCGATAGGTGGCCGGGGACGTACATGAAGTTCAGGTCCTCCTTGCAGACCAGCTGCACCTTGGGGGCTTCGAACAGACCGTAGTAGTCCTCACAGACGAACCGGGCGTTTTCAATGGCTTCCAGGGCAATGTCGCGAACGTTGGTCTTGGTGCAAATTATCCCCACATAATTGGGATGTTTGACGTGCGTTTGTTCCGTGAGAGCGATATGCTGTCCAATCAACATTCGTATACCGATACGGGACATATAGAACCGGTCGAGGAAGGATTGAATGGTCGAGTCGATCTGCATCCGCTGTCGGTCCCGCTTCCATTCCAGAATGCCCTGTGCCACGGTCGTCACGACACTGTCGTGTCGTCGCTTAATCTGTTGCAAGGTCTTGGCAAATCGCTGGTTGTAGTCGTTGAGCTCGGGGGGCCAATCCGTGTGATCATCTGCAGGGACGAAGTATCTCCGGCCGGCCGCGGCAGCCGCCTTCCCGTTCCCGTTTCCGTTGAGCGAATTCGGCGATGATCGGTATTGACCCTCACGCACGCTGGGGTTATGAGTGACCTCGGAGAGAATTTTAGAATGGCCGCTATTCATACGGCTCGGTCGCAACAGACGGGTCTTGACTTCCTGGGTCAGGGACGGCCGGGAGAGGGTGATGATTTCCTATGGGTTCCGTGAGTCACACCCCTCGATACTCGATTCTGCAGCGATAAGAGCATACCTCGAACGATTGCGCATACCAATCCTGGACCTTTTTGATAGAAGGCATATCACTGAGTCCATCAGGCAATTCACCCAGGTCCTGGACCCGATGCGCCAGGCGGATGGGGAGCTCCTCGGAGAGGAATTGGGATGCGCGGAAGAGAGTGCCTGTGATTCAGTCAGAGGAGAACTGGGGTAGACAGCGATCATCTGGAAAATGACGTGATTTCTCCCGAAGCAAGAGTCGCACGTACCGGTGGAAGGCCGGTCTCCGAACTGGACCATTTGTCTCAGCGAGACCCCGGTTGCGGGGAAGCTGGCATAGTGCCTGATGGTATCCATCAGGCGCTCCGACGGCTTCCACATGGTGCAACTAAAGAGGCCAACAGGCCGACTAGGAGAACGTGGTTGATAAGGTCCAACAGAGGAGGTGGTTGGGGAGGAAGAGGTGTCGCGTGTGAAGGGGATGAGGTCAAGTCGGGGAGATTCGCACTGCCGAGGTAGGAACGTTCCGGCGCCCGCGCTTCCGGAGTCGGAGGAAAGGTGCACGACCGCGAATCGCAAGACAGCCAACTATAGAAATCGGGTCCAGTAAAATTATACCGTTGAGCATGTAGCCCGTCGTATAAAAGCGGCCGTACTTGGAATTCGACCAAATGAGTCACGACAGCGGGTAATGCCCCGGTCCGAGGGTAACGAGATCCTCCGGGGAGTATAAAAGTGGAATCATATGATACGGGACGCTGGACTGGACTGCTGCGCTGGATTTGGGCCACGACAGCCGAGTGATCCTCGAATTCCAGAGAAGCTAGAGCTAATACCCGACCAAGACCCCTTAGCCTGTATCTCGCATGTGTCACCCCGGATCTCCCCTTCGCCCGAATGGTGGGGCGATCACTGAAGACATCGACTCGTACTTTTGTCCCACGATATAATTATCATGATAGGGGCCATGGACTAGGGCTTGACTATTTTATCAAAAACCAGTTAGAAGCGCACTATGGAAATCTTTGATCCACATCCGCGATGCCCCATTCGCCCGTCATAACATGGCAAGCCCGTGGGGACTCAAGATTCCCTTTCCTGGTGCTTTGCTTGTTTGTCGTCTGGCGGTGGGACCTCGCTTCGTTTGTGTGCGGGAAATCCCCCCTTTACCTTTCTGTGAAGTTCTGGATGATTCAATGTGGAATCGGAAGTGATCCGGTGCCCCTCCTCTTTCTTTCAATTTCCCATCCCCGGTCAGTGTCAAGACCACCATCATGTCTCGTCGTCGAACATCCCACAGCGAGCCCATGAACGAGGCCCCGGCGTATCCCTTCACTCCTTTCGCCAGCCAGCCCCCGGCCCCTCGTCGAGGTCCCATCGAAGGTCCCAACGGCCGCCGGCTGATCCGGCGCGTCACTTGGCGCTCCTCGACCTACAAGTTGATGGCGTCGTTGTGGGTGTTGGGCGTTCTCTACATCCTGTGGTTGATCCGAGACCTGTTCTACCTGCCGTTCACCCCGTCCGAGCTCAGCCCGCCTGCCGAAGAGTGAACGCCGTGATCGTGTGTTGATCCGGGAGCGCTTTCGCCTCGGTCGCCGAGCCCCGAGCAAATAGAACTTCGTGTCTCGAATCTTGATCGGGGGTGTCCATTGGCATTCGTGGCATGGCGAGGTCCTTGAAATGGCCGGACGCTCGTGCGGCGCGCGGCGTGCGGCGTGTTGCGTGCTGCGTGCTCGAGGTGCGGGCCTATGTTGCAATGTGTCAACACGCGGCGGATGAACGCATTGTTTTCTCACCCGCAGCTTTTTCGCCTTCTCGACTGCCCGAGATCCCCGTCCTTGGAAGTTGGCCTCCTGCTTCCTTCATTCTGCAACCTGCATTCTCCATTCTGCGTCCTGCGTCATGCTCCTACGTCACGCCCGTGGCACTTCCCGCAGCTCGGAGACACGGCTCGAGGGTACGGCCTTGCAGCTGATCTGCAGCTGAAAAAACTCGATTTCTCAGTCTCGAGTACGTAGTGAATTTTTTTTTTTTTTCTTTTTTTTTTTTCCCTATTTTTTATTAATTCTCGCTCGCCTCGTCCGCATCTAAGCAATCTCTGTCTTCCCCTCGGATTCCGTGATATGGCGAATAACGTTCCATTGCATCCCGCGCTCGTCACGACTCGATCCATTTGCATAGTGCATTTGCATTACTTGGGCATTTTCATTTTCATTTTCATTCTCGGTCTTACCTTCTATCTCATTTCATCTTTCATTCAGCGTTTCTTTTCTCTCGTCTCATGATCTCCACGTCTCCCTCTTCTCTTAACTTGCATACTTTCTCAAATTTAGAATGGGTTCCAAGGTTGACTTATATGGATGATGTGTCCACGTCCTGTATATCCTAATCGATAATGGCGGCCGGCGTAATAATGGTATAGATCTCATTTCATAGCTCGTAACCTGCACATATACACACAACTCCTGATCTATTTCGCGTCCCTGTCCGTCTTTTTATCGTAAACATTTTGAATATCCTCCCTCCATCACACACCCTTCAATTCACGCCCGAGGCCCGCTTTAAACGTACAGAGCAGCGGTCTCGGCCTTGGCAATGTTCGAAGCATACGGCTTGAGAGCGTCGGCGACCTCGGTAGTGGTGAACTTCTCCACCTGTTGAGGGGCCCGACCAACGAAGGTACGGGCGTCGAGGAGGCTCTCAAGCTCGGGGATGATGGGGTTGAAAAAGGCAGTGCGGCGGATACGGTCGAGTAGGTCGTTGTCCTTGCCCTGCTTCTTGACGTTGTCCGCGGCTTGGTGTGAGAGAACGCCTACAGACACGGATCAGTTAGATAGGAGTTCAAAAGCGCGAGCCATCCAGCACTTACGGATCTCCTCGTGGGCATCCTGACGGGAAAGACCCTTCTTGACACAGGCCATGATGATCTGGGACAGTTAGCATTCGTAATTGGTATGACTGGATCGTTTCGATGTTTGCTCACGTTCTCACTAAGAACGACGTTAGTCAATTATCACAGAAAAAGGATTCGGGTTGAACTTACGTAGCCATGAAGGGAAGCTCGTCATTGACACGGCGCTTGATGACCTCGGGATAGACGACGAAGCCGGAGGTAACGTTGTCTAAGTATCGTTAGAATGATAGACTCGAAGAAGTCTCATACGAAACTCACTCAGAAGGATGAGACAGGCGTCAGCAGACAGGTAAAGCTCGGGGATGCTGATACGGCGGATAGCACTGTCATCCAGCGACCGCTCGAACCACTGGGCCGAGTAGGTGTCCAGGGCATCCTTGGGGAGATTCTGCAGGTGACGACCGAGAGAGCACAGACGCTCCGAGCGCATGGGGTTACGCTTGTAAGCCTGCTGGTTGTTAGTGATTGCAACGACTCAACGCGCTGATGTAACTCACCATGGCGCTGCTGCCAATCTGGTCCTTCTCGAAAGGCTCCTCAACCTCCTTGAGCATGGCAAGGTGACGAATGTCAATACCAATGCGCTCACAGGTGGAACCGAAAGAGCCCAGAGCGTTGCCAACGTCCACATCGATCTTGCGCGAGTAGGTCTGACTGGAGATGATGAATGCGGAACTGAAGCCGGCCTTCTCGGTGACCAGTTCATCCAGCTTCTCAACCTTACCGTGGTCACCCTCGAAGATCTGCAGGAAAGAGGCCTGGGTGCCGGTGGTACCCTTCACGCCACGGAAGCGGAGGTCATCGCGGGCGCGCTCGAGGTTGCGCAGGTCCATCAACAGATCCTGAATCCACAGGCAAGCACGCTTGCCAACGGTGACCAGTTGAGCAGGTTGACCGTGAGTGAAACCCAGGCAAGGGAGTTCCTTGTACTGCTGGGCAAACTGAGACAGCTTGTCAATGACAACGGCCAGCTTGGGGATGAGGATGTCGAGACCGTCCCGGAGCAGGATCAGGTCGGCATTGTCAGTGCAGTAGCACGAAGTAGCACCCCAGTGAATGATACCAGCAGCAGCCGGGGCGACCTGGCCAAAGGCATGGACGTGGGCCATGACATCGTGTCTGCGGCGCTTTTCCTCCTCGGCGGCCACCTTGAATTCCTCGTCCTGGATGGTGGCGTGAGCTTTCATCTGCTCAATCGCATCTTCGGTGATCGGAAGGCCGAGCTCTACAAAACCATGACTATGTCAATTGATTTTGCTTTTTCCCTTATGACGTCCGATGTCGGTCATTCCACCCGTTGTCTTAACTCGTACCTTTTTGGGACTCCGCGAGCCAAATCCACAGCTTGCGCCACGTTGAGAAACGCATGCGAGGCGAGAAGAGGTATTTCATCTCATTGCCTAATCAATTGGACCTCATTAATATCTTCGAGACTCTCCGGATTGTTGAGTGCCTCATTGGTCGGGACAGAGGGAAGAGCACTTACTCGCATAGCGCGAGTTAAGGGGGGTCTGGTAGACATCGTTGTTGGCAGACATGTCGCCGGTACTTGTCAAAGACACCCGGGAGACGAATTGAAGAGCAGGATGAGAGGGAAAGGGAGAATGAGGCAGTGTGTGATCTACGAAATTTTGCCTGCGAGGCCGGTTTTAGCGGGGCTTATCACGTTATCGTAGCCTCGTGGGGCAAATCACGTGTATCACGGTCGGACTCTCGATTACGGTGTTACAGGCGTCTAATTACATACGTAGCGGATTTCCTCTGTCAATTCTTGGCGCTCCTCTTTCAATTTGAAGCCCAGACCTTGCCACTTTTTGCTCACTGAGCGGAACTGAGCACGCCGATAGCTGTTCGTTCCGACAATGGACTAGACCTAAATGGGAGGCACGTGACTCTTAGCTATATATGTCACTCTGACCGACTGACTTCTTTCTCTTCTTCTCTCCACGATTCTGTTCTTTGCGCTCGGTGTACAGTTTCTTTTGGATAGTGATGAACATGCTTCAGTGACAGAATTTACCACCGTTACGAGAGGCACGAGGCGGAAAATCTTGATCATAACGCATACCCTCGGGTACTCTGAGTCCATATTGTTCTTCGTCTTGCTTTCCAATGAACATGATATGCGCTCCCCTTTTATCTTTAAAAATACCCCTACAGTGCCTTCCCTACTCCTACCATTTGGCTCTTGGATTTTGTTATGAGATGATCGTCCGAGCAGTACGGGAAATGAGAGGAGAGAGAGGGAGAGGTGGAAGTGAGAAATACATATCCACACGGCATGGGTGTCCTTAATCCTGTTCTTTGCTTTCTTCACGGGGCGGGGGGATTTGCACGGAGAATAGGGGAAAAGCTCTCATTCGCCTATATGATCAGTCTTTGAGTAATCACTGAGCGCTCAGTGAGCGCTCAGTGAGTGTTCAGTGAGCTCTCATTAGATCTCACTTTTTCATCACGTGATGGCTCTGAGCAGCTCACAGAGTGAAATTTACTCAGTGAGCCTGACTCTGAGCGCCCACATAAAAGTGGCGGCAGCTAAAATAGGAAAGCCACATCCGGCAGAGGTAATATTCTTGTGTAATATTTTGTATATAGATTTCCTACTCCATCAACATAGAACTGGTGTCATAATTTTTTAATTTAGCGATTTTACCCCGTTGGAGTTATATGTGCGTAGTGTACCTTATTCAATTACCCAATTAGTCTTATCTTCTACGTGCTCCTGGAGGCGGTTTCTTTTCCCGCTCCATGATTTCTTAGTCAGATTCTAGACATCGGTAAACATGACTGGATGTAGCTCACTGACGGACTGCGCTTTGCATCATCTCTCTGTTGATACAGATTCCATATCTTTTATTGCAGGGAACGACCCAGCTGAAGAAGATCATCTGGACTTTCGACATCATGCCTTTTCCCGAGATCCAGTGGGACACAAAACGAGAAATCGAATGATCTAATATCTGTACAATCTCTCCTAGGAGTGCCAAGGGTGTTCCTCGGATCCCCTCGGGCTAGCCGCATTACGTTGGCCTCATGAGCGCCAATATATGTCATGTTAATTTTCGAAGCTAACTCTAGGTGCCCTTAAATCCGCTATCACGCCATTGTTATGTAATTTATACATCCAAATGTAGTTAACACTAACGACGCCAAAACTTGGGAAAAACGTCTTATGACTTGATCCTCCATATTCCTCATATTTCTCGACCTCTAATTATCAAGAGATATTACAAAATGTCTGAATTTAATCAAAATGGACACTATTACGACTCGGAGGGCCTACCTCCGTGTGTTAGACGGTATCAATACCAGGGAAAGGAACAATTTTCTCAGATCCTTCGCCTTGAGCATGAACGTCTTCGCCTTTCGATGCGCGCTGCTCTTGACACCTGCAATACACCATATATTCAGAACCTGCCAGAACAGGATATTAACACCACCGAATATATCATCTTTTCTATCGACGCTCCGACTTTCGAACACGACTTTCTCGATCCGAATATCCGACCAATTCATTCTATCCATTTCACTTTCGACCCAACAACAAATACTCTGATCATCAAGATGGTTACTTCAGAACACCACCAAGTAGCCAGGGAGTTTGATAAAGCCATTGACCGAGCACTTCTACCGATGGGGCTTGACGGATCTATCCTCACATATGGTGAAGTGACTATTGATGTCAATGGCGTATCAAAAGAGGCAGACGGGGGGTGGGGCCCAAGAAGAACCCCCTCCTGGCTGCCCTAAAAGGCCTGCGGTGGTTTTAGAAGTCACTATCTCAGAGACTGAAGCGAAATTGCACCGAGATGTGGATTTATGGCTTGACCCCGCGAGGGGAAATGCTAATATTGCCATAGCAGTGAAAGCAAATCGGAAACGACCGATGATTACTGTGGATAAATGGGAGTGGGACCAAAATAATGGGTGCTCCCAAAGATCCCAGCGCATCGTGATTTCGGAAAGCGAGTCCGGCGATGATGTTACAGTTACTGGATCTCCACTAACTATTCCCTTTCCCCTCCTATTTCTACGAGATCCGGACACCCCTAGAGAAACAGATTTAAGTATAGGAGATGAAAGGCTCAAGAAAATTGCACAGTTGGTATGGGAACAGCAGTTCTGAAGATCATTTTCATAAGTGGCTAGTGCTTATTTGATTTATTCAAGTTACGTATTTCTCGGGCGTTATTTACTGGATACTAAGCGAGGGCAATTTTTCTTTAGTTTGACTTATCTGGTAGCTCTTCAAAACAATATATCTTTATCTGTGAAAAGTTATAATCCTTGCCTTTATTTAGGGTACTAGTATCTTTATATAGAGTATATAATAGGGCAGATTTGTCTAATTACGTATATTAAAATCAAACCTAAAATCAAACCCTTTTCATTTAACATGTCTTTCATGATATACCTGGCATTTCCCTGAGCGGCAGCAGAGTATTAGTCGTATCACATGACAAGACTGATGTGGGCACCGAGCCTGAGCTTGAGGACCCTTACAAAAGCGGCGGCAGCCCTGACAGGCGAGCCCAAGCCGGCAGAAATAATCCTGTCTATATAAATGCATACACATTGAAAGAAGTGCGGTGGCCTTTGGCCTGTCTTATTCAATCCAATTCCTATTTCCTGTTGAATACAATTAACCCCCCCCAGGTCCCATATTTCCCTCCACCAGACTTAGAGGGGTAGCAAACACTGGGCGTATTCAGTGCTATAGGCTGTGGAAACGCCTTGCGCACAAGTTGTTGGTCCAGTCCATCCATACCCGCCACATTGTCCATATAAAGGCGCACCAGTTCCACTGCTTCCAGAGGCGGTCGTTGTAGTTGTCGGTTTCGTCGTGGTTTTCAACGTGGTAGTACTTCCCCTTCCAGGAGAGGTACCCCCGCCGGTGTTACCGCTCATGATCTGAGCCACTTGGTTGACAATGGCCACCATTTGAACGCCTTGAAACGTAAGCGAGAATATTGTCCACAATTCCTTCAGTATTAACTCACCTCCTATCTGGTCAGCATTGGCTCCATACCAACCCACCCAATCCCAGCAGCCGTTCGGGTTGCTTAGCTCGCTGCCTCCCCAGACGCTGTGCAAAGTATTGTCAGGGATTGCTTGAGGATAGAGGATGATGATGTTGTTAGTATCTGGGGAATGAAACAGGTCAGCCAGATGCCATCGAAGTTACCAGGGCTTGCTCTTACCCGCCCACATGTTGTAACCTGTATTCTGAATAAAGTCCATCTGAATATTGCTATAGCTTTGCAAGCATCCATGTAGGGCAACATGAAGCTTGCAGACTGTGGTGCCACTCTGACAGTTGGCAGGGACGTAAAGATAGCCGGTCGTGTCCATGCCAGCGGCACCGTAGTCACCCGTCTGGGCGAAGGAAATGACACTACCGGTCAGGGTGCCAGAGTTCCTGGCATTCAAGGAGCCATACATCCACTGTAAGACTGCTCCAGCACCATCATAGTTGCAGTTACTGATATAGGGCGAAGCGGACATACTGCAAGAGTTGTCGCCTGAGCCGTCGAAATCAGTGGGGAAGGTGTGCACAGCACCGCTTGTCGTCACATACGACACATCAGCCGAAACATCGAAACTGCTGAGCTGGGTATGCAACGCATTCATTACGTTAGGGCCCACGGTGGTGTCTGCGGACCCTTCCCAGAGGTAGATCTTGCGATCAGCCAGGTTGCTCGTTGTAGCAATCTCATTACCGCTCCACGACTTCATATTTGCAGTCGGCGTGGTGATAGAAGGATTTTGATTGTACATGCAGGTTGTATACTGTAAGAGATGGCTTTAGTTAATCATTGTTTATTCAGTCAAGTGTTGGTTCAACTTACAGCCTGATTACGGGCACAATCAAAAGGCCCGCCGGCGAAAACACCAAAGCCGACTTGAAAGACGTTTGAATATGCCACACCGAGCTGTACGGACATGAAGCCGCCGCTGGATAGGCCGGACACGGAGACGGCAGAGGAATCAACATTGTAGGCACCAAGAGCTGATGCTGCCTCTACAGTAATTGTAGTGACTGCACCGAGCACAATCAAGAGAGCCGAATTAGACATGGCGATTATTTGATATCAATGTAAATTATAGTAGACGAGTTGTGACTCTTGACAATTCTGAAACTGAGATACTCCAGGAATCTTTGTGGTCCTTATATGAGAAGGGCATTCTCAAGGGTGTTCATAGATCAAAAAGGTATCATCGTCAGGATACATCGGCCAGTTGCCAAAAGCCACAATGAGCAAAACCGTCATAGATGTGCTATCCTTGAACACCGCGATTTGCTAAGTCCTTACCCGAAGCCTCGCCTCGTCGGAAGAGGGCTAGAGCGGTGCCTGTGCGTAACCCTGATTTAAAACGTGGCGTGAGGGGTAGAAGGTGGAGAACGCCGGAGAGTTAAACCGTGTGAGGAAAGGAGTCGGATCCGATCTAGCTTTTTAGATGAACGTAGAAAATAACACATGTCCGTTAAAATTTAGAACTTAAGACTTGCCGAGTGTTTGTTTGAAACAGACCGTAGGTGCCGTCCTGGCTCTTGATATCCAGTCGACGTAAAACGCCCAAACATTTCAGTTGAAGCACGAAACAAATTGGAACAGACATGAGTCTTTATACATATAAAACGAGGTTTTAACAGGCAATTGAGGTATTTGCCGTTGCATTGACCCAATTATCTGGAGTAAGGCCTCTTTCTAGATATTTCTTAGCTCCGACCCTGTGGCTTAATATTATTATAATTCCAACTAAAATTCCCCGGGGTCAAGAGGCCCGGATGCGCTGGATCCGTTGAAATTTCCAAATAATTTCTATAACCACGTTTCTTTGGATTAGGATATTTTCTGCTAGACAAAACAGGCTAAGGCTCGTATAGCCTTGATTAATACCTTATGCTAAGAGAGCACTTTAGACTTATTAGCGGTCATGTGCTCATGAGAACGGTCCCAAATAAGCTTCTCGGATCCGACGTAAATCAATATGTCTAACTGACCGTCTTAGAGCGCCTAAGGAAACCCCTCCCTGCAGTTTTACCTTTCTACATTCGAAGCGAGATGGCTTTATAGGAAGCACCATTGAGACGCATATATGATCTGTGCAAATCCGGAGACTCCTCGGATATTGCTCTTCTAGCACTTCTGATCGCCACTGATTCTACTAGTCGGCCGACCGATATAGCTTGTTTACTTTTATTTTCTGGGTCCACTATGTCGAAACTTCCTGCCGAGGCGATTGATCCCGTCAAGGTTTCCACCGACGATGGACATCCACTCGCCCACCGCGAGAAACAGATCATGAGGAGAGTGGATCTGAGGCTGATCATAGGCGCAGCTTTGGGATATTCCGTGAATTTGATGGACCGTGGTAATGTTGGAATGGCGGCCATTGGAGGGTGAGCAATGATTATCACCACTATTCCATGTGCTTATCAGCTCACCTATCAAAAAGCATGCTCACAGACCTCAAATTTGACGGAACTCGTTATGTGAGCTTACATATAATTGTCGGAATTAACAGTCTTGAAACACACCGCTAACAATCTTCGTGAAGTCGCTCGTTGTTCTGATGTTTTTCATCACGTACGTAATCTTCCAGCCACCCGCCACCGTTCTGATCCGGAAAATGGGCCCTCCGTATTTCCTTTCGCTCATGATTTTCTGTTGGGGTGTTCTGATGTTGGTAAGCTTACATCTGCTTGTATGTTAACTTGTTTGTCACTAATTATTACCGTAGGGCATGGGATTCGCCAAGAAATGGGAAGAGATTCTCGCCATAAGAATCCTCCTCGGAGTCTTTGCGGCTGGATATTTTCCAGGATGCATGTATCTCCTCTCTTGCTGGTATCTGCGCTGTATGTCTATGTCTATATTGCCAACGTATACCCTTTGTATGATTACTGATTCGTGTGAGTTAAACAGACGAGGTTCAAAAGCGCTTTGCGGTGTTCTATGGTGTGGGCTGTGTGGCATCAGCTCTAGCGGGAATTCTTGCCTTTGGATTGACAAAAATGAATGGCACTCGCGGAATTGCGGGATGGCGTTGGATTTTCATTTTGGAAGGAGTGGTAAGTCGACCCTCGGTTTCGGAAACATAAGAAATCTAACCGATCAGATCACCATTGGGCTCAGTGTTCTTGTGTATGTTCTGATTGTCAATTTCCCCGACAAGGCCTCACGGGATTGGAAGTTCCTCACTGAGGAGGAATGTGAATTTGTCGTCTACCGGATCAATTGTGATCGGTTAGATGCCGAAGCAGAGGAGTTTTCGCTTCGAAGATTCCTGAAGCCAGCGCTCGATATCAAAATATGGGCATATGCAATTCTGTTCTGGTGATAATCCCCAACCTAGACTTAGCTAGATCTCCGCTAACCGGTTCCGATTGATGGAATAGCTGTTTGACCATAAATACGTATGCCATGGCATATTTCCTTCCCATCATTCTTTCCGACGGAATGGGTTTTGGTGTCGGAGAAGCTCAATGTCTTACAGCACCACCGTGGGTGTTCGCCGCTCTAATGATGTTTATAACGGCATGGGCGGGTGATAAAATCAAACGACGTGTCCCAATTCTGCTGTTCAACGTGTGCCTTTCACTGATCGGCCTACCCATGATGGGCCTTTTGAAAACCAACTCAGCCCGATACGTCGGTGTCTTTTTGACCGTTGCCGGGGCCAATGCGAATGTGCCCGCTTGTATGGCATGGCAGGCTAATAACGTCCGAGGTCAATGGACTCGCGCATTTTCCAGTGCCACATTGATTGCTTTTGATGGTATAGGCGGTATTATTGCCAGTTTGGTCTTCGAAAAGGATGCACCTCAATACCGGCCGGGTGTATTCACTGCTCTTGGGTACGTGGCTCTTTCTTTAGACACTAAAATCCTGCTATTATTATTTGACTCTAATTATGAATTAGGGCTAACGTGGTTTTCTTACTCGTCGTTGTGTCGCTGGCATTTTGGTACCGGCGTTGCAATAAACAAGCGGATCGCGGAGAGCGTATAATTGCAGGAGTGGAGGGATTTAGGTACACTATCTAAGTAGCCTGACGCAGATATTCAACAGTTGGCCAATACAAAGAATTTTATCTCTAGACCGGACCCTGATTCTCAGAGGGATAATGGTTCTGTGTGTTATGTGACAAATGTCGATTCACTGATGTTGACGCCTAATCCCCGTGCCACTGCATACACGCATAAATCAGCTCCATGTCTCTGTTTTCCAATTTTCCCTACCTCTTCTCCTCATTTTGTACCCTGGTTTTGCTACTACAAATAATACACTTCTTTGGATCTGGCCTCCGTAACGGAGTAGCGTGGCACAGTGAGGAGAATGTTAAAAAGAGAGCTTTCCCTTACTATTAGTAACCTTGGACTTTTCCATGAAGGAGTTCAGTGTCATTATCAAAGATAAAAGGAGATATGTCAATATCTTGGATGATATCTCTTCGCAAGGTATGTGCCTGGCCCATGTGAGGTGCATTTCATGCTAGCCAGCGAAGCATTCAATTCTTTACCACAAAACAAAATACTGCAAATTCGATACTCGCATTATGCATAGAGTCTGGAAACAGTCGCACCATGCGACATGAATCTGCTATGGCATTTTACATGGTAGCAATGTTGGCAATATCAATACAAGTGGCGGACCTGCTCCAGCAGTTAATTATGACACGTCAAAGCCGTTCGAGCCTGCTCTGTGGCCTTACGGACGGACTTTGAGGTTTGCGGCAGCAGTTCCAGGATTTGTAACAAAGTGGACTGCATATCTCCATACGCAGCCCGATCAACTTTCCCATCATGGAAGTCCTGTTCTAACCTTTTCCATAGCAACTGGACACCAGCAACTACGTGATGGGGGTAAGGATCAACGGCAACTAATGCAAACGGGCCGACATTGCCTTCGCCGACCTGGTTCTTAGGGATGGTGAAGTAATTGCTCAGTCCAAATTTCAAGCAGTTGAGCAAGCAACCCTCTGTGTCGGACCTTGTGATGAGCATTTCCTCCAGTATATCAGTCCTCGAGGCAATTTCAACAGCGTCGATTGTGATGAGAATGGCAAGGTTGTGGTGTATCATTAACTCGTCTGCTCTCAGAACGATGATTAGTGCTTGGGTCATCGGGAGGGTTTCCAAAGCATCGTTGAACACCAGTAAAACGAACTTACACCAGCGAATCTTTGTATATTGGGACAAGTACTGAAGTCGACGCTCGCACGCAGCGAGGAGTGGGCGGTAGGTGACATTGAATGTTTGGATGGCGTCCGCTACACAGGTATGTGCATGTTGTACCGCTTCCTCGCCATGACCCTCTCGGAGCGCCTCCTTGAGAATCGTGCCCATTTTCCAAACGCGAAGCTTCCATGCTTGTGCAGCCGCGATGATTTGATTTGCCGTTTCTTCGGTGATCAGCACCCCATGGGCTCTCCAGTCTTCAGACTGTTCGTGGAATATGTTTGTGCAAGTCTTGACTAGGCGCCAGCATGTTTCTGACTCCCAGCCTAACAGGCCAGCGGAGAGAACAGACGTCGTGTTGAGTGTCAGTGATGACGAAGTGTCAAACGTCATCGCAGCCCAGTAGATCATGTTCTCAATCTTCATGAAGTCGCTCCGGACCTGTTCCGGAGTAGAGATAGGAGGCGTCTGATCCGATAGCAAAGAAACTTTTGAGCCATTAAACTCTAGGCTTCTTTGACGAGCCCGAAGATATCGCACTTGTTGCAAGGCGGCCTGGACGCAGACTTGGGCGGGTATACCATTCTCTTCCTCTTCTTCCGGTATTCCGACTGGCACAGGAACCATCGCGTATAGATACAAGCTCAGCATAGACCGATAACACGGTCTATTCATTGACCGGGGAAGGCTTTTTCGTAAGTCTCGCCAGAGCCGCTGAATGATCGGCAGTTGTAGTGTCTTTTGCGACGCTGAAATAAATGTCAAGGGTAGCCATTGCGCAGAAAAAGCTTGGATTGCTTGGCTCAAGGTGTTGTCAATTTGCCATTCCTTTGTTAACTCCGCTTGATTCAGTGGCGGAAGATGGTCAGTCTGGCCTTCTTTCTCCAAGCCTTTCATCAACTGGTCGAACCGTCTACACAGAGACGAAATGCTGACCGATAGAGATAGATCGGGATTACCGGTCGTTGAATTACCCGATTCACCGAACCTGTCACAATGTGAGTAAGTTTTGGGAAACTCGTGCTCGATCCATTACTACTTACGCGAATGGGCAACTGTAATTTCCTAGCCAGGAACCGAAGACTGCCTCAAAGACTCCTTCATACATAGCCAATAGCCAGTCAAAGGACTCGGAACCTAGAGGAGAGTATACTCGAGGTTCTGTCGCTACATTCCACCCATTTTCAGTGCGAGGATACTCAGTATTTCTGGAATATATTGTTAGAAGGTATTCAGCTACCGTATAAGGAACATGATGAGCTTACCCGTCCATCAAATCATCTAACGATATACTGTGACGCCGTGATCCCACGTCATATGGGACATTTGAGTTGGTATTATTTGATGATGGAGGCGATAAGAGCTGGCTCTGGTCATTTGAGGAGACAGATGACCTATTAGCCTTGACAGAAGCATTTTTCATCCACTGAGGCGCGGCGCTGAGGTCAGCCATATGTTTTGAAGATGATATCTGGAGCCATAAATGAGCGAGAGGGCGGGCAATACATGAAAGGTGCAGTTTTTGTTCCGATATGCACAGCGGCTGCAAGTTTCTATCACTTGCCCTGACTTGGTGCGCTTTCTGAAAGCATCACAGCCAACACGCGAATTTCGGCAGGCATCACAGCTAGAGAATTGTTTTCGACGGGGGGCAAGATCATTATGCATCGTGATAGCGCCATCCAACAGTGCACATTGAAGAATGCGGGTCCGAGAGATAGGATAAAATCGATTTTGATGGGCCAACCCCCACCCCCGCGTTTCGAAGCCGAATACGAATCACCGCAAATGAGGGGTTTAAGCGTTTCGGGGGCCCCGGCTTCACGCTTGCCGAAGGCTTAGCGCTTACAATTCCAATGCGCCAATTGGAAGCTGGGTAGTCCTTTAAGAAGTTGTTCGCCTGCGTTCGGTATCGCTCCTGATTTGAGTCACGCGGCTCAACGTATGAACGGCAAAAAGCCTCAATCCATTTTGTTTCGGTCACGAAAAATGAAAGTATAGGGAGGTAGCTGAGTTTTGATTCGGCCTTTTACCCAAATTGGCCGTTGGAGAAAAAGGAGCAAAAGGAGAAATTTTCCTTTGTCAGGCCCCAACAAGAGCCATATTTCGTCTCTTAGTCCACCATAGCTCGTTAAGAAAGGGATGTGAATCCCACGTAGTCATTGTTTAGAATGAGGTTAGAAAATGTCTGCGGAATCCTTTGCCTCGCTTCTACGCAGGTTCTCGGGATTTGGACCCAGGGATCCATTGATCCATACTCGGATCCGAGGCTAATCAGCACATCCATGTCGCATCGGTCGTAGCGCCTCTCGAAAAGTCGAGGGCTTGTCTACAGCTAGAGCATTACAAATCACAAGTGCTGCCAACCGCTCAAAAACCGGGGTTCGGATCCGAACCCCCCGCTCAATAGCACCTGCCTGACCCCCACAGTCGCATCTGGAGTCGGATCCTGGGGAGCTCGGACAAACCTTGCCCAGTCTGAGGATTGCGGGGACTAAGCGTGTGGAGTCGATATGGCTAAGCATCGCATGGGATGTAAGGTCGGACAATCATGATAGGTGCTTGATTCCGACCTTCAGGGAGCTTGGTCTGGCGTAGAATCATCTTTAAATGGACTGGTTGGCTTGATCTGGATGCCCACCATCCTGCCTCCGGTCTGTTCCCCTAACAGGATTCCTTTCACCTTCAACATGGCGCGATTTTTCGGCCTGCGCGGCTCAAAGCTGCACTTGGCCATCTGGATGGAGGCCTGCTTCGCCGTCGTCATCTTCGGCTACAATCAGTCCAGTGCCGGTGGTGTGCTCGGTGATCCGACCTTCAATCTTCAGTTCCCCAGAATGAATACTATTTCCACCACTGGATCTCTCCAGAAGTACAATGCCAGGATCCAAGGTGAGACTACGGCGAAGAAGCCCCAACCAAGCCAATGCTGATCGAGCCAGGAACTGTTGTGGCCTTGTATACTTTGTTCGGTGTCTTTGGTGCTCTCGGATGCACTTTCCTTGGAGATCGCCTAGGTCGTCGAAAAACCATCTTTTTCGCCAGCGTTGTCCAGGGTATTGGCGCTATTATCCAAGCGTCCTCTTTTGCCTTCAGCCAGTTCATCGTGGGAAGGATTGTGCTCGGTCTGGGTACGGGCGGTATCATTGCGACAGTCTCGGTCTGGCAGTCAGAAGTCTCCAAAGCCGAGAATCGCGGTGAGCACGTTTCTGCTTTTGGAATCTTCTGCGGTTCTGGTCTTGCTTTGGCGCTGTGGATTGCCTTTGGCATGTCCTATACCCAGCCCAGCTCTGTCTCGTGGCGATTTACCCTGATATTTACCCTGTTCCTATCGATCATTGTGTGCTCGTTTATCTTTTGCTTGCCCGAGAGCCCTCGCTGGCTCTGCAAGGTCAATCGCTGGGAGGAGGCAAGAGAGATTTTGGGACTGCTCTACGATGTCGAGCCCCACGGCGAGACAGTCAACAAAGAGATTGAAAGCATCCAAATCTCCCTCGAGCGCGCTCGCAAAACGAACATCAGTGCTATGTTCAAGATGGGTCCCCAAAGGACCTTCCACCGCGTGGTTCTTGCCGCTGTTGCTCAGATCTTCTTGCAAATGACTGGCGTCAATTCTATTGCATACTACGCCCCAAGTATTTACCAGGAGCAGCTCCACTTCAGCCATACGACTTCTGCAATTTTGGCCGCAGCATCGCAGCTTGTCATGGTACTCGGGGCTTTCTGCTGCTCATATACGGTAGATCGCTTTGGTCGTCGAAAGCTCATGATCCTCAGCGCCTCGGCCATGTCGGTATGCTTTGCTTGCCTCGCAGGTCTGACGTCGCAAGCGAATAATTCGGCTGCATTGAAAGCGGCCGTGTTCTTCCTATATCTTTACTTCTTTGTCTATGTTCTCGGCTTCCTGGGGCTGCCTTTCCTCTATGCTTCAGAGATCGCCCCGACGCATCTCCGGGCAGCCACGTGTGGTCTCTCCACTGCAGTCTCTTGGCTTTTCAACTTCCTGGTCGCTGAAGTCACCCCCGCAGCGTTTGCCGATATTGGGTGGAAGTATTTCATTGTCTATTGCTGCCTGAACGCGGCTTTCGTGCCGACGATCTACTTTTTCTTCCCGGAGACAGCCGGTCGGTCACTTGAAGAGATTGATACAGTCTTTGAGGCCACGACCTCGATTTTCGATGCCGTGTCTGTAGCCAACAAGCTGCCCAAGCGCGACTACGGTGCGTTCCTTCGGGAGGAGAAGGGCGAAGTCGATAGCGAACAAAAGAGTGCGGACGCTGTTCATGTCGAGGTTTGATGGCTGCACAAAGAGACACCGGATCACTTGGAGAGTAATGCAAGGGTGCTCCGTGCCGATCGCTTCCCGTGACTGGTGCTTAGTGGATTATTGTATGTTTGAATGAAAATTGTTTAATACGAAGCGATTTTTTGAACTTTTCCAATTACAATATGAAATATACCAGAGGAGGATTTATGTGAAGTGAATTGATCCTATTGAATTCAGCAAAGCTCTACGATATGAACAATCATAACTCTATAATATGAATGCTACCTGTTCATAGTCTGTGAATTTTCTAAGGCCAGTGCCCCGAGATGTCCGCATCGCCTATTACTTTTGCCGCCTTCTGCTGACTATCTCTCACCTGGAACAAAATGCCCCACAACTTGATATCTTCAGTGTACCTCGTGACTCCAGGTTGCAACAATCCAGTTTCAGCGGGGAAAGGGGGCTGCCGCCAATTGTGGTTGCCCTTGCTAAGGTTTACGCACAACCCACCTCGGATCCGATGTGGAGCAGGGCTCACGGAGTTTCCCAAACCAGGCAATGGCGATCATTTGCCTTTCGGAACCGAGAGGACGTGGGGGCATGAGCTATTGACTGGGCATCATTCGACCATCACTGTAATGTGAAGATAGTCTCAGACGATGGATCGGTGCCCCTTTTGGCGATCGGTCACCTAAGTAGGGACCGAGGTCACGGTCCGAACCTCTGCTATAACTACCATCCCGGCCCCTTGTTGATAAATCATATTGAGAAAAAACTTGACAACTTGCAGCATTATCTTTCGAGCACGGAAGGGGGCACCTGGAAAATGAACGGCGAGACGAATGGCAATAAGAATGGTGATAGGCATCAACCAGACGGGTCGGTGGTGATTGTCGGGGCCGGAACTCAGGGAAGACGGCTGGCTTATATGGTAAAATATCCATAATCACAATGTTTTGATGTCCGGATTTTCGAATACTGATCAATGAACCCTGGCGCCTCAGTGGTCAAGAAGGGGAGGACCTGTTTCTCTTATTGATCTCCAAGAGCAACAACTCCAGGATGGGTTGAAGTACGTACAGAAACTGCGTGCGGAAGCAAATGACCCTCCAGGATCTTGGGGCGAGGTTAGGATCTCTCACCCTTCCTCGCTGGAATCCTTGCTGAAAGATGCGTGGCTAGTCATCGAGGTATGTTGACGGAGCGAGTGTTACGATCATTTGCTAAATGAAAATAGTGCGTGCCCGAGAGACTGCCGCTTAAGCAAGAGGTCATTACCCAGATCGATTACTTGGCACCAGAGAATGTTGTAATTGCCTCCAATTCCAGCAGCTATGGAATCGGTGAGATTCTCGTTGGACTCAACTTGAAGCACAAGAGCCGAGTTTTGAGTGCGCACTGTTGTATGTAGAAAAGACCCCCAGCTCTGAATGACAATATCGCTGACACAAATCAAGACTGGCCCCCGGAGACAACAGGTATGTAGAAACTTGATCCTGTGGAATGGAAATCACATGTTCAACCCCGATAGCTATCGAGATCATGGGTCACGACGACACCGATGAGTCACTCATCTCGCTGGTATTGGATCAATGCAAAGTCCATGGCTTCTCTCCTTTTCATGTGAGACAAAGGTCGATCGGTTACATCTACAATAGGTACAGTCAGACCACGCCATTTGCCGTCTTGAGATCCTTAGCGCTAACAAAGAACCTGTGAAGAATCTGGGCCGCGATCAAGCGAGAAACCCTGCTCGCACTCTCTGAGGGCGTATGCACGCCTCAGGAAGTCGATACAATTTTCAAGGATGTCTTGAAATCACCAAAGGGGCCATGTGAGATGATGGACGTTGTTGGTTTGGATGTCGTACTTGATATCGAGAACCACTACGCCAACGCACGAAGCGGAGTCCCTACTGAGCCGCGAGATTATCTCCAGAAGATGATTCAGGAAGGAAGTTTAGGTGTAAAAAGCGGTCATGGATTCTATGATTATAAGTATTCAAACGGAAAGGAGCATTCTTAAATCATCTGATGGTGATTTGAGATCGACTGCAACATATATTCATTTTGCCAGAATACTTCTGTATGTAGGGCAGGTCTCTATTACAAGATCTTCATATGAGCTCATCAGAAATTTAATTTCCTGGAATTGACGAAGTCGAAAGAGAAAAGAAGTCTACGGTACCAATGTCTGAAGTGTACAGAACCTAAACTTGGATTGTGACTGGCGGAGCCGGCACCAACCAATGAAACCAAAGCATTATGTCGATTCTACAATGTCCATAAAACACCAATACCGTACAAGAAAAAGTAAAAGGAAAAGAGATGGTAATCGTCAGCTACAATCCACTGCATCTTAGCGACGCGAGGAGAATGTTTGTGGTGGCCAATATGGCCCGGGTTATAGAATCGAGCAAGCGGGAGTTTAGCAATTGCATTTTATATAATAAATTAACACTTATGTTGGTTATAAATCTGTCTAGCGGTTTTGGACTGCCACTTTATAGTTAATTGTGGATGCTCGGGCGCGCACGGAGATCCTTCGTAATCCGGACAGGGGTCTTTTATAATCACTATATTGGAGAATAAAGTCATTGTATATTTTTGTTGAGAGTTAATATGCTCATGAGTGCTTCTTAAATATCGACAATTGAGGTCTATGTTGTCGAGATAAACGCAGCAGTGCCTCGGGTGTCGGAACAATGCGATGATATCTCATACTTGAATCGGCATCTGAGGCACTCCATCCACTATCCTCGATCGGATATACATCTATACTGAGTGCTTCTTGAAAATCTAATGCCTGGATCAAGAAGCGAAAATGTCAAATACGCGGAGCAATATTCTATGAGCATTATAACAGTACATAGAAGGGAAGAATTTGGCCTCTCGAGCCAAGGAATGATCGTCCTAAATGCGCCGGATTATTGGTTTTCAATTTTGAGAGGGTAAGCAAGTGCATTAGCAGTGAAGAGAATCGTAATCCCCAGAGACATTTTGATGACATGCCCACGGACATACTCGTCTTTTAGGGGCATCCAACGCTCTTGGATTAACACTTTCGCTTCTACCTACTTTTACCCCCTGATGAGATTGGTTAACACATGTAGGAACCACCTTGAGACCTTGGCAGGATGACAGCATTGCGTGGCCTTATTACCCACCTCATGAGTTATAAGACTGATCATCTCATCTGCCTTTGGAAGGAAAAGTCTTTTTTTAATCTCCCTCTCACACTATATTGTACGATCGTGATCACTAATCTCCAGCGTCATCATGAAGGCGGTGGTTCAGAGTATCCTGCCGCTGGGCATGGGAATATTAGCCGTGGCACAGAATATGTCTTACGGAGCCGATAATTTCTATCGCAGCAATAATGTGACAGTCCAACCGATCAGCTTCCCAACTCAGTACCAAACGACTGTCGCAGGCAGTCTTTTCTATCTCAAAGACCAGAACAACAGCTCTGCACCAGCCGTCGTGGTCGGCCACCCCATGGGGGCCGTTAAGGAGCAGAGCGCAAACCTCTACGCAACCAAACTGGCTGAACAAGGATTCATCACCGTCTCCCTTGATGTCCCCTTCTGGGGTGCCAGCGATGGCAAGCCACGCAACGCAGTCTTGCCAGACCTCTACGCAGAGGCATTTAGCGCCGCAATCGATTACCTCGGCATACAAAGCCGGACGTCCGTCGATCGCGAGAGGATAGGAGGACTTGGTATTTGTGGTAGTGGCTCTTTCGTGATCAGCGCTGCAAAGCTGGATCCGCGCCTCAAGGCCATAGCTACAGCAAGCATGTACGATATGGGCACCCTCGCCCGCCAGGGTCTACAAAACTCGCAAAGCGTCGATCAACTCAAGGAAACAATCGCCGAAGCAGCCCAGCAGCGCTGGATCGAGATCGACGGTGGCGAGATCCAGTATACCAGCGGCACCCTGAATTACCTCACGGCGAATGCCACCTCGGTCGAACGAGAGTTCTTCAATTACTACCGTACCAAGCGTGGCGAGTTTACGCCTGTTGGATCGACACCAGAGCTCACCACTCACCCCACGCTCTCTACATTCACCAAGTTCGTCAATTTCTATCCATTCGGTGGCATCGAGACGATCTCGCCCCGTCCGATGCTGTTTATCTCCGGCGATCATGCACACTCCCGTGAGTTTAGCGAAGACACTTATTCGCGTGCTGCTGAGCCGAAGGAGCTTCTCTGGGTACCGGGCGCCGGTCACGTCGACCTATACGATCGCACCGAACTTATCCCGTTCCAACGACTCACTGAGTTCTTCCAAACGAGTCTTGCCTGAGCATCGCAAGCTGTAAACTAGTGCCAGCGGCCCCGTATCCGATTCGTGTACTCTTGGATTTCTTCCGGAGATTGAGCCTTTCGCGGTGGAATGCTCCAAGGGGGTGGAGGAGTAGTGGAACAGTTCGGTAACGAGGCCGCGACTAAAGCCATACTAGCGGCCTTATGTATGTTATTTTCTATCACTGGATTTGGGTCATCTTGATGAGATAGCTTCGGGTATGCCCGTCAAATGAAACTGGTTGCATCCAATGCTCAAATCCTTTATCTATGACTTGTTCGTTTTCACGCAGCTCTGTGCCAAGTGATTCGGGCAGCATGTATCCTGACTTGGCGTCATTGACGGTCACACTTTTCTATTACTTTGCTCAGTGTGGCTTTGCTCGACGATATGTTGCACTTTCCGAGAACCATAGATAGGGATGAAGTGATGGACCAATCAATCAGGGGACTTTTGCTTACATGGGTCAATAAGCTAAAGCTCGCCACTGGGCCAATCAGAGACGTTATCCGAACTTGGCAATGCGACGATCCCCTTGGCATTTCTCAAAAGCAAGCATTGTCCAACAGGCAGACAGAATTTTCCAGCTCGGTAATCTGATGGAGGCGCCAGTCAACAAGATACTCTCACGACTCCACTTAGGCTTTATTAACCATCTACTTGCACTTTTAGCTTGTCAGCAGGTCGCATAACTTACCAACCACAGCATGGCACATCTCTCGTCAGAGAGGCAGATCATTCCACTGAGCAGAATGCCACAGCAGGCTAGTGTCCGGGAAGCCCGGGACGATTGGACTGGCGTCATAAACCGGAAAGAACGAAGGAAATTACAAAATCGCCTCAATCAGCGAAGCTTCCGTACGTACCGGTATCCGCTCGGTCTGAAAACGTGATAATTCCAGTGTCTCATTACTTGCTAGGATTGAGAAGGCAAGACAACGAGGCGAAATCGCAGAGTGCCACTACTTCCTCCACTTCCTCCACTTCCTCCAATTTGCTCAATCCATGCATGCTTCCACTTGAGTTCCAGGAGGAAAGTGGTGAGGTTTGGGAATGCGCACTGGCACCTCCAAATGCGCGCCAATTCCGTAAATGGTTTGAGGCAAAAGCCTACGAGAGCTACATGAACGGCGCGCCGAACAGGGATCACCTCATCAGTCTTAGCCGGCTGAACGTGCATAAAGCCATCAACGAAAACATCCGTGCAATTGGCATGACGTCCAAATGGATGCAAGATGATGATTCGATATCAATATTCAACCTTGCCCAGCCCAGCTTCTCAATAGAGGGGATTCCGCCCTGCTTACGCCCAACTTTTATTCAGCTACGTGTGCCTCATCATCCCTGGCTCGACTTTTTCCCCTTTCCTCGCATGCGTGATTGTATGATTCTTGCTGGCGACTCTTTTGATGACGATGACCTTTGTCACGACCTCATGGCCTTTTGGGATACAAGAAATACAGCCGCTACGTTACTGGTGTGGGGAGACTCGTGGGATGCAAAGAATTGGGAAGTTACGGAAGGCTTCGCGCAGAAATGGAAATGGCTACTCCTTGATTCGCCAGAGTTAATGGCTTCCACGAATCACTGGAGAAAATCTAGAGGGGAGAAACCCTTCATATGGAGGGATATTTTGACATAGGCATAAAAGCAACATGATTCAAGCCGTTACTTTGGGCGCGTCTATTTTTATTGATGGCACTTACAGTATATCAAAGTCCGTTTGGCGTCGGACTAATGAACCAACTTGCACAGAGTAATATCAAGGGTGTCAGGGGAAATCTACCTTAACAGGGTACAGTTTCTGACTGGGGCACTCATTGATTTTTATTATTTTTATTATTTGTTTTATTTCAGGCAGAGGCGATGAGGTGATCGCCTGGGGCGATGCTAAAAGGCCAAGAAATTGCCAAGTACCTGATTACATCGGAGCCATGGGTCCATTCCGTCAGCCTTGTTCGGTTATCTTTATTTCCTGTCTTAACTCCGACCAATGCTGTTACAAACTAAACCGCTGGATTATATATGCTGTATACGATGGTCCCTACCTCTAAGGCCTATTCTATTAACAATTCTTCCCAATTTCCTTGTTGATCATCACCTCGTCAGCAAGAGTGCCCTCGACGTTCATCTACGTTCACGCGCTTAAGCTAAAGCCATGAAATACTCTCTTCTCTTTTCCTTATTCAGTGTTGGGGTGATCGCAATTCCAAGCCCCAGACCAATCCAAAACGCTGCCGGCCACTCAGGGCGCCTTGAGTCCTTATCATACACCTCAGCATGGATTCCATCTACCGAGCGTTATCCAACGAAACGATATTTGCAGCCATATATGAAACTAATGTCTGCGGAAAAAACCTCGGACATTTCTCTTCACGAAGCCGACGGTGATGAAAAACTTGTTGCATTTTGCGAGGCCGGTTTCGTCTCTGGATGTCGGGCGGCTATCAAGAGACCGGAATGAGCTTTGCGAAGGGAAAAATAAACGAGCATGGTTTCGAATTTGCAGTGAAGAATATTCTGCACTGGCAGCCGCATATTCATTTCATTTAGAGGCAAATTCCGTTAGACTTTCTCTTCTTACGGGTCATGACGTGATGAAAATGTTCTTATACAGGTTGCTCTTAGTGAAAATCGACGGTGATTGCGCTTTTGTCCTCTCCTTTCAAAGCACTTGGCGCCACGGCAGCGTTGACGACAAGAGTTTCTTCACAGTGATCAACGTTCCTTCTCGTGGTTATCTTGCCCCATAGAGTCTGTTTCAGAGCTCCAAATAAATCGTAACCTTCCCATCGCATCTGTAGTCCGTTCCTGACGTCTTGGGTTTCATCGTGTTGGATAACAGCGAGGCCAAACGCCCCATGTATATGCCCGCAAACAACCGTCTTAGGCTTCACCCTGCGTATCTCTCGCAATAGATACCCATCTCCCTTCACCTTGACTTGCCCAGTCGGTCCTTTCTCGCCATCACAATCTCCATATAGAGCCGGGGGACCGTGAACCACCAGAATATCAGTATCATCGGGGACCCGTCCGGTCCACACGTCGCGGATTGAAGGATATTGAAAAGCCCAAAGGCCGAGCTCTGGCGTCAGGGGAGATCCGTATATCTTCACCCTGCGCACTTGCTGCTTTCCGGGACCGGAGACTGGTAGTTCCAATGTGACTGCTTCATTTTGCAAATACTGAATCCCGCTCCAATCCAATTCTTTCCGCTCCGCGACACTATCTCCCCCACGCGTAAGAAACTTCGTGTCGCATTCTTCATCAAGGAAAATATCATGATTTCCCGCAATGACAATTTTATAAGTATGCGGCTGTGACGACAGCCACCGGAGCTGTGCTTGCATCTCGGCGAAGGTGCCAGAGGTAGTCAGATCGCCTGCATGAATCAGGATGTCGCCGGGTGGAAGCGGAGGGGTTGCGTTGTGCGTGTCTGAGATGCATATTATGCGCATTGGAGGGATGCCGTCCCCGTTATTTTGAAGAGGAATCGGTGTTGCCGATGGTTCCCGTGGCGTGGAGTGCTTAGGTCCTTTAAATAGAAGATCGGAAAGCGGCTGGACCACACGTTCCAGCCACGTTGGTGGCCGTGACAGATTGTATGGAAAGGGGAGCAGGTGATTGTTCATTTCGGCGTTTCCCGTCCCCAACCTCCTCGAATATAGACGTATACCCTATCCAGGGTTGCCAGGAACACTCGGCCTCATGGAACCCGTGATTCCAGGTACGATCGTGTTTAGTCACCTTTCCAGCGCGAGGACTTGATTTGCCTCAGTGTCCTCAGACTGCAGCAGATGACGATGTCGGATTTTTGTTCGGTGAGGGATGGTAAAGTTTGGGTGCTCAATGACGGCAGAATTATCAATAGCCCAAAGGAGGTGTTCAGGGAGACGACGACTCGGAGAATCGCGTCGGCAACATTCTCCCATCGGGGGTTGGAGGGACGGGGTCTGAGACGCGTTTTAGGGGAAAGGGGGAGGGGAAGGGGGTTCGAATTCCGCCCATGGGGATGGACGAGTGAAGGAAGTGCAGCTTGCGTCCAAGGATTCCCAGAGCTGCCGGGTCGGGCCGAGGACAAGTGTGGGTTTTACTAGGGCCCCAGTATCGGGTTGGATCTGGGTCGAGACTATCGACCCATCTGCTAATCGATCGCAGACCAAATCCCCCTCAACAAAAATATTGGAGACATCAGTTTCCGCCACCTCTATTCCACGGCTCGTAGGCAAGAGAGTCCGCGCGGACAGCACGTCCGTTGTTATCAGCCAGGGTGTGAGCTTGTACGTCAATCTCTAAACAGAGTATAGCTGCGGTCATTGAAAGTTTGTTTCTTTAATTGCGGTTGGCCTACTCTGAGGCGCGGTTGCGAAATTCTCCGCCTAGAATATCAAGAGAGTTCGATAGTCCACACGTCACCCAATCGGTCATTTGATTCGCCTAGCCCACCATGAACCACAATAGCATTTGTACCGACGACGTCAGCATCAAACCAACCCCGCGCGAGAGGACGTTGATCTCCTTGAACGACGACTTCCTCCCATTTCTTGTTTCTAATGTCAAATGCCCATATGTCACTCAACATTTTTCCCGCTCCTTGGTGACCCAGTGAACTAGGGTCATGCTCACCAAACAAGGTGATCAAGAATGACCGGCCTTCCAGACGAACTGGAAGCAAACAACTCACACTTCTCGGTGCCGGGCCTGCTTCGCCATCGGGTGAATAAACCTGTGAAGTCCAAGTAGCCGTTTCAGGGGAGTAAATGTCCACACTCCCTCCCTGTTCGCTATTCCCATCGAACCCATTCATCCGATACAATTTGCCATCTGTAAAGGCGATCGAAGTACCTCCACGTGGAGGGTCGAATGCCGGGGCAAGTTCTGTCCACTCCTTCCGGGAGAGGCTGAAAGCCCATAGGTCCGATAACCTTCCCTTTTCAGGGCAACCTGCATGGAGGTAAAGGGTATCTTTTCCGTCACTAGCCATACAGTGATAGCTGCGAGCGACCGGGAACGCCTTTGCGCTCGCGTCCGACGGCAAAATAAATGACCAGCTTGCTGTCGCAGGATCGAATTCCCAGACCGCTCCCTGTTCCTCAATAGGTGCCATCGCGACACCGCCTCGGCCAGAGAATATATATATCTTCCCGTTCAGTGTACAAGTTGCAGTCCCAACACGTGGCGAGGGAGATTGGGATGTCGCAGGCTCAGAAGTAATTCTGGCATCCCCTAGATTATGATAACGAGTTTCAGTGTCATCGTTAAATTTCGGAATCCCCTCATTCATCAACGCGTCGCAACTTACCGTTGCCTAATGAAACAGCGTGGATATCATTGTCTCGAGGTTCGCGGGGTCGCAGCTCCCCACCAAAAACGTACGCTCGATCACCAACAACCATAACAATCTGTGAAGAGCGACGAAGAATTTCGTCCTCCAGAATCTTGTGGCAATTTGCAATGATTTTCGCCATTGAGAAGGTAAGCGATCGGGGTTTCCTGTGATTGGAGTGAGTAACGGGGAGCAGAGAAGGTGTCAGGGAAGGCTTTTTATAAACACGATGCATTGGCCCGCCTCAGATCGACAACGGTAAGATCCAAGTGATCATCCGGAGGTTTCGGAGGCTCCCCAGGCTCCCCAGCGGCTGCAATAGTTCAGTGAATGCTGCCAGGTTTGGGAATCTGAAACGCGGCCTCCGAAACCTCCGAAATATCCCTCCGGCCCCACTCCGAAAATGACGGCTACTATTGATCACCATTCACGGCCATGCCTCCAAAAAATTTTGTTCCAAAGGGAGCATGCAATGGTATTATGTAGGCGCAAGGGTGGTAACATCGTTGGAGAGAGAGCACTGTATGCACCTCTATTGATGCAACTGGGCTGAACGATGCGTATCTATTTATAATACCTGGTTTCAGAGACATAGCTCTCATAAGATACAGAGCTCAAAGGATACAGAGCGTGGATTACATCGTTTAAAGCTGTGTGTAGGTAAATTACGACGCTATGCTGTTAGAGGTATAATTCATTACAGCATTGATCGAAATCAGTCATAGCGAGCCAGGAACTAGAATTCAGAAGCCGGAAGATTCTGTCCAGACCTGCTCCCTCGAGCGCTGCAGAAGCTCGGGAGCAATACACTTCGGCAGGTGTACCAAGTGTCCCCGTTGGATCCGTACGAAGATCGCGTACAGTAAACCAGCAAATCCAACAGCAATCACACTGATGAGGGCCGGCCACTTGAACTGATCCGGCCGTGAGAAAACAATCGTGGAGACATAAGAACAAATCTCGAATAGGTTCTGCCAAGCAGCTTCGATCGACGAAAAAGATCCTCTCGCCTCGGCTGCAACACCCTGCAAGGTTCCATGAAAATCAGCGGCTAGCTCTCCATTGAAAGCAGGCATTGCCAAGGTCGTGAATGACTCACCTCCTGAATAAGAACCTGTGCACATAAATCAAACCCTCGCAGGCCTACCCGACTGAGAATTGTACCCCCTACGAGACCCGATGCCGAGAGTAGAGGTTTGCTAGCGTAAATCCAGAAAATAGCCATGCCACCTGCTAGGCACGTAATCTGCCAACTTGCTAGCCAGATACCAGCACGAGTTGGCCCGATTTTCCCCATCAGCCATGGAGCAACCCATGTGGCCAGCACCTCGAACATGACAGACAAGGTTCTTGCAACGGCGATCTGCGTCGAGCCATAACCTGCTGACAGAAGCCAAGTGACCATTTGACCCGCGAATGAGAGAACTGTCAAGTAAAGCAATGCTCCAGCAAAGGACGGCAGGAACACTTGATGCCGAAAATAAAAACCGAAGTCTCTCAAAGCCTGCCGTACACCTTGACAGCAAGCTCTCCAGATGCGTACAAAGAAATTTTGTTGGGCTGGTTCTACCCTTCGGAAATTAGCCGATGAATGTTTGTTTTCTTGTAGTTCTGGCACTTCATAATACACCTGAGGTAGAATGTTAGATCTGCGAGGGCGAAGGCTACGCGCTAGAGATCATACCTTGGCGATTAAGAAGTACTCCACTAGGACCGAAGATACATTCATCGCGAAATTGACGACAATAGCGGCCTCTGTTGATATACCATCGATAAGAGCGATGAAAAGAGGTCCAAATAGTTTGCAGACCAAGTCAATTCGTCTCATTTGGGCGTTCATCGCTGTGTTGGATGGCAAGTTAGCATGGAATGGCCAATCTATTTTGAATCTGTATAACGCACTCCTGAGGCATTCATAATCTTCTCTGGAAACAACCACAACCTGCCAAATCATGTCAGTGGTGATCAGCATTGATTGATTGGCTTGTATAGCCCTACCCAATCTTTCTCCACAGAGACCAAATTCAAGACAGAGCATAGCTTCTCAACGCAAGCCAACAGCGTGAGAATTGCCAGCAAGCAAGTTTTCACAACTCGTTTCATTGGAAGGCCGATCGCCAGCAGAAAGAAGATCACACACGACGCGGCCACAACAAGGCGTTGTAATACTAACGTGGTCAGTGGTTTGCTCGACGGATGCGCTTGTCTCGGTCTACCGAGAGAGAGCCTCACCTATTGAAAGCCGAACGACCTGCAAACGGTTGCCGACATCGATGTAATGTCCTACCGCCGGGGCAAAGATGATCGCCGCTAGTCCGCGACAGAGCGCATAGGCAGACATAGGGAGCAGTGTTCCTGGAAAGACTGAGGCCAGATACAAAACAGCCCCGAATTCGAAGACGCGGGAATTCCAGGTTGACAGGAAGTGTGATATGTACAGGCGATAAACTATCCTGGTCTGAACCTGACCTTGTGCACTCGAAGGAGTAAAGCTCGAAGCTCCATCATTTTCAAGATCGGGGATCAGGGGAGTGCGCTCATCGAGAGCCGGTTGCTCTCTTCGGCGGGCGGCCATTTTCACGACTTATAGGAATCGCTGTCTGGAAAATTTTATTTCTGGGCCAAAGATTTATGAGGATGAGAGTTTAATAAAGAATGACATGTACCCTAGGGCAAGGTACCCTGAGCTAAATTCTGGCGAGACCATCGAAGGTCCGATACGGTTTCTCCAGATTCGTCGTCCATGGTTCCGTTCGCCGCTGTGACCTGGCAGTTGAAGTGAAACGGAGAATCCAAGGCAGCCAGCCGTTGGTGACTATGAAATTAAGTAAATAGGATAACCAATAACACGCGTGAATCGGGACTCGCATCACATGATCCACACCTAAGCCCGTAGGTTGCTTAATCACGGCCTCCGAAAACTCCGAAGATTCTCTCCCGTGCGCTCCGAGTATCTACGGCCGATTGGTGACTGCTCGCAGCCATTATGCCTCCGAAAAGGTCTTTACCTCAGAAAAGAGCATGCGACGCCTGCTATCAAAGAAAGGCACGTGATTGTTCCTAGCGAATGGAGGGCCTCCTACCCTGCCAGCTGTTCTGATACTGGTCACTTGCATCTAGATTCAATGCTCTCATCCTAACCCAAATGACCCTTGTGAGTGGTGTAGTCATCGGGGAATTGAATGCACTTTCAAGAGAGGGAAACCGCAGAAGAAGCGGCGTAACAGGTCTGAACCCTTCCCAGTCCGGCACGCTCTGGAAATGCGCGCTTGTTTTAACACCTTCACCTGTTCGAGTTCCAGTGATGTACAGAATTTGTTCCATCGTATTCAGCAGCTGGAGGATGTCCTATCCAGAGTTGAACCCACGCCAGATTCGGCCTGTCGAGATGTGACCAATCCCGCGAGGTCGACGACATCAGGCCCTTCGACCATAACGAGCGATAGGGAGCGAATTGCCGTTTCTGAGAGCTCCTTTGGCTCCCCTAACTTGACACGAACCCCCGCTAACTCCCGTGACTACCGAATCGAGGAGTGTACAGCGAAAGGTAAAAAGTCCGCCACTCAATGGGGACCCAACTGGTACTTTAATGGAATACCTATGTCCTCTGAAGCAGGCCGCGGATGGGTCTCAACCAGAACCGCTCAGGCAGTCACACGGGACGATTTCAGCATTCCCATCATGGAATATTCCTCGCCTATGGCCCTTCAACGATGTTTCTCACCAGAGCTATGCGAATTGCCTGACAAGGACGCTACCCGAGAAATTATAAGTGCGTTCTTCAGATCCCCATTCAGACTCAGCTTCCCTGTACTGGACGAAATTCTGTTCGAAACGACGATGGAGACCGCCTACGGACCTGTGGACGGGCCTCTGTCCTCGCCTATACGAGTCTCAGCCAGGGCATGTGTTTTAAGCGCTCTATCCATTGCGTCTCGTGTAAAATCGTCGAGACAAATATCCCGCTTCATAGATGTGGACTTGTGTGCAACCAAGGCACACTATCTTCTATTGCACATCGCCGAGGATATTAGCTTGTCGACTCTCCAGACGGCACTAGTGCTGGTTAGTACAGGTTCTATCGCGGTTTGCTCCTAATGCTTCAGGGATTCAGACTGATATTCTGAATTAGCAAATACAGCGTGCATTCCATGCCGACTGGCAAGGAGCTGCCTTCTTCCAGTCGATTGCGTGTCGCATAGTCTGCGCTTTAAAAGGACACCTCTACCACTCATCAAATTCCTTTGGCCTTGAGAGTTCTCGTCTAGAACGCGAAAACTACCACACTCGAATGCTGTTCTGGCTATGCTACATGCTCGACAAGGATATCGCACTTTGCACTGGCAATCCTCCGCTTCTCACCGATGTCTATTGTGACTTTGACCTGCCTGACAACTATTTTGACCATTATACCTACTTACCAGATTTGGATGCATCCTTGGCAGGTGACGACGAAACCTACAAATATCTCACCCCCCATCTTCCTGGAGACCCTCGCCTTAGCCATCTGAAGGAGAAAGTCTGTCGACAGCTCTTGTCTGCTCGGGCCTCGAAGAATAATGATAACCAACTCCTAGTGAATATCCGGCAACTGGATGACGAGATAGAACACTGGCGGTTATCCATCCCTGTCAGTTTCCGTCCTGCACTTTCTGTCTCAAAAAAAACTTCACCAAACCCGTCCGACGAAGGGATTCCGTATATAACCCATCGAATGTCTCTGCAATTGGACTATCACTACCTAATGACCGTCATTCACACGACAGTGAGAAAATGCACTATTGAGGCCAGTGACGAAATCCCGGATCTGCATAGCGTAGTTCATTCGAGCTTTGATCTGTCTTTGATGGCTAGTCGCTCAACGCTATGGTGCTTAAAAGTTCTCTTCAGCACGGTTGGAGAAGACGCCTTTCGGTAAGTACGTTCTTGGGAAAGCCTGTGCAATGGATACTAACTGAGGTTGGAGGTTCGTAACATTCTATTCATCTCCTGCCGCCCTCTCGCTATTCCTCAATATAGTTATTCATCCCCTCGATTCACAATCGCGGCTTGATTTGGAGCTTCTTATATCCGCCGTCAACACGATACGGGACATACCTGTGCGAGCTTTGACGCAGGGCGAGATCGCTCGTGTCCAAGAAACTGGAAATTTCGTAATGAGGTTAGTGTGGCTTGGGACATGTGCAGTGACGAAGGCGGAGAAAGAGGAAGGTGAACTTAGCTAGGTGTGTCTAGATGCGCGAGCGCGCCCAGACTTAGTTTTCTCTTCAGTTTCGTACTTTTCGTTAATACTACATGGTACCATTCATTTTCAGTTATAACATGAGCTTCCTAAATGCGCGGGGCTCATTGAAAACAATAATTGGTTCCACTAAACAGATGAGGCCAAGGGGTGGGGTTGAGGTACTGTTTGCAGTTTTGTGCAGAAGATATCGAGCTCCAAGCTGACAATCTCGTATAGCAATGCAGGGATGCATGGCTAATTTCCTCCATCCTTAATGTAACACCTAGCCTTCCAGGGCTAGGTGTGAATCAGCGTTGCATCTCCGCGGTGCCAATTTGCCATTTTCCAGTAAGAAGTACGTTATCATCCCCTTCTCCCCCTAGGGATGGCATATAACTAGTCGCAACACACAGGACCAAGTGTACGGGATGATGGGTAGGTACACCAATTCCAACACCAATCCGACGAATGTCAATAATGAGGCATCAGATCGACGAAGGTGGGGAAGAAGCGACCGCCACTGAGATCACAGATCTCTGTTTTCCCGCGAGTGATCGACATGGACTCATTTCTCTGTCGATTCAGCTGAACAGTTCGCGCCATCTCGGTGGAGAGAGTGGAGACTCCAACTCACCCGTCAAGGCTCCCCCCGCTAGATTCCGTGCCGTGCGGGAATAAATCAAAACAGTCTGGAAATCCGCATTTCCTTTTCCTCTCTGCGCGAATCACACATTTACGACACCATGAGAGGCCTGCGTGCGCTCTGTTGCAGCCAAGCCGACCAAAACAACCCCGACGGTCATTCGTCCCCGAACCGTCCTGTGCACAAAATCCCCGAGAAGGATACGCCCAATGGCCAAAATGCGCCGGCCAGTGTCAACCACGAGTCTTCTTCGACGGATGTGACTCGGGGAAAACCCGAAGAAACGCCCATGCAGGAACCCGTGGAAAAGCCTGTGGAAACGCCCGAGGAACGCCCAAAGCAAAACCCTCGCCCACGCAATCTATGGCAAGAAGCATATGATGGACTGGATCGCTCTCACCAGGACTGCCTACCTGCGAATGACATTCCAGCCACAGATGCCATCCAGGGCGTCATCGATACTACAACAAAGAAGTACGAGGAGTGGCTGAAGGGCGGCCTCAGAATCCACCGCAAAGGGAAAGATGATATCAACATCCGTGATACGACAGAGAAAATCATTGGGACGGCAATGAAGGCCAAGGACATAATCTCGAAGGCGGTATCCTTTGATCCTACGGGACATGGTAAGTTCTAAAATCCGTTGCCAAATGAAAGTTTACTGAGGAAGGAAAAATAAATAGCATCTTCTGCATGGACGGTTATCTCTTTCGGAATGAGTGCAAGGCCCCGTATCGTAAAAAATTCACCATCGTGATGCTTATACGAAACCCAGGTTGTCCAAAACAGATTAGACCGCCGAGATGCCATTTTCGAGTCTTCCGCGTATCTTACTGAGACTCTGGCTTGGTTCGCAATTGTGGATGCGAAATACAGAGATCAGGGTGTCGACAGCGATCAGAACGTCGACGAAGCTCTACTTCGGGCCTATTCGGCGATGCTAGAATTTACAGCTGAAGTGAAGAAGTCACAGAAAGAGAACGAAGGGGGTAAGCGTCAAACTCTGAATTGCAGAATGAAAAGCCTGGAAATCTTCGACTAATTGTTTCAAAGTCCGCACCTGGAAGAGCATCTTCCCACTGACTGACCAGGCGCTGTCAACTTTGAAAATAGCTGTCAATGAGCAAAAGATCGTCGCAGACCAGTGGATCAGACTCGCCGCGAATCTAGGTGAGACTCAGCCAAGTTTCAATTTTTATCATAATGTATTAATCAAATACAGGCGACCGAGAGCGTGCAAGGAAGCATCTTGCAAAGACCGATGAAAATCTCGAAGCTACGAGAAGGCTGGAGGCCAAAATGATAAGTATGTTTTATTCCTTGTGGTAAGCGATAAGACCGTATTGCTGACGATTGTAGCTGTGGAGGAGGAGACCCAGCTCAAATGGATGTCAGAGTTCCCTTTCTCGGATCGCCAGAGATTCTTGCAGGACAAACGGACTGGGGACACTGGTATCTGGCTTCTTGATTCGCAGGAGTATAACGATTGGATGGTCACTCCGGGCGATCTCCTTTGGCTACCCGGTATTTGTAAGTGAATCTATTCCCTGTTAACGGTCGTTCGGTTACTGACTATTCAATAGCCGGCTGTGGCAAATCTGTTCTTTGGTATGGGTTTTATCCCTCTCAAAAGATCTCCAAATGTCAATGCTAACCACTGCTAGCTCTACTGTGATTCATGACCTTAGAGGCGTCTGCCGCTTGGATCCATATAAGTATGTCGCCTATTGGTACTTCCAGTTTGACCACAAAACGACGAAAAGCGTATATGCCTTGACCAGGTCTCTGATTAGACAGTTGAGCCGGCCCCCACTGGCGTCATCGGTAGTGGACCTGTGGAAAGAGCATCACTACGAAGGAAGTCAGCCCGATTCACAAACCATACTAGGTGTACTTGACGATGTCCTGTACAGTATTCCTAGTGAGGGTCATGTTTACCTGGTTTTCGATGCTTTGGATGAGTGCCCGGACGATACGAACCACGAGAGAGAGAAGCTTTTCTCGCTTCTAATGGGCGTACTTGAGCGGCATAAGGATAAAGTTCATATCCTTGCTACCAGTCGACCTGAACAAGATATCAAGGAAGAGCTGGAAAAGTTCTCCAGAGTCGATTTGGAAGCACGCCTAGCTGAGGATGTGAAAACTTTTGTCGAAACGGCACTTGAACGGCGACGTCTAAGCCGATATCAAGATGGGATCAAAAAACAGATTGCTGATACGTTACTGAGCTCCAAAGAGCGGTACGCTTACTCTTCTTTACTTGAGTGATGACTTTGTACAGGGTTGCTAAATTATAATTGATTAGGCGTTTCCGCTGGGCCGAGCTGCAAATCGCAGAGCTTGAGACAAAGCACAGTGATGAAGACTTGTCAAAGGCTCTCAGGTCAGTTCCACAGACCTTGGAGGAAAGCTACCGGAAGATCCTCGACAACGTTCTGCCCAGCGATATGTCTATTGTGCGGGATATTCTCATGATAATCTGTCTCTCGCCTGTTCCACTTGATGTCAACACCGTTGCCAGCATGGCAGGCATACAATTCTCTGAGGATGTTGTCCCGATGTGTACCTCATCCCTTGTCAATGAAAACAGGGGCAAGGTTCAGGTGGCCCATTTCTCCGTGCAGGAGTATCTCATTGTCAAAGAAAAGAAGACCAAGTGTCACGAATGCCAATTCACGATGATCGACGGACACAAGCATCTTGCCGAAAAGAGCATAAATTGGCTCCTTGCGCAGACTGATATCCTACGTGAAGAGGATGCAGTGAAGCTGCTGCCGTTTCTCTATGCGACCAAGCACTGGGATAGCCACGTGGCTGGTGCTGGTGGCTATGATCAACTGTCCCCGGAGCTACAGGTTAAGATAGACCGTCTCTTCACCGAGCCTAACGTATATCACAATTGGTTACGGGGTGCTGACAGTGACGATGAACATGCCGATCATCAATGGAGTAAATTACCCGAGGAATGCGAGACACCTATACATAGGGCCGTTCTTATGCATTTGACTCAGACGGTAGATACTCTAATTGCTCAGGGCGCGGATCCTAGACTCCCATCCGAACGAGCAGGTCCGAAGTTTGCGTTGGCCCCAACCTCTGACTGTTATAATCTGGCCACCGATGCTGGACATCTAGATCTTCTAGAGCACCTCTTGGACAAACAATTCACCCTGGACCACGAAGTCTACAGCGGAATTCTGATGAAAATTGACTCTCGCGATATCGGGAGGGCCAGATTGGCGGTAATTCTACAAAAATTATGGGACCAGGGTGGGCTTCGTGATAAAACTGATACTGGCGACAAAATCAAGCCAAATCTTGTTTCAATCGCGCTGCACAACCACACGTCGGCACTCGACATTATGAAGGTCTTTTTAAGTTGGCCGGGAATATCCATACGGGTTGGTCCTTTTGATACGGTCCACACAGTCATGCATTCGTGGTCGGTCGACCTAGTGAAGCTGCTGTTCGAGGAATGCGATGGTCACGTAACCCGTGAGTTCTTTGAAGAAATCCGAATGCAAGGTGGTAGCCTTCGCTGTTGGGACGGGGGTTTTGCCTATCTAGCCCTGGAGCGGCCATATGAATTGCCACTATCGGATAACCTTGTTCATTTCTTTGCGCGCCGGTCAAGCTCCGAAACAATGGAGTCGCTATTGCGTGTTCGAAAAGGGGAGTTCCGGGTGACGACACGGCTATTGGAAGAGGCAGCGAAGAATATACACGGTGCTGCTATGATACGTTTGCTTTGGCCTCTCAGAGAGTCCGGTACAGATGTTAGCGACATGATGCTGATGAATGGAGCGACCAACAACCAGAAAGCGGGTGAGATTCTTGACTTTTTCGTCAAAATTTTGGGGCCAAATTGGAACTTTGAAAGCAGGGAGAACCTCACCAACATTATCTATGACTCTGAAGACGGAATTGCCGCCCTTAGCATGGTTCTGAGTCTCCCCGCTTTGCATCTTCCCGTTTCTGAGGCCTTGATTGAAGCAATCTGCAATAACCGGGATGCAGTAGGGATGCTGAAACTGCTACGGAAGGAAAGAGGAATCGATACGCCTATTACGGAGGTTATCGTCCGCGCCGCAGTTGCAAACCCGGATGGGCCTTCTCTGTTCAGCTATCTGACGGAAGTCTCTGCCGATCGCCTTCCCGTCACAGGAGGAGTAATTCTCGAGGCTGCGAACAGTGGTAGAAACGCTGCCGAGATGCTTCGAATCCTTGGACCATATGCTCCAGACTCTGCTTTCACAGATGAATTGTTTCAAGATGCGTGTAATAATGCTGACGCTCTGGCGGTTCTTCTAGACCAAAAGAGGAGGGAGCCCCCAGCCGAAACGATGTTGGATCAAATTAAAAGAAAGATTTATGGGGAAGAACGTGCTCTCCAAGTTCTTCTCGAGCGGGATATCCTGCGTGTCGATGAGCATCTGGTTGAAACCCTGGCCAACAAATTTACATGTGTGGATGTGTTGATGTCCTGGAAAGCGGACTTCCCAGTCACTGAGAAAGCTCTCATGACGGCTGCAGGAAATCCCCGCTCAATGCGCAGGTTGATGGCCACAGAGGGCAATTCTTCGACTATCACGGAGGACATTCTGATAGCTGCAGCCGGGGAAACAGATGGCCAGGAAGTAATGGAAGTCATCTTGAAACGGCAGGGATCACTGCCCATTACGGAGAAGGTTGTCCAAGCAGCTGTTGACAAATGTGATCCAGCGTGTGTTTTGTGGCTTCTTAGGCAACAGTCAGAGTCTTTCGTCACGAAGTTTTGGAATGATGCTCTCGGGAACCCTGATTCTGAGTTTGACTTTGGTTCCTTATATGCTGTGCTCCTTGCTTTTCTTCTCAAGACGAGGTCGAAGCTCACCGAGGCCACCCTGATCGACTACCCCTACGACACGGAGGACGGTTGGAACTTTGGACTGGACGACGTCGTGGATATGCTCTGTACACAGGATGATTATCCCGGTATACAGGCCACTGAAGCGGTAGGAGAGATTCTCATCGAGAGATGTGGGCCAAAAGCCATCCGGACATTCTTGGACTCCACGAAGATCTCGATTACGGAAAATTTAATTCAAGCAGCAAAGAAGAATCGAGGGGAGGATAGTGGTGAGGTGGTGGAATTGATGGAGGAGAGGAGGGGCTAGATCAGAACACGCTGCTACATACCGTATAGAGCCTGGAAATACACCGCTACAATCCTTTTTCGGGGATTAAGAGAAAAGATGAATATATGAAACAGACTGAAACTCTCGATAAATATTCGCTCAAGTGGACCTTTGAAAGCTTACCGGCGTAGCACGCACCAAGAAAGGCCTGCACCAGAGGATCGTCGGCCTTCATTGTGCGATTAAACCTGGACAAATGGGTGTTTTTAGTCCCGGCCTTTTCTGACCCCATTAAGATGACGCAGCAGAACAATTCTGAATTTATAATCAACACTCATCCGAAGATAACTAACTTAACTAAGAAAATGGATTTATCAGCAGATTTCTTAGTTAGTACACGGACCTACCATGCTACTTTTATAACTAGGTCTTCCGTATGCATTCCAATATCAATGTTTGCTGAAAAGCCTCGTACCTTTGATTCTCCTACTTGATAATGTCAGCCGGCCCCCAGTTAGATAATGACGCCGTGAAGACATGGCTAGAAGCGGTAAGACTACTTCTCTCGAAACATTGCTGGACACCCGGCTTATAGCGATCATCAGTTCCACCAGGCGAGTGCTACTCTCGACGCTGATCGGTGGCTTGACGAATTCATGACCGACGACGTGGAATTGCAATATGCCAACAGTCCTGTGATCAAAGGTAGCGAGGTGCGACAGATGTTCAAAACCGTTCTCGCTCAACTAGACAAGATGGCTCACGAAATCCGGTACTTTGATTATGTCGCCCCTCGTATCTATCAAGCAGCGACTATTCGATACCTTGTCAAGGGCGACAACATAGATACCGACGAAATCACGATTCCCGGCTTTGCTGTTTTCGCTGTTCGGAAGGACGATACCGGACGCTTGAAGTGCTATCGGGCAGAAACCTTCTTAGACCCTTCGGCGGTATTCCAACGAATTGCAGAGAAATAATGCGGGCGATTAAGTACATTTTTGATAGGTCTTGGTGGTCAAAGTGGGATGCCGCTTAGCTCGCACTTCAAAGCTGTCTAGTTTTATTATGGGATTTGCTATGGCTATACAGTGTCCTGAGGTTCAACACTAAATTCAAGGGGCTTCTTCTGTCGTGAACTTTACGTCTTGTGTTACCTGGCATGGACATAATATAGAATCAAATCAGCAGGCAAACTATCAATTTTTATTTAATCCAACCTCCTCCGAATGAAGTTTGCGCCACTTTTCTCCAGAAACCGCCCTGTCCCTTGGCGGACTCATCCATCTCAGCACGAAGCACCGGGCTGATCCCTTTCTTTCGCATCTTTTCTTGCTTTTCAAGTGGTATTTTATGCACAGGGTGGTCCGGTCCTGGCTTCTCGTTCGGGTCATGCGGCTTGGAAGGAGTTACGCCCCATTTGAGGCCCGCAGCTGCAGCTGCTGCAATATTTTCTTGCGAAGTCTTTTTGTCGGTGTTATCTGAAGTGAATTCTCCCTGGTTATTGGACATGATAGGTGGTCGCGAAGGAGGTTACCAGGCCTTTATTCAATATTTGAAATGAGGGAGTAATTTTCTTTTTCGTTTGACGCTCTCCTTGTTTTCTCCCCGGCTGAGTTTTATAAGTCCCACGTGAAGTTGGGGCCGTTGCTGCGCCACGCCCGATGAAATCATAGCGCACGAGGCGGAATATTACGTCTATTGGGGCCATTTGTCAGGCTTGGATGTCTCTGGCTTGCGTAAATTGGAGATTGTATACGGCACGTAGGTCGATCTGGTTCACTCGGTTGGCGGTGTTGTGGAAAATAAGACCGGGAGCAGCAGTTAATATCAAATCTCACGATCTTGATCAATTCTAACGGAGCAGCCTGTGCAACGGTAAGCACGGGTTCAGTGACTAACGCATGACCCGACATGGCAGAATTCCCTAGGAAGATAATATTAATAGGAACAGGTAGACTTGCGTTGCGATTCACAATTCTGAGCCTCAGTCACTACAGTACATTCCCCGAGACCACTTCCACGTCACCTCGCAAGATGTGTAAAACCGGGCCGCGCAGTGGGAATTGGGAATGTCACCACAGGCCCGCGGCTCCTTTCCGTCTGATTGCGAATGCCGTATTATGTACAGTGTGGTAAGTTGGAAATGCTGAACGGATAGGTTGAGGATATTCTTACACTCAATATATCGCCCCGTCCTATGATGGACTTCTTATCAACTTCGTTTTAAGACGATAAATATATCGCCATATGGATATAGCAGAAGAATCAGACTTTATGATCACTCTATCTACCAAGTATGGAGCACTTCAGGAAACTAACGCTAATTAAGACCATCAAAAATAGGTTACAAGTAAGCAGCGTAAGGGGCAGAGTGCTCCTTTGGGTATAGGCTAAGCGTGGACTAATAACGTGCACACTAGATGCCACTGATGATCTCTGAGTAATCAGGGTAAATTCAGATGATCGTCATGTGATAGATATTGACCGGCTAAGTGATCCTCAGCTCGGACTGAAATCTATCCAGTGAACCTAAGTAGGGGGGCCCTCATAGAAAGAGCGACACCTATAATAGGAAAGCCCCACCTGACAGAGAATCGGTACATAGAGTTGCCTATGTACGGGTATGATGCAGTGAGATCAGGATAGCTGAGCCAATTGCACCGACAGGTTAGCCTTGTCGTACTTGATGTACTTGCCACGGCCTTTGTCAATCTCGACATATCGATCGTAAAAGCGCGCATACAGCGGCTCGAGAACAGCCTGCAGTTCCCGGCTCAGCACAGATCGCACCTCCCGTTCCATATGGAGAGTTTTGTGGCGGGAAACCATCTCGTCGAAGCTTGCGTTGAACGACTTGAACTTGTCCTTGATAGCGTCCCGATCCTTCGACGACAGACTTTTGACAATCGCACTGGAGTCCACCGCGCCTCCCGAATTGGGCCGGGCCCCGGAACGAGATGTATATTGCACATCCAGCAAGTATTGGGACGTTTCTTTCCATGCATCAAGGTAGGTCGACGTTGCGCGCTTCCGGAACGTGTCAATCCGTGCGATGCTATCCGGTGCACCTAGGTAACGTGCCAGCTCGGGACTTTGTCGGATTGACCGGTCAACGATGCAGAAGACGTTCGACAGGAACACACCAAGCGCGGCCTTTGAACGGTGGAAAGCCCGACCACGAGACTCTAGCCCGGTCATAACAGCCTCGATCATATCCAGAATGAAGTGGGAGAAGAGTGTGCCGCTGTCCGGACCGACATCCAAGGGGGCAGTGCCGGCGGTGTTCGATTTGGAGCGCCAGTTACCATCTCCCAGCGATGTCAAGATAGACGCCAAGGGACCCGAGTAGCCGGTCAGCGTAGCTAGAGAGCTCATAACCTCGTCAACCAATGGTACAGATCCACCATCTGGAGGCAGCGCCGTGTTAGCAGCCTTGCGTTTGGTCTCATCGAGCAGTTCCGAGAGAGAGGACTTGGCGGTCTCGCGAATAGGCCGCAAAGCTTCGATGAGGAGACTCTTCAGCTCCGCAGTCTTTGAATCAATGCGATAGGACATTGCAGTCACAATTTCAATAATCTCAAATGCCAGGAAGCAATCGGTCATCAAGTTTGCCTTGATGTACTGGTTCAGTTCTCGCAGTGTCTTGGAGTAGTCAGCCATGGCCGAAAGGAAAGTCGCCTGTAAAGCAAGTCCTTGCTGGTCCCCAGTGAAAACTCGCGTGATGATCTCGTGTTCGGCATTGATAAAACCTTCCAACGCGTTGGAGTAGATTCCAATCCCATTGGTTCCTTGTTTATATGGCCCATCAGTGGGCCTTCGCTTGACGGTATTGAGGGATGCAATGGAAAGGTTCTGCAAGCTAGCGGCAATGTATGGCCCGCGAGTCTCGGAGTATATCTTCAGGGCAGGGTTATCTCCCATCCCGCGCTGCGGGCCATGGATAGATGCAGAGCCAATTGCCGAGCAAAGTGGCGCCAAGTGTGAAATCGTATCTTCGGGAATTGATGGGAAAGGGAGATCTGCAAAGCCAATGATCAGTCATGCCTGCTGCGGGCCAAACGTCGAATGACAACCATACCTTTTGTTAGGTAGTGCAATGGTTCGATTGGAATGCTGCTCTGTTCCAAGTCTGCGCGAAACATCTCTTGTATTTTGGTGCTTCCCGTGCTCAGAAGAGAGTTGAAATCTGTGATCGCGGTTTGATTGGATCGAAGGTTCGTCGCGTTGAGGTCGACCAGCGCCTTTTCAACGCGTTTCATTGCTGAGAGGTAGTGCGAAAGACCCGAGCTCTGCGGTCTATAGAGCAATCAGTTAGTCAACGTAGCCACGAGTGCGGTGTTCAATGCGGCGAGTCTTACCCTGCGCGAATGACGCCTTCCTCGCGGCTCTTCGCGTCGAGAGGCTGGCGTAGGCGGTCGATAGCATCATTAACCTTGTCGATATTGGTATTTGTGATCTGAAGAGACTGTGTATTGCTGTAGATGGGACCAATGGCTTCCTTAACTACCTGTCCACTGGTCTCCAAGCGCACCAGGGAACCCTGGATCTTCCTCGTGAGCCCGTTGAGTTTGTGGAGGTTCGCGTACAACACCTCCACCTCGGCACTCTCCTCGGCGTAGGCGGTGTTCCTGGGAGCCACCATGGTGCTTATCAGACACGAGAATCCAGACAAGCCGAGTCACCAGGAGCCGTCATGTCTCCAAGTGTGGGGTCGGGGGGTGTTTGTCCGCTTGTTGGCGATAAGCTCCGAACAGGCCGGGTTCACGCTAGTCCCAATCGGGAAACCTCGGCCCGTCTGTGGCCCCGTGTCACATGACATTTCGTCATTCTCCGCGGGTTTCTTATAGACAGGACCAATGGCTGCCAGGCTTTTTGCTTCCATAGAGGGAAGCTCCCTGCATGCAAGCTGCAGCGTCCTCGTCTCGCCCTGTCGCAATGGGTGCCGCCAGGGTTGCCAGTTTACGCTGGACAGTCCCTCCTGCTGCTCTGGCAGCGTATACTGTGGGGGACTGGGCCCGACCCAATCGACGCATTGCGAAATCCGAGCAGGAGGCCTATTTCACCACTGGATTGGCCCGATATGACTCCAATTCAGAATCTCGGAGCCATTCCTCCGGTGGCGATGTTGGCCATGACTCTGAGGACCAGGGTATCTGGTTGAACATTACCCAGAAGCTCAATGAGGTCAAGCATACTGTGGGGTCGGCCGATCTAGGAAGCAACATCTCGAACTACATCCCCGCTTGGGCGCGGTTGCTGCCAGCAACGGCTCAGAAGTTGCAACGGGAGCTTTCCTTGGCTCCTGGCTCGCTGGCTGATGAAATCTGGAAAGATGCTCATGACCCAGAGCTCAATCCCGAGATTACAAGGGACGCCAGGGTCCGAGTAAGCGGTGACCTATGCGCCGAGGAACAGGCATTTCGAAAGAAGCGCCAGCAACATTCCGTGCAGGCATTAGCATCGTATCTCGATATTCCCGTGGAAGACATTCACCCCGATGATGTGCCGGTTATCGCCATGTGCGGATCTGGAGGTGGCCTGCGCGCCCTGGTTGCTGGTACCGGATCTTATCTCGCCGCCCAGGAAGCAGGCTTGTGGGATTGTGTTACCTACACTGCAGGTGTTAGTGGCAGCTGCTGGCTGCAGACTCTGTATCATTCCTCCATCACAGGCAGAAGCTTCCACAGGCTTGTCGACCATCTGAAGAACCGCCTGGGTGTGCACATTGCCTTCCCGCCTGCAGCCCTGAACCTACTCACCACTGCGCCTACCAACAAATACCTTCTCAGTGGCTTTGTAGAAAAGTTGAAAGGGGACCCTGGCGCGGACTTTGGATTGGTGGACATCTATGGACTGCTACTTGCAGCACGTCTGATGGTGCCTCGTGGGGAGCTGGGAGTCTCTGACAGTGACCTAAAGCTGTCAAATCAAGCTGTCAATCTTTACGATGGAGCACATCCCCTTCCTATCTACACTGCGGTTCGACATGAAATTCCCATGCTCGAAGAGGAGGAAAACAATGACCGGGCCAAGAGCGATAAAATGCCTGAACAGTTGATGCGCGATGCCAAAACAGAAGCTTGGTTCCAGTGGTTTGAGTTCACCCCATATGAATTTTTCTGCGAGGAACTCAATGCTGGTATTCCCACCTGGGCTCTAGGACGTCACTTTGACAGAGGCCACAGTGTGCTTTCCCCTGAGAACTCCCCCATTCCAGAGCTTCGAGTGCCAGGATTGATGGGAATTTGGGGCAGCGCTTTCTGCGCAACTCTGTCTCATTACTATAAAGAGATTCGACCGTTGGTTAAAGGTCTCTCCGGATTTGCGGGAATCGATTCTCTCATCCAGGGCAAAAACCAAGACCTGGTCCGTGTGCATCCCATCGACCCGGGCGCTATTCCCAATTACGTGGTTGGTATGAAAGATCAACTTCCTGCCTCCTGCCCAGAGTCGATTTTTCAGAGCAGTCATTTGAATCTGATGGATGCTGGTATGAGCAACAACCTTCCTATTTATCCATTGATCCGGCCAGGACGAGACGTCGACGTCATTGTCGCCTTTGATGCCTCCGCCGACATTAAGCAGGAGAATTGGCTTTCCGTCGTGGATGGTTACGCCCGGCAACGAGGAATCAAGGGCTGGCCAGTCGGCGCGGGATGGCCCAGGGAAATCGAGAGCCTGAAAGACACGGAAAACGCACTCCGTGAACCACAAAACATGCCACACGAGAAGGCGAACAAAAAGCTCACCGATGCTCAAAGCCACCAAGATCAATCCTCGGAGAACGATACGGAGCTGGGCTATTGCAACGTCTGGGTTGGCACGATGGAGGAGCGCATCTCCGAAAAGGAACCCCCACCTTCCAAGCGCCTCTTCCACCCCGAACACGTCGAGGACCACTCCGAGTCCGAATTCCACCTCATGCGGCCAGACGCCGGCATCGCCGTGGTCTACTTCCCTCTGATCCCCAACCCCTCGGCCCCAGACCTCCCTCCCGCCCCGGAAATTCGCCCCCGCGCGGCCGTCCACTCTATGAAAAAAGACCACTCGCAAACCAAAGATCCCGAACAACCTCTCGCCCCTCACTCGAACTCCATCGATCCTGACAAGGACGACTTCCTGTCCACCTGGAACTTCATCTACACCCCTGAACAGATCGATTCCGTCGTGGGCCTAGCCAAGGCGAACTTTAATAAAGGTCATGAACAGACTCGTCGCGTTGTGCGAGCTGTTTATGAGCGGAAGAAGTCCGATCGCCTGCGCCGGAAAGATGAAGAGTCTCGCAAGCGTATGGAGGGATTTGTGCCTCTATAGATTCATCCCGGGTACATAAACGGAGTTTCCCATCCTTAGACTGGCGCTGAATGTGTTGAATATGTTGGATTTATCGAAAGATGTCATAGATTTAGACTCTAGACTGGTGTCTCGAGCCATTTCCTATTTTGTTCTGATTTTACATCCTAGTCTCTTGTGTATAGTATACATGTGCCCAGGTATTACTCCTGGACTATAGCAGCAATAAGAGAGATTCGCAATTGATACACGCATATATATATCCAGTACTATTTTGACCCTTTGGGTCCATCCTTATCAGGCCTACTTTCCTTATTTCCAGTCCCATTCTTCACAAAGTGGGATTTCACCCCCTCCAAATCACCATTTCCCTCCTTTGGCGCCTTACCCTCATCGTCGGTCGTCGCCAAAGCAGGGCGTGCTTCATCTTCACTCCCTGCCAAGCTCACATCTTTGCTTTCATCAGTCTGCTTGCGCAGTCCCAGTGATTTCTCAACCTCGTGTAATGAGCCTGCGCCAACAGCTAATAACTTGCTTCCTGACGATGTGTGTTTGGGTGCATGCTTGTCCTTGACTGGCTTGTTCTCTTTCTCTTGTTCTGACTCGCTAGCTTGCGCGTCTCGATTCTCCTGGGTTGCATCTTGCTGTCCGCGCCAGTCCGCAGGGGCGCTTTCAGGAATGGGCTCGCCCGGTTTGGGTTCACTGATTGGTCTACCGGCTGTGGTCTCGTCTCTTTTCTGGTTCTGCTGGGAATCAGATGGTGACGATGGGTACCGCCAGACGACCTTGAGCCGCTCGAATGCGCGTATACCCTTTTTCGCACTGCCTTTGATTCCGTCCATTCCGTCCCATTCAATTGCGAAGATGCCGGAGTCGTGCTCTTTGCCCCCTTCGAAGTAGGCGTTGAACCAGACGTGGGCGACGGAGGTCACCATTGCTAACCCCGTGTATGAGGCTTTGCTGCGTCGCTCAAAGTCGATGTTCACATCTGATCCCGGCACGATGATGGGTTTGCTGGGGCGGAATATCACGGCGGACAGGTTGTGGGTTGAGGAGACAGTTGCTCGACGCGGGAGATCGGATGTTGATGCGGTTGGGGTGGTCGAGTCTTCTGATTGTGCCGGCGACCAGGTTGCAGAGGATTGAACGGGTTGTTTCTCCAGCTTCTCTTTGCCGCTGCTGTCCTCTCCCTTGGAGGCTGGCTTCTCTTCCGCAATGACAGTTCGCTCGCTGCGATGAAACAGATGGAAGCCCTTGATCTTCTTGCCTTCGTTTGCAAACCCTTCCACTGCAACCTTGACCCCATCCTTCAGTCCCCAAATATGCACCTCGAGGATTTCAACCGGCCGCTCCACATATTCCTTGCCCATTTCGTTCGCCCATCGATCGATATACCCGACGTACCGCATCTGACTGGGGATGCTCACACCATTTCCAAAGCCCACACGCATCCGCCGCTCCGTAAACCTTTGCAGCGCGTCTTCCATCTTCCATCCTTCTTGGCTAATCAGGTATCCCACCGCAACCGTTCCACTGCGGCCCTTGCCAGCTTTGCAATGCACGACGGCGACCCGCTCGCCGGGCTCATCTCCTTCTTTTTCTTCCAGCCGCTGTAACCAGTTCCGCATGCTCCCCATTATATTGGGGATGAGTGCAAACGGTGGCGGGTGGTGGTCCGGCCAAGGGAAATGGTGGATTCGGTCGTAGACCTCCGAGTCTGGGTATCCCGTACCTTCGGCGCGAAACTCCCAGATGCACCAGTTTGAGCCATGTTTGGTGTCGAGGAACTGGACGAGTGAGTCGAGCGGGTTGCGGTAAGCGCGCTGGGGATAGGTTCCAGAAGGGCCCGAGGTTGCGATGACTGCACGGTGGTCAGATTGTGGATCCACAAAGGGTTGCAAAAGGGGAGTATATACTGTTATCGGTCACGTAGCAGAGGTCCAGTCCCGCTTCGGCGTGCTGCAGTCTGGGACCAGCGACGATCTGGCGGAGAATTGAAGACTGCGGAGCAAGGGTCCAAGGGTCAGCGGGGACCAGCCACGGGGGCTGGGGAAGGAGGTACCATTCTGTCGCGAGGGGTTGTAGCTCGTGGAGAAGGAGTTCAGGACATGGGTGCTCAAGTATCGAGTTGGTTGGGATCTTGTAGCCCCATGATGTGTTGGGTCTAGGAATGGAGCGAGACGTTTAACTTGTTTATCGCAACCGCGATTGAGGCGCAGCCGATGATGTCACCTATCACACTTTAACTCAACGGCGCAAGGTACGAGGAGGTCAAAGCATAGAGAATTTGATGAATTTAGTGATATTGTACAGACTAGTTATGTCTATGTGCAAAAAATCATCGTGGATGCCCCAATGGCCTCAAAAGGAGTGAAAGAGCCGTAGCCAAATAATCCCCCAAACGCCGGTCATTAAAGAAAGGACATACGGGCTCTCGCCGCAGGGTCATCAGGGAATTAAAAACGCCGGTACCAAGAGAAGTCATCCAGTCCCCCAAAAGACATTATTTAACAAGAAATGAAGAATGAAACAAGGTCCCGAGAAGGCGCGCTTAGGCAACACCGTAGAGGGAGTTGGGCGCGATCGTGAAGTTCTTGGCCGTCTCGGTGACATTGGTGTTACCCGACTGCCAGTAGTCCTGGAGGCTGTTGTACTCGGGCTCAGGGATAGTCCAGCGGTGCTGAACAGCGACGTTCCAGTTGGAGTCGCCCGCGGGCTTGACCATTGCCGTGATGTTCTTCAGGTCGCAGACGGTGGCATTGCGTGTGATGCCTTCGCAGTGGGTGCTGAATGCGGGCGTGTTCGCGGTCTTCGCACCGGTGAGGTTGAATTCATAGATACAGCCGCCGGGCGAGCAGTCAATGCTCCAGGCGGTTGCGTTCCAGTTGGCAGGCTTCTCCAGGGCAGCCGCGTTGGCGAGGCCCAGGGCGGAGAGGGCGAGAGGAAGGAGAGAGATGAGTTGCATGGTTGGAGTGGAATTATGCAATTAACGTGGTAAAGTGTAGAACTGTACAATCAATGTCGAGAGGTGGAAGAAGAAAGAACGGCTATATAGTCAGGAGGGGGCCGGGGCAGGGCCGCGCAGGGTTCAACGGCTGACGACTTGGCGCGCGAATCCAGCGGAAACCCGCTCCACTTTGCCAAACTTATTCTCCCCTCACCGATCCACCTTTTTCAGGGGATTTCTGGTTACGCCAGTCTCGAGGCCATGCTACACCGTTTGTGAGGACAGGGATGGACAAACAAAGCACTGGCGGTTTGACGCTCCTACCGAGTCTCACTGTCCGACCGGTCGAATCGACTTGTTCCGTAGTCGCGTTTCAGAACCACCCATCTTTTCTTGGTCGGTGGAGAATCGATCACATCACCGTGGTTCCGAGTGGATGAATCAAACCCGTGGGTGAGGAGAACCAGGAGAACCAAGACAATCAGGAGAACCAGGAGAAACCCGCGATCGAATTGCCAAGCTCGGCTAAAAATTTTGTACATTGAGACTATGATACTGTACACCATGGTACACTCGAATACGCGACCATTCGTTGAGCACAAAGCAGGAACCCGACGACCGTCCATGGTACACGATGGTGATACTGCGCGGCCCTGTGGGTTCTCTGTGTCTGAAACACGCCGATGACGCTGATGAGGCTCCCAGGGGTTTATTCGCCCGGCTTGGTCGAGTTTTCGAAGTCATCCTCCCAAGTCCCCTCCGTGTCCTGCTGTTGGCGACTTTCTTCGTAACGTTCCATGGCCGCTCGTCCTCTCTTTCTTCGCCGTCGCTCCCTGTTGTATGCCACTCGCGCTTTGTGCACGAGCTTGGTACGCCCAAAGCCGCGAGGCCCCTTCTCAGCCTCAGCCGTAGCGTCCCAACCGGACTTTTCGTCCGTGGTGGCGACGTGCTCTTCCAGGATCTTGGGATGGTATTGCAACCGCATCGCGTACTCATCCACCGACTGGGCACACAGTTTCCGAATCTGTTTCTGCGTTCCCGGGGTGACTGACCCTTCCCGCTTGATCAGATCTTGGAAGTACATGTTCGCGGAGAGGTAGTTGCCCGCATCCAGGCACATCAGGACAATGCTCTCGAAAGTGTTGGCATTGGGGATGACGTTGAGCGAGGCCATTTCCTTCACCAGGAACATCCCTGCGGTTCGGTTCCCTGCCGATCGGCACATCCAGATCAAGGTGTTGTATACCTCGACATCTGCCCCCTCGGGACACAACGTATAGAGCTCCTTGTAGAACCCAATGGCATCATCCACCACGGAGGGATCATTACGGGCATAATGTCGGCATAGCTTGGCAATAATATGGACACTTGCCAGGGGAATGTCGCGCTTGGCATTCTTCAGACGCTTGAGCATCTGCCAGGCTTCGCGGTGGTCCGTTTTATGTCGGATCATATAGGCCAAAATCGGCTCCGTTTCAGTCTCTTCGGGGATCATTCCCTCCTGGTACATTGAGCAGAGTACGTCGAACGCAGTGGGCAAGTCGCCCGCGCCCAGGTTAGCCTTAGCAAGCGAAGCATAATTCTCGTGGCGGGGAAGGAGCTTGTCGCTGCTAGTGATGTACCGGAACACGGATTTGGCTTGCTCGGCATCCCCGGCGAGCGCAGCCAGCTCTAATACACGGCTGCAAACCTTTGATTGAGGATGCAGGTAGCCGAGGTCCACAGTACGCTGCCACACGTAGCAAGTCAGTGCATAGTGATCAGCCATGCTTGCTTGGTTCAACACATGCCTCCAAAGAGTAGGCGTGATGTCATGGCCCTGCTCAATTCGAGATCGCATCAGGCGATACACCTCGTCAAACTCTCGGGCCTCGCAGAGGTGGTAGATCAGCGAGCTGTGTAGCCAATTCTCAATCGGGATTTCTTTCCGCTCCATCAATGCAACCTGATCAAGCGCCAACTCGAACTGGTGCTCACGGAGGAGACCCACCACCACAAAATGCCATCCAGCAGGGCTCAGAGTTAGCCACCGGTCTCGAAGCTTTTGAAGGACTTCCTGGCGGATCAAATAGTCCGGGTGTACCGCAAGGGCCTGTGTGGTGGAAAGTCGGTCGTTAGCAAAGTCATGCCACAAGATAGTTGGCTTTTTCACCAGCAATAACGTACCTGCAAAGCAGCATGAAGGGTGCCCGAGTCCGCAGCGATGTTATTATCCTCCATCTCCTGCAAAAGACTGCGTACAGCAGACGGTTTCCCACATGAGGCATCGGCATTGGCTAGTATCAGTGCCTTGTAATGGCGAGCTCTCGGTTCGACGTGACGATCCCGAATCAACTCTCGCAACACCCGCGCCGTTGTGAAGAATCCGGCGGATTTGTCGCTCTGCAAAAGAGTCTCCAGCTCTGATTCTGATTTGCTCTCCAAGCCCATATATGCTTTTGGCACCGGCAGATGGGATGTCGTGCTGGTATTCCACCGATTGCTGGGGTATTCGTCGGATGGTGATCGAGGATCCGAGTCCGGAGGAGCATGCTGTAAATTTTCTGACACCGAGGTGTCCACAACGATATCAAAGCGCTCGACTGGTTTTCTTGCCTCACTGCTGTAGTGTCGTCGCGACGCCGGCGTCGCAATGCGAATGGTTGGCGGCGAGCGCAGCTTGGAACATCTCCTCGGTTTTAATAAAGGCGACGGGCGACTGAGCGCCAGTCGTGTGAATGACGGACATAATGAATACCACAGCCCGTCAAGGACCAATGCCCGCCGTGACATCGTGTGTTGTTTGACTTCTCACCGGAGCTCTACGCCCCCCGAAATCCCGTCGATTCGCGACATCACGTGACCGATATCACAGTTTCTCGGCCTTTGATCAGGAATTGACGTCTACAAGAGAGAATATTCCGGGATTTAAATGTGTAGTATTTGTAGATCGCCGTTCGACCCAGTGACCCAGTTCCCACTGAAAAATACAGAGCCAGATACGCCACGGCCATGCTCGACCAAATCGTCCAACTGGACCCCCGAGCGACCTCACCCACGACGTCTCTTCCAGGGTATCTCGTTTATCACATCTTTCCAGCCATGCAATGCGTGTCTGTCATTCATACACCGCCGCCGCCGCCAGGACCACCACGGCCCCGGCCCCGACCACGTCCACCACGACCACCGCCGCGGCCTCGGTCACGCCCGCCGTCTCTGTGGCCGCCGCGTCGGCCTTGTGGTTGGTTTGCTTGCTGCTCCTTAACGATTTCAATGATCTCTTCGGGAACTCGGAGGTATTTGATCTAGTGGGGTGGTTAGCACGATGAACGTAGTCTTGCGCGGGCCGCTTCTAGGGTACATACGTTGTTGCCGCGAATGTAGACTTCGGGCAGGCGGAAGAACTTGTCGCCTTCGGGGCTTGTCTGCACAACCTCGCGCAGAATCAGGTTCATCCAGTTGTCGCAGGTCACAAGGTGACCGTTCAGGGTCTCGCCGTTTTTGAGCTCCACCAGCATCGGGTGACCCTGCGCGGCCGTAAGGAGGCCGAGGGGCAACTGGGAGTCAGATTAGCGCGTGGTCTTGGTGATTTCAAGGTAATTGTGGCGCTTACCATGATGAGGTGTGGTGGATAAGATGAGGTGTCGCGGAAGTGGAAGTGTGCGAGGGGTACTCTGTGCGGGCAGAACCCAATCCCTCACTTTGCGAATGAGGCGATGAAGAGTCCAGTGGAATATAAGGCCAACGTGGAGGCCGAGAGGTTATTCGAAGGGTGTTGGCGATAACAATGGGTGCGACTGAGCTCCGCATCCGCTGTGACGGAGCCTGAAGCCGGAAAAAATGATGTGCCGAGATGCGGCAAAGCTCTGGACTCGTTTACGCTTCCGACGGACATACACCTCTTTTTTGAGTAAAAACTAGTAATTTACTAGATATTTTAATTCTTGGATGGAAACAAAATATTATTTTCTAGCATCACTTGCCAGGATTCAATTGAGCGTAAGACCGAACCGAACCATTTCCGTTTCACCAGAGCCACTGCAATAGATTACTTAGTAGAATATCAGGCACATACGCAGAAATCAAGCGCATACCTAGATCTTCGGGCGTTTGGCTGCCTCGGTCCCGTTTTCATCCTCATCCTCATCCTCATCGTCCTCGATAGTAAGCTTGCGCTTTTCGCGACGACCCGAAGTCGAGGGAGCCTCATCCTCCGGCTCAGGCAGGCGGCCCTCAAGCGCCCCCAGTGTAATCTCGTAGCCCTCCTCCACGTTCTGAACAGTATCGTCCAATTTCTCCACCCGGTCCATTAGTTCCAGTTCGTTCAGCAATTCCTTGTGCTTCTTATACAGCCTTTGCTTGGTGAGCATGCGCCACCAGTAGTATCGTCGGTCATTCTCGTCCTCTGCTTTATACTTCTTGATCAACAGCCGTGCGAGGTTCGTACCTCCCGCCAGACGGTGGCTCTTGGGAATGGTGCTCAGGAGGTACATCTCCAAGACGTGGGCGAACTGCGTGGCCTCAATCTTGAAAGAGGTGCGAATGTCGAAAAGAAGCTTGGTGGGAATCAAAGCACCTGTAGGAACGGACCGGGGGCGCTTTTTCTGAGAATAAGCTCCAAGGGGGTCGGGATTGAGGCCCACTTTGTGTTTGAGGAATTCGGGGCGCAGGAGACAGTAATCGGCTGTGTCTCGAAGAGCATCGAAGCTCTCATTAGGGTCTTCGACCGTCAGCTCCACAATGGTCGGGTCGGCGATGCACGAGGCATGGATTGTTGTATAGAGGTGAGTGCCATGGCCCGAGCGGTGATGTGAGGGAAGAATAAGGAACTGCGCGATGCGAAGGCGTGACGGGAGCTCGGAAAGCTTGACCTCGGGAGGCGGGAACGCATCATCTTTAACGGCAGGCGTCTCCGTGCGATCTCTCTGGTACATCCAGTATCGATAGGCCGTGGCGTATCCGACGATTGAATAGGACGATGCAGTCGGTGTCGGAGGTTCTACCTTCTCGTATCTGTGAATTATCAGCACTGAGATAAGCCAGGTGGAATTCCGACCAAGGCTTACACGAAGAAGATAGTCCATCGCTCAAGAGACCATTCAGGATCATCTGTCGCCAGGGGAGTCCCAGCTTCGATGAAGAGGGAAACAAGGACCTGCATACGGTCCAGCAGAAGGCGCACTTTCGGATCCGCAAGCGATCCAGCCCAGATTTCATATTTTCTTTGTTCGACTTCGTAGTCAAAAACCAGCTTGCCCGGTGGCGTAAATTCCTTTGCACTAGGGTCGTTCTGGACAGCATTTTCGTAATCGGGAAGGTTGACGAATGCCTCTGTAAAATCCAGCAATTAGATCGTATCCTGCGCTGCGCTGACCGACGAGCACATACCTTGTGGAACGAAATCCTTCAGGGCACCGAGAAGATCCATCGCAGCAGTGTCACCAACTGCCTTGAATCGATCATCGTAAGAAATGTGGACATGGGGGCGGAGATCGTGGGCGGCGAAGCGCAATCGGATGATCAGGCCTTTGTAACCAAATATTTGCTCATCATCACCAAAGATGGGATAGGTGAATTGAGGGTGGAAGGTTGACAGCGTCTTCGGTTTCGCATCGCCCGGCTGCACGACCGTGATGTGGAGCGCATCGTTGGCGTCGCACGACCCTGGGAAGTAATTAGTAATGGTCTCGTCAAACGGGGCAGTGGAATTGCCTCACAGCCGTCTTCGCTCGCCATGCTGAGTGTATCTGGGCAGGTCTGGAGTGATTGCAAGGAAGAGCAAGGAAGGACAAGAACCGGCGCGCGTCTGACCGCGTCGGAGCTCAGTATTACTTAATCGGGATTAGCGGCACTTTCCACTCTATGAAGATACCTTATCTGCAGGACATGGGATCCGAAGTAAGGCAATCGTTCCTTCTTTTATTTTTCATCATGCTATTTACTATCTATTAGCTTTTCCATATTCGCTGCAAATTTGCTTCTCGAGACTGCTTCAATCTCGGTATCAACTCCAGCGCTCGCCGGATCCCCATAGTACTTCCGATCTTCTGGAGTCTTTGAACCACCCATTCGTGTACTTCGTTCGGAGCTCCGGCCGCACCTCCCGCAACCGCCAACGGGAACATCAACATGAATATCCCATTCAAAGGAGGCATTTGTGTCGTGGCTCCAGCTGGTAATCCGCAACCAACGGCACCCATCTGGCTGGCAGCGCCGGCGCAGATATTAGTCGCCATCCGAGATATTGTATCCAACGCCAGCTGTCGTTGCTTAAAGTCTTTGATGGTCATGGTTTTGAACCTTGATATGTGAGACAGGATCGTCTCGTTAACCATCAACCTTGTCCAAAAGTAATGGTTGAGATCTCTGGGCGCCCACACATCATCGTAAACCATGTACTTTCCGTTAAATGTGTTTTGGATATCGCTCGACTCCTTCAACACAAATTTCCATTTCTCCGGGAGACTTTTCGCCCACTGGTCTAGTTCTGTTTCGAAAGCCAGCGCTGAACGCACCGTGGATTCTGGATCCAGATCTGGGTCTGCTCGGATGGACGAGTGTAGCTTCATAAAACGGATCATTATGTCGACCAGACGGATGGCCGGCTGCTCATCGGAGCCAAATTTCGATATAACATCTGGAGACCAATCGAGTAAATCATGGTTGGCGTTTCCTTCAGCAACGAAATATTTAACAATGGAGACATAATATAATTGCAATTGCCGACGAGGTCGGAAGGTAGTCAGGGCCTGGTTGAAGGCGGTTTGTTTGAGCAGGGCTGCAGCACCATCAAGATGCACCGTCCAAGAATCAACTTGGTTGGAGGTGCAACTAACGACCTAACGGGAGTCGGTTAGTTTGAACGTAGAGTGGGGGACGATATTTGCGGCTCGGACGCACCTCGTACAAACTTAGCATCACGATTAGCTTAAAAGTCTCGTCCGGATTGGCCAACTCGGGTTTCTCCACCGCCGTGCGGACGCTGTTAATGGCCGCCACATACTTCTCCCTTGCCACGAGACGCATCGATCGGTCCCGGGTGACGTTGGACTTGGCAGCCAGGCCAACCGAGACGGCGGCATCTCGGACGGGTGGATGCAGTAGCATCGTGTTTATAAAGGGCGACCCCTCCAGTTGCGGTGGGGCACGTTCTAGCATCGACATGGCCGTTACAAACCGATGAAAGAAAAAGGTCAATCCTTGCTCCTCCACACTGGTTGACACAGACGCTGGGATCGTTGGCATGAAAACAACAAAAGGCTTTCTTTCCGACACTACAAGACTTGATTGAGAAGACTCAGAGGATTCCGGGCTGGAAGAAGGCTTTCCGGAATGCAACAGCTTGCGCCGGGCGTCGGCTCTAGATTTCGCGGCTGCAGACCGTCGGGCCGTTTTGTCATTCTCGTCACGAAACATGAGAGACGGGACATCACGATAGCCACCACATGGTTTCCCCGCTCGCTTGCACTGCGAGCAGACCGGCTCGGTGCGGTCACACTAACAGACGGTGTTAGAGACGATCTCGGGGAATTTAGCCAGGGTTACTTGCCTTGATCCGCCTCTCGCGGCAACTCTGGCAGTTTTTACTTGGTCGACCGTAAAAGGGCATGATTGCTTTTGACGCAATGCGCTCATGCGCTCATGTCGCTTGATTTAACGAGTTACAAAAGGGGTAAAAGAATCGTGGCGGCGTCAGTGAGAAGTAGACGGGGTTCGGTGTTGACGTCTACCGTAGACCGACACTTAATCCGATTGGCACCGTACCGCCCCGCGATCTCGTGGCTCCGCATTTCCTAATCGGGTATTCGTTTCGTGTATTTAAGAGGGTGGTATCTGCGGGTCGATAAGCTCTGTCTCATCAACCCGTATCGAGTTTCCTTGTTGTGGCTTAGCATTTGGAAATATTCTGGGCCTACGCTTTATAAGTGCCTAGAGAAAAAAATTCACTCGGCATGGATGGCTTGGCGGATTCGCGTTTTCATGGTCAACCACGAATTCTTACCCCTTTTGAGGGAGTGTTTGGCTTTAAGAAATGATAACTCCGCCTCTCCGAGCACGTAAGCCGGCTTATCGATCGCCGATCGTCAGCTATATAGTCACGACCCGACCCGAAGGCCGAACAGGAGTCCACGAGTCTCTTGGATTTGACACTTGGAATCTCCGTTGGAAAACCGAGTGATGATGGCATTGGAGACTAGAGCCACCGGACAGTCCCTCTACCGCTACGATCCATCAATAGCAGTGGCCATTGTCGCTGCTGTTCTTTACGGCATCGCCTTTATTTTAACTTTCATCCAATGGATCCGATACAAGTCGTGGGTGTGGGTGGTTATGGTCGTGGCTTCTGCAAGTATGTTTACAATATTGTTAAAGATAAGGTACTTCCACTTTCTTCCGTTCATGCTAACACAACATCTAGTGGAGGCAGTTGGCTACATCGGCCGATGCGTTTCTATTCAGAATCTGACGGACAGGCCCGTCTACGTCCTCCAGTTCTCTCTCGTCATCTTGGCCCCAGTCCTTATGGCGGCCTGCTGCTATATCCTGTTCAGTCGCATTCTATTTCTGATCGTTCCACGCGAGGAACGCACCCTTCGACTCTGCTGGGTGCCTCCGCGATGGATTACTCCGCTGTTTGTTGGATTTGACGTTATTGCACTCTTTCTCCAACTGGTTGGAGCTGTGATTATCTCTTCCGTCAGTATCAATGATGCAGATGCGGCGAATAAGCTCAATCGGGGCAAGCACATTGCCCAGGCGGGTGTCGTTATTCAACTGGCGGCGTTTGGTCTTTTCTCGGTGGCTGCCGTTCGCTTCAACTTTACCTCCAAGCGCTTCTCAAAGAACATTCACGAGCGCTATGAAAGCTTTGGAGAGAAAGATTATGTGATTGATGGGGTTTTGAAGAACAAGCATTGGCCAGCCTTACTGCGGGTCGTGAATCTCACCACCCTCTTGATTCTGGCAAGTAACCCTCCATCTGATCTTATCCATCCGTGGTTGGCTAACGGAGTAACAGGTCCGCTCAATCTATCGTCTCGTCGAGTTCACGGAGGGTGTGACAGGTTACATTAACACTCACGAGTGGACGCTTTACGTCTTTGATGCTTTGATGATTTACCCCTGCGTCGCCCTTTTCATCTATTGGCACCCAGGGAAGTATTTGCCTTATCTGGGATTCCGGCTTCCTAAGCACGCTCGCTAGAATAGTATATGTATCATATTTCATAAACTAATTCATGACTTAACCGATTCTTATCGAGTATATTCCACGCAATAATCAATCACACCCGACTATACCCATATTTTTCCCAGTCACGGATCACCTTCTTTTGTACATCAACCGGATATGAACCCTGGAAAGAGCCTGCCTTCCACGGAAGATGCTCATCCACAAATTCACAGGGGAGCATACAGCATCGAACAACCTTCTTGTGGTAGCGCTCTGGCTTGGTACCGTAGCCCACATAGGGAATCAGAGTCATGTTCCCATACTCATCGAAGAGAAACTCGTTGGTGCCTGGCTGACAACGCGTAGCTTCGGCCCAGATGACATCTCGAAGGTTTGTAGGATCGATATCATCTCCAACGAGGAACAACTTCGGAATATACCATCCAGGTTTCGAGCCAAACACCACATGACCCAATTTCGTGCTAAAGTCTGTAATGTTCGTTTTCGATGCTCGTAGCTTCTGGCGGTCCACCTGAACAGCCCACCACAATCCGTGAGATTCAAATGGGCACCAAGCCATCTTGATAGGAAGCTCGGCCTTTTGACAGATGTTGAGAACCTCGGCGGCTACCATCACTCCCCAGAGTGTGTGGTTCTCTTCCGTAGCTCTTCCTGCAACACAAATCGGCAAGATAGGATTCTCACGGTGAGTAATGGCGTTCACTTTGAAAAGCGGGCACTGCCTGGACTGTCCGGGAAAAACCAGGCCATGGTATTCAGACATAGGTCCCTCCGGTGCGGTTTCAGAGGTAGACACCACGCCCTCTAGCACAATTTCCGCATTCGCCGGGACCCGGAGCTCATTCGTTTCGCATTTCACCACTTCAACGGGACCCCTAGTGAGGGAACCAATAAAGGCAGACTCGTCAGTCCATTGTGGAATCGGCATGCCTCCCACCATGATCGCGGCAGGGGGTACACCAAAACATAACGCCCACGGCATGTCCTCGCCTCTGTCTTTCCACATCTGCCATATGACTCCGATGTCCTGCTTGGGGATGATGGGCCCAACGAGTGTCCTTTTACCATGCACCATGGCTCGAGTAATCGACCAGTTCGTCCATCGTCCATCTGGCGTCTGAACTATATGCATGCCAAAGGTTTCCAGATATTTCCCTCCATCGTCTTCGTGCAGCAGAGGCACCGGAAGCCCAGTCAAGTCAATCTCATCCCCAAAGAGTTTGTGTTCCTTGATCGGGCCGGAAAGAACTTCCTTCGGGGGAATCGGCGGACTTTTCTTGGCCGCGTTGATCCTGTCTATGATATCCCGGCCTGCTGCTGTTGACGGTAACCCAAGAGATTTTGCGATGCGACCGAGTCTCTGCCCAGGAACTGGACTCAACCCGACTGGCGCTCCCAGTATACGGAATAGGCCGTTTTCCTTTCGGCCATTGATGTTCTCGAACAAAGGTGCCTTCTCTTCGGACTCATAGACTCTGCGAACGATTGCAGCGAGCTCCAAATGAGGGTCAACCTCTTCGGTTATCGTCAGAAGATCATTCTCGTCTTGAAGTTCTTTGATGTACTGCCGAAAGTTTGCGGCGGCCGCGTGGTGATCTCGAGAGATAGCCATTGAAATGATTTGGAGGAAGAATAACGGGAAGCGATGCTCAAATACCACTATTGCGTCCAAACCCAGTTAGATATGGAATTAAACAGCATAATTCTGATCTAATTTATAGAGGACTGTCTGCATATACTCTTGTTCTCCAATTCGGGGCCCCGCTCCAACATCATGTGCTGGACTTCGCGAGGGGAACTGTGGGGCGAAATGGACTAATAAACAATGTTTGTTTGAGTACAATGTATTGTCTTGCATAATTCTTCTCGGATTTGTTCCCGAGGTCGTGTGTCCGGCACATATGCAGCACTGAGGAAATCGAATGCTCCAAATTGGAGCCGAAAGATAGTTGTCTTTCGGGGAACACATAGTCTCGTCGTTCCAGCTTTGATGCTGCTTCTACAACCTCTCTTAATGTGACATCTTTCTACTTCTTTTTAGTGCAATTCTGATCCTATCAGACTTTTCAGATCCTTACTTATCATGGAATTTTTTACATCCCGACCTGATCCCCCTTCAAGCGAGAAGAACGGCATCCAAACACGGCGACGTAAATTAATAGTCGCCCTGACAGGGGCGACAGGCTCTATCCTCGGAATTAAAATGCTCATCGCTCTTCGTCGACTCAATGTGGAAACGCACCTCATCATCAGCAAATGGGCCGAAGCAACGGTTAAATACGAAACGGACTATACAATCCCCAACATCCGTGCTTTAGCCGACCACGTCTACAACACCCACGACATGGCCGCGCCTATATCAAGCGGGTCTTTCCGCGTGGACGGCATGATCGTCGTCCCTTGCAGCGTGAAAACATTGGCTGCGATCAACTCTGGCATCTGTGATGACTTAATTTCCCGTGCCGCAGACGTCATGCTCAAAGAGCGTCGCACGCTGGTGCTTGCTGTCAGGGAGACGCCGTTGAGTAATATTCATCTCCAGAATATGCTTTCCGTGTCTCAAGCGGGTGCTATTGTATTCCCACCCGTGCCGGCATTCTATATTAAGCCTTCGTCGGTGGATGATTTGGTGGATCATAGCGTGGGGAGAATGCTGGATTTGTTTGATCTGGACACGGCTGAGTTTGAGAGGTGGGGAGGATGGAAGAAGCAGTAGTTGGTTGTTAGGTAGATCTACAATGATACTATAACATGGATTCCTTTGTGAAACCTCTCGTAATAACTTTTGAGCCACGAGTGTGTGGCTTCGCAGGGAATGTCAAGTATAAACGCAAGGATAGGCTCGCCCTATAAGGCCAGATCGCTCCGTCCTCCTTGTGGATCATTGAACCTAGTTAGGTTGGACAGCAGATCCTAGAACCACCCGAAACTCTTGTACGGCTGAGATGGCGAGCCCTAGTCCGGTTGATGGAAAATATCATAATAAGTGGAGGCATGTTTTGATCCAAAATTAGCGGGCGGTACCTGAGGACGCGTGGGTCCCCGAACCTCGATCGGAGTTACGCCACCTCTTGTGTTCTCCTTCCGCGAGACCCAACCTTCCCCTTCCCTCATCCCTCATCCCCGACATCAGCACTCCTTCGGGGGATTCCACTCAAGCTTCCCTCAATTTCTCTGGGTTTGCGCCATGGTTGACATCCTGTAAAGCCCGGCACACGTGCGAAACTCTTGCGACGAGAGGCCACCATGGAGGGACTTTTCACTTTGCTCGCCCTGAGCATTGTGATGGCCATTACGTGAGATACTGCCGTGGACCTAAGTGATATGAGAGCGTGAAGAACTGACACTCTGTGCTCTACAGATCCTTCGTTGTTGGCTCATTACCGCTCGCCTTTACACTCTCCCCTTCCCAGCTCCGGTTAATATCCTCGATTGGCATGGGAGTTCTGGTGGGCACATCTTTAATTGTTATTATACCCGAGGGAATCGAGACCCTCTACAGCGCGAATGCCGTCAGCAAGAAAAGTCTCAATACCCGCACGGCTGCCGTGAACTGGCAGTCCCAAGGGCTCCATGCGGGAGCCACGCCGATACTCAACGATGACAGCGATGACGTGGCATCCCAATCTGCCATTTCCGTTCCATCTCTTTCCCTCGACGATGTAAACATTCATCCCATTGCTGCCGGAGAGCGCCGATCGGACGAAACGGAGTTGCTTCATGTACGGAAGGAGGAATCCTCGAGTGACAAATCGGGCGAGGAAGAAGAGGAAGAGGAGAGCTCGCCGCATGCATGGGTCGGCATTGCCCTGATAAGCGGATTCATTTTGATGTACCTCATCGACAAGGTCCCCGAGTTCGCCTCGCCCGCTAAGAACGAACGAGTCCCCTATCACATTTCTCTCGATAACCTTGGATCGGGTCTCCGGCGGGGCTCTTCTCCAATTCGCGACGGAGGGCTTCTGGATGCAGGGCATTCTAGCTCTCGGCGTGGCCACAGCTTTGCAACCACGACGGGCCTGGTGATCCATGCCGCGGCCGACGGTATTGCATTGGGGGCTTCCAGCTCGGACACCGGCCTGAGCTTTATCATCTTCCTGGCTATTATGGTGCACAAGGCACCGGCATCCTTCGGTCTTACATCGATACTGCTCAAGCAGGGGCTGTCTAGTCGTACCGCGAGAGCGCACCTTCTTGTCTTCAGTCTGGCGGCCCCCGTTGGCGCGCTGGCCACTTTTCTCTTTGTTCAGATGATGGGATCTTCCGGCGCTAACGAGGCTGGTTCTCAGTGGCGAACTGGAATGCTCCTGCTCTTCTCAGGCGGTACTTTCCTGTGAGTGGCTCCGATCTTAAATTAGGAGTGAAAAGCTAGCTAATTAACTACGCAGATACGTGGCGATGCATACGATGCAAGAGAATGGCCCTGGATCGGCGCGGGAACTGCCCGTCGGATACGGCGATTCCCGCGACTCCCAAAAGGGATCGGACAAGTCGATGAGAGACTTGATCGCCTCCGTCCTGGGCATGATCCTGCCTCTGTTCCTGCAGATCGGACATGCCCACTGAGGTTAAATTTGAATTGTCTTTTCTTCTTGGCTCTCAGCATTAAATACTTGCCCGATATGGGCATGTCTGCTATTGCCATCTTCATTATCTCATTTTGCAAGGGGATGGATATGGGGAGCAAATACCCTTTGTTTGACATCTGTTGTAAGCTACAATTTTTTGACGGGACTGCTGGCTACTATGTTGAGGACTTGGTGGGTAGGAGGAAAACAACTGTGTTACTAGATTTCTATTACTTCTCTTCTCACCTGTATAACGATGTTGGTCATCATTGCATGTTCTCCGCCCTTTCTCACGATCACGTCGACGTAGCGCGACCGGGCCTCACGAGTATATAATCAGGGGAATCCGCGCGATCGCTCGCAGGCGGATCCTCGCTCATATTTCAATCACCCCGGGTGTCATGCAAGTGCTGGATGATGAAAGTTTTCGTCAGTTTCGTCAGTCTGAATCATCCTCGCCCGACGGTTCGTTCCATGGTCGACGCCTGCGTGCCGACTGCCTATCCAAGGACTCGGGCCAACTATACAGTATTAGGATATACTAGTATAAACATCCGTGCAGTTATACACAACTAGATCAATGCCTAGCCGGCCCTCGAGTCACCCGAGACCTGGGCATTGATATACTGTGACATTGCCTTGCAAAATTGCCTCCTGTGTCTTGGTGGCTCCGATTGCCTTTCCGCTGTCTCCGTAGCCGTTGCCGCTGTCCGTTGCCTCGTTGCCTCCAGAGTGGCCATCGGGCATCGCCCGACAGGAGGGAAGTGGGGACGAAATGAGGCATCGAGTGATTCCAAAGTGGAGAACGGGGGGGAGCTTGGCGGCTTTGTCAGAGTTGAACTCGGGTCACCACATCGACTCCGCCTGGAATGTCCCTTTCCCTTTCCATTCTTGATCTTTTTTTTTTTGGTGGCTTTCTGGGGATTCTTTGATTCGACTTGACTCTTGGGGAGGAGAAAAAAAAAGCAAAGATATACAGAAAGAATAACTCACAACTCTCGTTCAAAACCGCCAACGCAGTTCGGTCCTTTTCCTCCCTTTCCCTCGGTCATCCGTCGCCAGCCCCCGATCCGATACTACGACAATACTACAACACCACCCTCCCCCCCCCCGATATCCTCTCTATGCCTGTGGGCGACGCTCGGTGAAATCGGGATCTCGCATACACCCCAGCACCGGTGAACGCGTCTATATACCCTGGCAAACTTAGGACGGGTTCCTCAGCGGCGTCAGGATGGAATCCGACACAGCATTCAGTGACTTGGCGGACGGGCCGATGAGTTCGCAGACGATATCGGACCAACTGGATGCACACTCGCAGACCTCAAATCGCGACTCGGTCTCCAGTTTCACCAGCACCCCCGCCCGATCCCTAAGCGCCAACAAGAAGAATGTCACACCGATCCCCGCGAACCTGCTTCCCTCAGCTCCCGCCTCACCACCCACGCCCGCGCCTAGTCCGACACCACATCAGCGACCCCCGAACTGGGCCTCGTCGGACGAAGAGGAAAATACCTTCTTGCTCAATCTCCGCATCCACTTCAGCACTCTGTCCAACGCCCGAAAACAGAAACTCTTGGAGGGCATCTTGGATGTATGCGATAGCCAACAACTAAGTTTCGTCTCGAGTTATGTTGGCCCTCGATTGAGGAAGGACCCCTTTCAAGTCTTTCCGAATGAACTTTGCTTGAGAGTAAGTCCTACGCTTCGATCTCTGTAATGCGGAGGTCCGGACGAATCGCTAACGACATTCGCACCAGGTTCTATCTTTCATCGACGATCCGAAAACACTCGCACGAGCTTCGCAGGTCTCAATACGCTGGCGCGAACTCCTCAACGACGACATTACTTGGAAGAACCTATGCGAGAAACACGCATACTCCATGCGTCGGCTTTCGCAGGACGACGGTCTCGAGCCGCTCACCGCCAGATCCGGGGAGTCGAAATCCGAGTCCAGCTCGTCCAGCAACCTTCAGCGGCGTTTAACGGTGTCCAACGGACAGTCGGTCGAGACCACCCCTGAGCTTCCCCGCACTTTGTCGGATGAGTGGCTCCCACCCACCAACTTCCCCTCTCGCAGACTCCGAACCCGACCAGTCTCCTATCGATCACACTTCAAGCAGAAATACATGGTTGAGTCGGCTTGGAATAAAGGTGGCCGGTGCACTCAGCGGCATATCACCCCCGACCAAGGGGTGGTTACGAGTTTGCATCTCACCTCGAAATACATTGTCGTTGCCTTGGATAATGCCAAGATCCATGTATACGACACCAACGGTGATAATCAGAAAACGCTCCAGGGGCACGTCATGGGGGTATGGGCCATGGTTCCCTGGGACGATATCTTGGTTAGCGGAGGATGCGACCGCGAGGTGCGAGTATGGAATATGGCTACGGGGTAAGTCTGGATGTTTATAGTTCTTTCCATCCAAGGCAACGAGAAACTGACTTCCGTTAGGGCCGGGATCCATCTGCTTCGTGGTCACACATCAACGGTCCGATGCTTGAAAATGTCCGATCGGAATACTGCCATCTCCGGATCCAGAGACACCACTCTCCGCATCTGGGATTTGTCAACGGGGACGTGTCGCAACGTCTTGGTTGGGCACCAGGCCAGTGTCCGGTGTCTGGCGATCCACGGCGATCTGGTCGTGTCAGGCAGTTATGACACGACTGCTCGGATATGGAGTATCTCTCAAGGCCGCTGTCTCCGTACGCTTTCGGGCCATTTCAGTCAAATCTACGCGATTGCATTTGACGGGCGACGGATTGCCACGGGCAGTTTAGATACTAGCGTCCGAATCTGGGACCCACACTCCGGGCAGTGCCATGCCATTCTCCAAGGCCATACCTCACTGGTTGGGCAACTGCAGATGCGCGGAGACACTCTTGTGACGGGAGGGTCCGATGGCTCTGTGCGTGTGTGGTCCTTGACAAAGATGGCGCCTATCCACCGACTGGCGGCCCATGACAACAGTGTCACCAGTCTCCAGTTCGATAACACTCGAATTGTCAGTGGTGGCAGTGACGGTCGCGTGAAAGTATGGAACTTGCAGACTGGCCAGCTGCTGCGGGAACTCTCGAGCCCGGCGGACGCTGTTTGGAGAGTTGCCTTTGAGGAAGAAAAGGCTGTCATCATGGCCAGCCGATCCGGCCGCACAGTAATGGAGGTATGTTTTGAAACTATCTGTTGCCCTCTTCGACTGCTAATACTTTGCAGGTCTGGTCATTTGCCCCGCCTCCAGAAGAAGACGGCGACGTCGTCATCGAAAGTACCTCTAGCACGCCCGGCATCGGTTCGACCGACGACAGCGACTTGGCCCTCGACCCTCGTCGCCGCACTCTCTTCTCAGACCCGCCCCCGACCATCTCGGGTAGTGATGCAGACCAGCCGATGCCGGATGCGCCCTCCTGAGCCACGAATCGTTTTCACATATAGCCTGCGATCTAACGACTACGGATATCCTTTATTTTGTCTTACAGCGCCGAGGGCTTGGAGCCCTCTCCAGCATTTATTGATTTGTTGATTTTATTGTTCCAGATTGAGCTACTGGCACTTCTCCCGGTCCCACATATTCTTTCTAGAGCACCAAGCGGTTGCATAGTTGGTGTTGCCTTTTCATTTCTTGTCCCGAAGAAACTGTCATCATTGTGGAGTTACAGTCGGGGAGGTGGGAGATCCCGTTTCAATTGTTCTATTTATCAGCTTTGGGCTGGATCATTTCGGAGTAATTTGATGGTCCCAGATGATACCTCTTGTTCTACTCGAGACTCGATACTTATTTTAATATTGAGCCGCCTCACATGAATTACCCGTTAATTTGCTGGGGCTGACTAAGCTCCTTTCCTTTGTAGCCGCAGTTCCAAGTGGACATCTGTCTTACTTCTGTAATTCTGTAATTCAGGTAGTTCCAAGCGGTCCTGAAAGAAAATCTCTTTTATGATGCGCATGGCGTCTGCTCGGGCCAAGCAGCCGAGTTGATTTAGTTCGCCCATACCCCGTCTTGTGGAACCCCCCGGATATCGAGCGAGCGGAGCCTTCGCTCACCATCAGAGCCTTGCCTAAACCTCATCGGAACCCTGGAGTTTCTGGCCGGACTGAGTCTAGCAGGAGGGGGCTGAACAATGGTGTATGGAGGCAAGCCAAGCACCGGATGTTACCTGTGTCGCAAGCGGAAGATCAAGGTAAGAGTCCCTCAGGCTAACCTCCCTGATAGTGGGGGTTTGTATTGTTTACATCTTCCTGCATTATGAATTGAACTATGGAATGTTAACAACATCTACAGTGCGATGAAGAACGTCCTGGTTGTCGGAACTGTGCCACATACGGACGCCCATGTCCAGGGTACCGGCCCGATGCGGTCTTTCGCAACGAAACCAGGAAAGTCGAGCGACTAGCAAAAAAGGACACAAATTATTCATCCGGCTCCAGTGATTCCAACACGCCTTCGTCTCAAGCTCTCACGGTCGTTGACCGGACCCTTGATCGGTCGGCCTCTGTGCTAAACTTGCATCGCATCGCTGATTCCACATGGGAAGAGCGTGCACTCTGTTACTTCTTTGACCAGTACACACTCCCTGGAGACAGTGAAAATGGCATGGGTCATCTTGAGTACCTGCCTCCTCTCTACGCGCGTGCCGCCGAAGTCCAAAGCACCGTCAAAGGGTCTCCCGCCGCCTGTCTGCGATTGGCAGTCGACGCCACGGCTCTCATGACACTTGCAAATTGTTCGAATGCCCCGCCTCTTATGATTAAAGCGCGCCAGGGCTATGGCAGGGCACTACGTGGATTGCGAGATGCGCTGGCGTCGCCGGATACTGCGATTGTGGATGAGACGTTTGCGTCCGTGATGATTCTCTCGCTCTATGAAGATATTACCGGCGAGCGCAATGGACTGTTCAGCTCACATACGGCTGGCTTTGAGTTCCTTATGAAGTTGCGAGGCGAGGGCCAGCTGGATCACCGGCGCGGTCGTGATATGTTTAACTTTGCCTATGCACATACCGTACGTTATATCCCCCATCCCCCCCCCCCCCCACTCTTCTTTCGGACTTGATGCTAATGCTTATTGAAGTATGTTGAAATTCTCGCATTGGGAGATAAGCCGCGGCACGACATTGAGTGGGTATTGGGTCTATTGGACAGCAACGACCCAGTTGAGCGGCTGATGCTCGCAGCGTCAAAGATCAGCCAACTCTTCCTGTCAATGCAAACTGCACCCAGCCCTCCCGACCTGACGACGGTCGAAAAATGGATCGAAGCCGGTCGCAAGTTCGATCTTGAGCTCTCGCAATGGCCCCTACATCTCGCTGACCGCTGGCTGCCACTGGTCGTCTACTCGGCAAAGGGCGAGCCCCTGATGGTGTACAAGAGCACCGGAAACGCCATCATCTGGAACTACTATCGTGCAGTGCGCGTCATGCTCCAGCAACTCCTCTTCAACTTGAATCGAACCTATCTCGCCATCAAGAATAAAACCCGGAAGCCTGATGATCCATCCCAGGCAATTTCCGTTCTCGACGAAGCTAGCCTGCGGGCAGTTGTCCAAGAAATGACCACGGACGTCTGCCGCAGCATTCCATTCTCGCTGTCGGATGTCGACGAACTGGGTCGGCCGGCTGGCCCGATCGACGGCAAGCCCATCCGTGCGGCCCAGGCCTACGGTCTAATCTGGCCTTTGTGGTACGTTCTATCCTGCGGTATGCCGACCGAAGCGCAGTTTAACCAGATCCGCGAGGTGTTGTGGCGTATCGGATCCACGCTCGGCATCAAATTGGCGTGGATACTGGCACGCGAGGCCGAGCGCATACGCAGCGAGTCGTTGGCCTCGGCGCCTGCCGTCGGCGCCTCGGGCCGCTAGGAGTATGTTACTTGCATAGGTTCTCTAGATTTTTATATTTAATGGCCTAGACCCGGCGTCAAACGTTAAGTAAGTGGCTGGAGTTTGCAGATAACTGGTTTTTATATATATACCAATCTCGGTGGAGCCGGCGCGTCCGATTATAATGACGTCATTACTTCGAGGTGCCGGGTGACCCCTGTTCACTGTCCATCGGTTCATCTGTTCATGGTTTCGATATATAGGAATATAATATGGCTGGCTGGAAAGAGCCGTGTACCTAGATACTGCCGTTTGACTCGACTAGAAACACGTTACCATGTTGAGTTATCAATGATCGACGATCGCGGAGCTGCCTGATAAGCCCCATCGTGCCGACCTTGCCGTTCCCGTTCATAGGTGCATAAGCTGTGCATTGCTCGGACACCATTCTGCCTTGTTCTTCCTTCTCTTCTCGTCATTTCTGTCTTTCTCCTACAATCTCCCCTCTCTGCGCGATCATGGCTCAACAAGAACGCAAGCTTCCCTTTGGGAAGATCGAGCCCAACACGGCCAAGTACTTCTATAGCTGCGGACTTGGCGGCATCATCGGTATGACCCCTCAGTCGCACAATTGACCCATGACATGTGCTAACACGCTCTTCACGTACAGCTTGTGGTATGTAAAATCGCCTCCGTGGACTCTCCAACAACCAATTGACAGCTCTCAGGGCCAACTCACACCGCTGTAACACCGCTCGACTTGGTCAAGTGCCGACGACAAGTCGACCCTAAGATCTATTCCTCCAACATCTCTGCATGGCGCTCCATTTTCGCCAAAGAGGGCCTACGCGGCGTCTTCTTCGGCTGGTCCCCCACGTTCCTGGGGTACTCGTTCCAAGGCGCCGGCAAGTACGGTCTGTATGAGTACTTCAAGTACCTGTATGGCGACCAGATGTTCCCGCAGTCCAACCGCACCCTCGTCTTCCTGGGCGCCAGTGCCTCGGCCGAGTTCTTCGCCGATATGGCCCTGTGCCCGATGGAGGCCATCAAGGTCCGCATGCAGACCACGCTTCCGCCTTTCGCGAATAACTTCCGCGAGGGTTGGAGTCGCATTGTCGCGAAGGAGGGTCTCGGCGGTCTCTACAAGGGATTATATCCCCTGTGGGCTCGTCAGATCCCCTACACCATGACCAAATTCGCGACCTTTGAGGAGACTGTCAAGGCTATCTACAAAACCATGGGTAAGCCCAAGGAGGAGTATGGCCAGTTGACTCAGACTGGAGTGAGTTTCCTGGGTGGTTATATCGCCGGTATTTTCTGCGCGATCGTCAGTCATCCCGCAGATGTCATGGTTAGCAAGTTGAACGCTGATCGGAAGGGTAAGTGACCTCCATGGGAAAGGTTGGTTGACCAGAGCTAACCTATGACTTGTAATAGCTGGTGAGGGTGCCATGACAGCTGTGTCCAGAATTTATGGTAACATTGGATTCTCTGGGCTCTGGAATGGTCTGCCTGTCCGTATCGTGATGCTGGGTACTTTGACCGGCTTCCAGTGGTTAATGTAAGTTGCACCCGACAATTCTTGGAAAGTCAATTCGAAATGTGCTGACCAGAGAATCTTCAGTTATGACTCGTTCAAGGTCTTCCTGGGCCTGCCGACAACCGGTGGACATTAGATAGACGAGAATATAGTTGCACGCATGGAATGAATTTAGGATCTTTACCGCCTTTGATATCGCGGCAGAAACAAATCGCGTAGAAGCGTGAGACTCCTCTCCTTGCACGCCAGGTTCGGCATCTGGATATCTTTGGGGAAACTCCACACACTACATAATCTCGGCATTGATTTCTGAATCTACATTGTGCCTCTCTTTCGCCACCTTTGCTCTTTGGTCCCCGCTCACATCTTGAACCCCAACCCCAACCCGCCCGAATCCACACACCTCCATTGTCTCCTCAATTCAACGAAAGACCAGCTCCATAATCTCATCACAAGCTCAAACTTCATCGATATATCCAAAACCTTCCAAAAAGATACACCCTCCGACCGCCCCGATGGAAGCCCGCCCTTCAACCACCTCCGCAAACCCACCCAGCGTGGAAATCGCCTACAAGCGCAAATGCATCGCACTGAAGAAGCGCCTCGCCGAGGTCGAAGCCGAGAATGAGATCATGCGCACCCGCAACCGTCGCGGTTGGCAATACATCCAGAAAATGCGCCTCGAGTCCTGCATGCTCCTTGAGCGCCTCGCCAAGGTCACGGGCATGGCCGACGAAGCTCAGGCCGGCTCCGCGGACCCAGAACTTCGGGCGAGGGCCGCGGCTATGATGTCTAATGCGTCGCTGAATGGCCTTGGCGCACAAGGCAATGGCACATATCTGGAGGATGATACCGAGGGGAGCTCGGATGAGCAGCCTCCCACTGTACGCTTCCCGAGTCCGGCTTCAATGAAGATCCATGAATCATTCGCTGACCCGATTATCCAACAGCCCGAAGAGCGCCCTCTCCGCGTCAAGCGCTCCCGCAAATCAAACATCAACCTCGAAGGCGGCGAAGATGAGTCCGCCGCCCAAGAGAACGCCCCCGACCACGCGGACCGCGAATCCGGCTCGCTGCCCCGTCTCGCTCCCGCTCCCAGCCAGCAGGATCTGACTTCCTCGTTCCGCGTGCAGACTGGTAGCAATGGCTCTCCGCATGAGGGCGATAATACCCCTAGCCAGGATAACCGCGATGGACAACAGGAACAGAGTCAGACGGAGGGGAATGAAGGGACGACGCCTATGGACATGGATACGAAAGAGCCGAAGGTCGAGGCGTCGGGGTGAGTTACGGAGCTGAATATGGTTATTTTCTCTTTTGTTTGATTTGTTTTATGGGGCTTTTTGTTCATTATACAGCGCTGGATATGGATTTTTCTTTTCTCCTATTATTTCATGACCTGCTGTCGGTCTGCCTTAGTTCTTATTATGCCGATGGGTCGTTCCGTTGGATGGCTTTTACTCAATGGGACAATATCAAAATACATCTTGGGGACTTCGTTCTTTACTCCGTAGTTGGTGGTTTGAAAGGTCAGCGCTTGGAGATATTGGATCTAATCCATATAGAGCCAGGTACACTAAAATTGAGATGATGCTGTTGTTGGAGCAAAGCGTGGATTGATATTCATTCAAAGATGTATAGACAAGAATGATCTGTACAGTGCAAGCCGATCGCCGTAATCCCGTTCCCTTATTTCAAAATGAAACCCTTACTAACTCCGATCCCAATAGGCAGCAGATTATTGGATTGGTGGATCTCGCTTTGGTGTACAGCGGATCGAGTGAGATATGATAGACGGTTGACGGTAAGCTGTTGGTGATAGGGTGATGTGCCAAGCAGACTTCGGAGTAAGTGTGAGAGGGACGTGGTGTGCCACCGTTGTCTTCTTCAAGACAGGGAGGATATTCAAGATTTCGTCAGAAATCGGGGAAGAGGTGTTGGGGGGAAGGGTCTGGTGCTTGTCTCACGGTGACACGTTTGTTCCGTGCAAAGCTGTGTCGAGGACTCTTGGAGCATGAAATATACGTTCGAGCCTAGAGCGGAAGAAATGGCTGTTCCTTGCGGGGTTTCCGTTCGGTTCCCTTGAGGTCTCCTGCCTAATCAACGCCGGCGTAGAGATCGACAACAATATTGATGGCGGCAACAAGGATCTCTGCTGCGATCAGGACAATGACTAAAGATTAAGTTAGCTGGCAGGTCTCTGCGCAAATGTTTGCGTTACTTACCGATCCATTCAAGATATTCTCCATGGCGGTGTGTCAATTGGTCCTTTAACACGGCAAGGAGATCTGCAATGACATCCAGTCGCTCAGTGAGCAGACCGGCTCGTTGATCCATCTCCAAGTAGCTTCGAACGGCCTGGTATACAGGCTCAAGCTGTGGTTCCGCCCAGAAGAGTTCTGGACTATCAAGAACGGACCCCTGCAGATGGATATTGATTCGCAGAATGAACAGCTCTCCGATCTGCATGTTGATTTGTCGTCGCGTGAGGTTGACGCTACCCGTCTGCGCAATCTGCGCAGGCAATGGCGCAGTATCTGAGATGGTTTCAGATACGAGGTCTTCAAAAAGGGAGGTCTTGACTGATTGGGCCAGGGCATGTGAGATTGCAAGCTTGATCATGTGGTTGCGAGGGTCGCGGAGCGAGATAAAATCGTTGTATATGCGAGCCTGGTATTCGCGCGCGTAGTAGAAATTGAAATTCTCGATTTGTGTGTCATCCGGACTCAATATCGAAGACGCAAACTTCGATATGTCGGACAAAAAGCGCGATTCATGCGCAGGCGTCATACCCCATATGACAACGGTGCCATAATCGAAAAGAAAGACCTCGGGAGTATGGATAGTGGTGTCAATATCGAAGTGTTCGTCTGATTGTGTCGCGGATACTGCATGTTCTGAAGCGACGTCGGCCGCATGACCGGCTTCGTCTCTGAAGTCGATCAAGTCCTCCCTGCGGGATTTGGTATTGTCTTCCACCTCCACTGCGCTGTCCGAGTATCTCCGCTCGCTGTGTCGTCGCTCAATGGGCCCATTTCCTCCGGCATTCGGGAACATCCGAGCGCCTTGTTGCTTCTCTTCGTACTGATAGTCAAACGGAGAGTAGACACATTCATCGTACAGCTTGGGGTTCGCCCCGCGGGTTTTGGACCGGGATTTAAGAAACTTGATCACCCCCTCAAGTCGGTATGAATCGGAAGTGCAGTAGGCCGTAACTCGAGGAATGCGATCACGGTCGGCTTTGCCCAGTCTTGCCGCATGACTCCGTGCTGCGGGCTCCTTGATGCGAGTGATTTGTGAATAGACGTCTCGAGGGAAGTCGCCGTCGTGTTCTTCCTCTTCTGCCGTAACAGGATCAGGCAGTAGCTTCAGTTTCTGAGCCTTTTTGGTGGTCCGCTGCGGTCCAATCTTGGGAGCGGTGGGCGATGCATTGGGTGGAGTGCTGAAGGGAGCGCCATGGCTGTTTCGACGACGCAGCTTGCTGTTCAAGGCCGACAGCATGGGCTGGCCGTGGCGAGGATGAACACCCTGTGCGTTAATATTCTGGACTGGAGGTGAGCCGGTCTGCAATGGACGAAAGGTGGGATCGGTAGCCGCCGTTCCGCCGTAGGTGCTGATTGTGGTCAACGGGTTAAACGTCACCGAACGGGGCGGGCGACCCGACCGCGGTGACGAGTTGGGTAATAAAGGAGAGTCTTCGGTGGAAGCCATGAGGGACAGGCGACTCCACGGGGAGTTTGAGAGAATTGGAAGCGTTGAAGCTGCGAAAAGTCGGAGCTTCCAAGGTCGGAGCTTCGCACGTGCGCTCCACTTTAGTAATCGAACCGCGATGCCGTCATCCAGCTCTGTTCTTTGCTTCTTATGTTATTGTTCTGTTCTACTTCAATCCTTATTTATGATCTACAGCTCGGATGAATTCAATTAATCGATGCATTTTGGTTCGTCGATTGGACACATGACAGATGCTGGAGGTATATGTACAGTAGCGTAGTGCAGAGGCTGGATCATCGGCCCGTTGAAAAGAAAGCAAACAAAGAATAAGGTCATGGCCGGATTATAAACGTGGCCAATTTACCGGCGTTTGAACCCGGAAGTACCGCCCGCTGTCCGCCGCATTCCGTTCACCTTTGCAGTGCTCCGCTCCCTCTGGAGCCAATTCTGCTTTACATTTCGACCGGCCTTGGAGGCCTTGGGAGCCAATGTGGGCTGGGAATTCTGCTTCGTAGACGGTGCATCCAGTACTCGAATGGTGACATCTCCAACTTGAACATCCTTCGGGGCCTTCTCGGTCTTCTCCAAAAATCTCAACTTGGTCGACTTCTTCGGTGCGAGTAAATCCTCGGCCGGTGGTGTGGGAGGGCGAAGGACAGGTTCGGCATTCAAGATGTCATCGGGAAGCAACGCCGGGAGTGCGGCGCGTCGTGCGTCCTGTGTGATCGAGCCTTGAAGGGTGGCTGTACTTTCGGAGAGAAGGTCGTCATTCGGGGCAATTTCCTTGGGCTTCGACTTGGCTTGCAACTTTCGGCGCTCGTCCAGTTTCCGCCGCTTTTCCCTCTTCAATTGTTCCTCTCTGTGCAATAGATTAGAAAGAGTGAGTGGTGATTGGAAAGAAGCAACACATACTGTTGTTTCAATTTCTCTTGTTTCTTCGCTTGTTCCTTGATCTTCAAGAGTTGCGCAGAGTTATCGACCATCTCAGGCGCATCATCGTCGCTGTCCTCGTCCTCGTCGTCGTCCTGGGCCGCCGCGGGGATTTCTACGGGCTGTGTCGCCTCCGGCACGATAGGTTCCTCGCTGTCAAAGCGGAAGTGTGCCTTCGGTGCTTCAACTGACGACTTCTGCATTTTGTGACCCTTCAAAGCCGCCGAATCCTCGTCGCTGCTTGCATCCGCATCCTCAAAACTGTCTCTCTTCCTCCGCTTGCTCTGCTTGTCGTCGGCCTTCTCTGCGGTGATGGACTGAGTCTTGCGTTTTCCAGACTTCTCGACACCATTGGTCTTGGGCTTCTCAGCCTCGGGGGCAACAACCCCTCGTCTGGTGGCGGAGACCATGTTGGAAGTGGTCGTAGCGATGTCGCCGGCAGGATCTGCGGATGCGTCTTGAGGCTCCTCTCGCGTAAATAGACCCTTAGCAGCAGTGACCAGGTGTGAGAACATAGAGAGAAAAAGAAAAAGGAAAAGAAATTCGAGGTGCAGTGCAGGAGAGTTGTTGCACCGAGCTGGCGGGTGATGGATGCGCCGCCAAAAAAAATCGCTCGGCCTTAGGATTTCCCGACTGCGGGCAAGTCTTGGCACCGTCACGATCTATGAGATCTACGGAAAACAGAAACAGTCTAAAAACTGCAGAGCCAAAAACTTCGGCCTCTAGATAACAAGGAATTCCGTTAATTAAATTACGAATATATCTTTATTCTTGGAGATGAAAATCTGGAACGTAAACGGCTTTACTGATCAAAAAACCAACTGTCCATAGGTGTTGAATAGATATATATCTCTGGGGCATTGGGTAGGCTTTGTTGAGGAATATAGGGGTTGATCAGACGAAAGAGGATGGACGCAGTAATTGGAGGTAAAATTCTGATACTATT